>ML975997.1:809267-1047624 GCA_010015635.1 Clathrospora elynae
AAGAAAAACTGTGGATGTCACGCTGTATGGAGTTTTCCGCTGTTTTACAAAAACCTCGGGTGGACATGGGCCATGACCGCCTGGTGTTCCGTCATTTGCAAACTCAAAAGCTCAAAGTATAGCTGGCATGGTTCTTCCGAACTCTTTCAAAAACAAAGTAGTAGCGTTTTAATGTGTCTGCAATCCTAAGGGGTGCCGCGGAAAGATAATAAAAACTGGCCATACAGTCCTACGATGTTCTATTAAGTATACACCACTCTCTCCCGCTACAAAAGTACTCCTAATGATAGGTCATCAATGGCAGCTAGAAGTATAAAACGTCCTCGGTCTTTTACTCTTATCTTCTCATCCACAAACCTCGTCACGGATATTCAAAACGAAAAATTATAACTCCTGTCTTTATGCTTTCCGTTATCTGGACTTCTGCATAAAATGGCAGACTGCGCACTGAATGGTTGGAGGAGGTGGGAGGAGTTTGTGTTACGACACAGCATCGCAAGGCTTAGTATTTCGTTAATATTTATCATGGATCTACGTGGATTTCCGCGTCGCTCTAAAACCTGCAACATACAGCTGCTATGTTTTCGCTCTGCTTGTATGGTTTAAAAACACGGGCCTGACTGCATGTCACATTTAAAAACCATGTCGACCTTGGTATATGCTTGGAGATGCTTGCTCTGGCGTCGTCATTGCGTGGACCGTGGTTCGATCCACTCCGCGTACAAATATCCTGCTTCTCCCCCTCATTTCTCTCAACCAAAACTTCCCTGCAGAACTCCAAAATCCCAAAGCCCATGAGTACATTGTATTTTCTGGAAGTCTAAAAAACCAGTATACAAGCGCATGACGTGAGCGGTTCTCCGTTGCCCAGACTTTGCAGTTCTATGACACTATACTGGTGGACTTTTGCATTAATCAGAATCCGAGAAGTTGGAATATTATGTGGGAGCACAAGAAGGAAGAACCGAATAAGAACGAAAGGGATGTCATCCATGTTGCTCTGCAGCGGCTCGAAGGTAAATATTCCCACGACGATGCGCAGTGAAGCAGGAGATTGATGCTGTGGAATAAAAGGCATAGATTTGTGTCCTATATCTGGAGACCTTCGGGCTGTTCCTACCGATACCCAGATATCAGTATAAAATACGCTTCATCTGGCACTCTTCTTCTTATCCACAAAGCTTACTGCATATACCTAAAATATGACCGAGTTCGCGCAACGTGCTGTCTACTGTCTACTCCGTCCAAAAGAGATCAAAAACCTTGCATGACTTTCCGTTACAGCATCTTCGCCATGATGAGAAGATGCCCATGAGAAGATGCTCATCAGAAGTTCAAGGTTGTTCTGAAACGAGTACCTATGCTACGCTGCAACCGGTGCCCTTGCTGCCCGTGTAGCATGGGTGAACATGAGCTGTGTTTCCTAAAATCAATCATGAGACTTCTATGATTATTCTTGTCGAGTCTACGTGCCAGCAATTGTCGGTTGGGGGCCCGGTGTTCTGCCCCAGGTTTTCCATCCCGTCTTTCACGCTACTTTTCCCAATAGGACTAGTCTCTTCTTAGCGAGTACATCAGGTCTCTCACTCGATAGCTCGAATACCACAATGATTTCCTCACTTTCTCGACTAGTAGCCTATTGACAGCAATGGGTATAAATACCACGTATTTCGCACCTCCACACCCTCATCCACGGCCTCAGCGGTGATCCAGAGAATAATGCTAAAGCGCGATGGAGTGTCTGTGTTGTCTTCTTCCAAAAATCCTGGTCAACGCCACCATGTTGCGTTGCTCGCGGTCTTGAAGACCTATGCCAGAATCTTCACAGGAATAAAACCCACTGCTTCGCGGAGTTGATATCTCTCTACTTTTCCGCACAGGCATTTGGCCGCGACCAAAAAAAGGTTTACGTCTTTCAAGATGGAGTGCTTGTGCTGTTTTCTCCAAAAAAAAATAGCTGGGCCTCCAAGATGTCGCCGTCGCGTGAGTGTTTCGAAAAAACCACCAGTCTCGATGCATGCGTCTGTGTCCGTGGTGTGCGAAACCCAAAAGCCTTGGCCGAAATGTGTTGTGTGTAAAGCCCCCGGCGACTTGAGATGTAATCCTTGCGGGCTACTTTATGTACTGCAGTTCTCCGCGCCCTAAGTCTGCATATAAAAGCCTCCATCTTTTTGCTTTCCTCTCCTTACCACAGGCTCTTCGGAGCCCCACCAAAACCCAATTCATGGACCATGATGGTGCGTCGGTGGAGTCCGGAACCTGGAAGAGATATGCACACATGACATGGTGTTTTGCTGCTCCGACCGGGAGACCTTCAAAAGTCGTAGGCCCGCCTGATTGTTGTCCAAAAAGACCTGTTGTCAGGATTGATGGAAACAAGAAATGTCGTATCTTTCCCCATCAAAATGCAGCGTCAGCATTTTCATGGTCGGCTGCCCGCACCCGACTCTCGGTGTATAATAGCCCTTCTTTCTCTGCATCACTGCGTCAACACCCGCTCATCCGGTTTGTCAAAAACAAAGTACCGCATAAACTCATGTGAGCGTCGGTATTTTGTTTACCTCCACATTGAAAGACATTGAAAGAGTGGAAATGGTGTTTGCCGCTCGGGTAGTAAAGTTTCTGATATGGACGTTTTCGGATTCGATCACTGTAAGCATAGGAACTACTATGCTAGCGATGATCAGCAGCGCCGTCGATTGGCCCACAGGTCGAAGCTTGTACTTGCCAAGCTTGCTGTCAGACTCCTGGTGTATAAATACCTCCCATTCTTCCTTTCGTCTTACGTCATCAGGGTCTACCTAAGCACTCCAAAAAGCAGGTCCGACGTCATCGATGTGGTCGGTTTGGCGAGATGAAAAATGACAACCAACTTACGCTAAAGCTGGAAATGGGAAAAGTTCTGGGAATGTGGGAACGCGTGTACTGAACCTTAGTGTGGCCTTCGGTCGATACTCACAGATTTCGTGAGCTAAGGCTCAAATATAGATACTTGACGGTTCTCTTCCTGCCTCTTTCAGCAACAAACCTATTGAGGTTCCCCAAAAAGTCAGGACCTTTCCATATCAATAGTCGGACGCGCTCCGGGTGTCAATGGAACCTTTGATGTAAAATCGACTAGAGTTCGACAGTTAGACGAACAAGTTTCCGCGGTGTAAGAATATGGTGGCACGAGCGTGTCGGTTTGATCCGGCATTCGTGTCACTTGCCGAAAGGGCCATGTCCCATGCATCTTCAGACAGCTTCGACTGTGCGAGTAGAGACGTCGAGGCAAGGGAAATGCGGGGACGGCAGCAGATGCTCTGCGTTATGCGCGTCATCATCCTCCAGCGTGCGCATGGTGTCACACAACCAGATAATGTAGACTCGAGTGATGGACTTGTAAGCGTGAAGCTGCAGATACAGCTTCGCCATGCGGGCGGATTGAGGTTGCTGGCAGATGTTTCCAGGAAGGAGCCGGCTTGTTTTGGCAATCGCGGTGTGGT
This sequence comes from Clathrospora elynae, assembly GCA_010015635.1. NCBI lineage: Eukaryota > Fungi > Ascomycota > Dothideomycetes > Pleosporales > Diademaceae > Clathrospora > Clathrospora elynae. The sequence goes on from ML975997.1 coordinate 812,753, forward strand.
GAAGACGGAAGGAGCGTTGGAGTGGCTCGTGGTTCATCGGAGCATCTGCGTGCACTGACCGCCACGTGCGCTAAGAGCTGCGAGGGCAAGCCGCGTTCTGGTCGACACAAAATTAACGACTGCCCCTCACCACCACCGCCCGCACAAGCTGCATCCGCCGCAAGAGGCGCCACACAAGGGAAAAAGCACACGTGCCCGGACCCGCCCTCTATTTCTCCCACCAATTTCTACTCTGCATCGCTTCACCAGTACCCCGCTGTCTGAGAGATCCCCCTCGCAGTCATGGACGTTGCTGGCTTGCGGGACCGCATCCAGGCGACGCTCGACGCGAACGCCGCCATTCGTCAACAGGCCGAACTCGACCTTAAGCATGCAGAAGAGAAGGCCGGCTTCACCGACGGCCTGCTGAACATCCTCGAGCAGGAACAGGACGACGCGGTTCGCCTGTCGACGGTCGTCTACCTCAAGAACCGCGTCTCCAAGGGCTGGTCGCCCGCCGATGAGTACAGCCAGGCAAAGCCGATACCCGACGAGGAGAAGGCGTCCTTCCGCAACCGTCTCGTGCCCGTGCTCGTCGCCTCGCCCCCTCCAGTGCGCCTGCAGCTCATCCCCACGCTGCAGAAGATACTCGCATACGACTTCCCCGCGAAGTGGCCAAACTTTCTCGACATCACCATCCAGCTGCTGAATGCGGGCAACATCGAGTCAGTGTTTGCCGGCGTGCAGTGTCTGTTGGCGATATGCAAGATCTACCGCTTCAAGTCGGGCGAGAACCGCGCAGACTTCGACCGCATTGTCGCCCTGTCGTTCCCACAGCTGCTCAACATCGGCAACTCGCTGGCGGGCGAGACGAGTATGGAGGCCGGCGAAATATTACGCACCGTCCTGAAGGTCTACAAGCATGCCATCTACGTAAGCGACCCGCAGACACAGGACGGTCAAAGTGGCTAACTAGCATGCAGTTTGATCTCCCCGAATCGCTGCGCGAGCAGCAGGTCATGGTCGGCTGGTGCACGCTGTTCCTGACTGTCGTCGGTAAAGAGCCCCCCGAGACGTCCCTCCCCGAAGACCTCGAAGAGCGGGAAACAAACCACTGGTGGAAGGCCAAGAAGTGGTCGTACTCCAACTTGAACCGCTTATACGTCAGGTGCGTGATCATCTTCAAAGTTTCTGAATACTGCCGCTAACGCGCACCAGGTACGGCAACCCCTCAGCGTTGGGCAAGAACAACGACGTCGACTACACCGACGTGGCCAAGAACTTCATCGCCAACTTCGCGCCCGAGATCCTCAAGGTCTACCTCCAGCAAGTCGAGAAGTGGGTCGGAAAGCAGGTGTGGCTTTCAAAGGCCAGCCTGTACTACACACTCAACTTCCTTGACGAGTGCATCAAGCCCAAGTCCATGTGGACACTACTTAAGCCGCACACGGACAACCTCATTGCGCACCTCATCTTCCCCGTGCTATGCCAGTCGGACGAGGACATCGAGCTGTTCGAAGAGGAGCCGCAAGAATACCTGCACCGCAAGTTGAACTTCTATGAGGACGTGACCGCGCCCGACGTTGCCGCAACAAACTTCCTCGTCACACTCACCAAAAGCCGTCGTAAGCAAACGTTCAGCGTGCTGAACTTCGTCAACGAGGTCGTCAACCGCTACGAAGCTGCCCCGGACAATGAGAAGAACCCAAGAGAAAAAGAAGGTGCGCTGCGCATGATCGGCACTCTTTCTGGTGTCATACTAGGGAAGAAGAGCCCGATCGCGGACCAAGTCGAGTACTTCTTCGTCCGCCACGTCTTCCCCGAGTTCCGGAGTCAACACGGTTTCCTCCGTGCACGCGCATGCGACACCCTCGAGAAGTTCGAACAGCTTGACTTCAAGGACCCGAATAACCTCATCATCATCTACCGCAACATTTTGGAGTCTATGGCCGACCCAACTCTCCCAGTCCGCGTTTCTGCTGCCCTGTCACTGCAGCCACTCATACGTCACGACATCATCCGAACTAACATGAAGCAAAACATCCCCCAGGTCATGCAACAGCTACTGAAGCTCGCCAATGAGGTCGATGTGGATGCACTAGCGAATGTCATGGAAGACTTTGTCGAAGTCTTTGCTCCAGAACTGACGCCCTTTGCGGTAGCATTAAGCGAACAGCTGCGTGACACTTACTTGCGTATTGTGCGAGAATTGGTATCTAGAAACCAAGACAAGGGCGATGATAGCGAATATGGTGATTTCCTCGACGAGAAGAGCATCACGGCTCTTGGCGTCCTACAAACCATCGGCACTCTCATCCTCACGCTCGAAAGCACGCCTGATGTACTACTACATCTCGAGACTATCCTCATGCCCGTCATCACCATTACACTAGAGAACAAGCTCTACGGTACGCGCTTTCACAAGCTCACCCGCTCCCGATCGCACACTAATCTGTTCGCAGACCTGTACAACGAGGTCTTCGAGATTATCGATAGCTGCACATTTGCCGCGAAGAGCATATCGACCACCATGTGGCAAGCGTTCGAGCTGATACATCGGACATTCAAGGCTGGCGCAGAGCTGTATCTTGAAGGTATGCGCAATCTCTTATCATCAACTTCTCACCTGTTTGCTAATCATGTGCAGACATGCTGCCTGCTTTGGAGAACTTTGTCAATTACGGCACCCCGACGCTGATACAGAATCGTCCATATCTTGACGCCATCGTCGACATGGTCAGAACAATCTTCAAGGATGACAAGGTTGGCGGCGTGGATCGCATCTGCGGTTGCAAGCTAGCGGAGATCATCATGCTCAACATGCGAGGCCACGTCGACGACTACGTCCCGGAGTTCATTGCACTCACCATGCATGTTCTTACGAACGAAGAGCCGAAAGTTAAGTCTTTGAGGATACACCTGATGGAAGTGGTTATCAACTCGATCTATTACAACCCCGCTCTGGCCTTACATGTGCTCGAGACCAATGGCTGGACGAATAAGTTCTTCAGTCTCTGGTTCTCAAGTATCGACAACTTCACCAGGGTTCACGACAAGAAGCTATCCATCTCAGCGATATGTTCACTTCTTACGCTGCGGGCTCAGGACGTTCCAGTCAGTGTACAGCAAGGCTGGCCACGCCTGTTGCAGGGTGTTGTGCGCTTGTTCCAGACACTCCCTGCTGCGCTGAAGAGTGAGTCCTACTAAAGCTTCTTGTTTATGACGACGTTGCTAATGAATGTGCAGACCGCGAGGAAGCCAAGAAGGAAGACAACTTCGACTACTCTGCCGATTATGAAGAGGAAGAGGACGAGGAGTGGGAACAGGAAGCCGACTGGAACAACGAGGCGGACGAGACTGAGGATGTCAAGGATGAGAGCGCCGCTTACCTTGAGTTCTTGAACGAAGAGGTATGACCCATGCTGTCAGGTCTTCGATACATGCTAACTGGAAACAGGCTCAAAAGTTCAGTTCGGTTGATGACGAGGACGACGACGAGCTGGAAGAGGAGAGTCTACTTGAGACACCACTTGACAAAGTCGAGCCATACGGCATGTTCAAGCATGCGTTATTGCGTACGTATCCCTTTCACTTTAAGCCGCGACGTTTCGCAGTCACCTTGGCGGGACGCACCACAGGGGATCAGAGCCGCTTGCAGAGAAGATCTGGATCTACGATCATGGATGCCCTCGCAATATTTTGGCCTTTTGGGAGCTTCTCTAAGTACTCAAGTTGTTATTCGAGCTTGATACACTTCTGCTGTACCCGAGGCTTCGGCACGGCGCAGCCTCGCTTCATCATCGAAACTGTGCTAACATGTCCAAGGTCTCCAACAAGAGCAACCTGCGCTCTACGAGAATCTCACCAAGAATCTGAACCCAGAAGAACAACAAATCGTCCAGGGCGCTGTCAACCAGGCTGACGTCATCGAACAAGTTCAGGCCCAGGCTCAGGCCGCCGCTGCTAATGGGAACCCCCTGCCCATCCAGCAATAGAACCGCTGTCTCGACAAAGGTCTATACCTCCTGATCATCTCAGAATTGAACATCAGAGTATACTACAAAGCTTTATCCCTGGCTGCAAATGGGGACGATGCGGCGTTGCAGCGGTGGACTTCCTGTGTCGGCCGCATCTTTAGAATCCTTGAGGTGCGGGCGAAACATATCAAAGATCCGCGAGCGGAGGCGAAACTGGAGAGACACGGTGTGAGATAGCGATTCTCTTCGTTTGAAAACTTGGATTCCCATTAGCGAGCATCCTGGCGTTTTTTATCCGATCGTTGCCGCAACCTCCTGCGAAGACATGCACGGCCCTATCTGCGGCTCGTTCTGCATCGAGAGGGAGTGTTTTATTCGTGTGGTTAGTCGCAACGATAGGTGGTATGGCGTTGTCTGGGTGCTGTCATAGCTTATGAAAAGAGGAGGACGATATCCATGAGAGGTAGTTTTGCATCGGCAACCATTGTTGCAAGGCAGATTGTTGCCTGGGCGAGAGCCACAGTAGATAGCATTTCCCGTCAAAGGAATAGACTAAGCAGGACGCTAAACTATTACTACTCTCTGCCATATGCAACGACGGAAGATTGCAGGTGTGTAACAAGAAGAACATGACAATCCATGATGCAGGCACCTGCAGTCGCATTCCGCGGGTCTTATCGATAAGCACGCCCCTGCCAGAAATGGCGGGCTGGACTGATGACGCCGCGGCTTGTTGACATCCCACGCGCAACGTGGACAAAGCAAGAACTCGATCCTGCGCTCCAATTTATCTCTACTACCTATCTATACCTGTAACCTACGCTTCACTACCCCTCTTGTACCTCAGAACACATTTTCATACCTACGCGACTATCACCCTCGAGCCTTATACCCATCCTCCCGCTTTGCTCGTCCTACCTACTCGACCAGATCCATATAGCAAGAAGGCCCAGGTCTACGGCGCATAATACACTGCGATTCGATGTCGCGTCCTACTGTCTCCAAGGCTAAGAGTGTGTTTTCGCGCATAGCTGAAGAGTAACTAGGGAATTGAAGCTAATGTTAACAAGCGTCATATCCCATCTTCGCGGCTACGTTTGCCAGCTCGAAACCTGGATACCTGGTTGTTGGTGGTGGGGGAGGTGCTGGAAACCATGGCATCCAAAACCAAATCACTTTGTTCGACTTCAGCTCGCGAGCTCCGACCGTACAGCCATGCGCCGAGCTTATGGTATCCAAGGACGATAGCGTAAACGGCCTCGCGAGCCTCGCAACAAAGGATGGACTGATACTCTACGCTGGGATCAACAGTAGCGAGGCTGATCGCTTGAATGGAAAAAATGACCACTTTCGCTCGTTCGAGGTACGATTTCCCGCAGGACAGGTGCATGGCAGCATAAACTTCCTAAGCCAAATCTCGCTTTTCACCACGCCACAGACAGCGAGCGCAAAAAAGGACAGCTTCCAGCGTCTGGTACGGCTATCGCCACCACAGCGAACGACTTTGAGTACGCTTAACAGGCGAATCGGTGCGATCGCCTCGAGCTTCGCAGGGGATGATAACGAGGTGATCATTTTCAGCGCCACATCGAACAAGCCAGCAGACCAGGACATAATAGGACGGATCACGCTACATAATGGCCAGGAGGCGAATGACATAGACATCTTCGCCCATGAGGAAGGTCGTTTCCAAGTCGCGTACATCACAGACCACAATGTCTTTGTGCAAAACGTCAACTACGACTTTGAACAGAGAACGACAAAGGGCAAGAACGAACACCGGAAAATCTACTCGATTCCTCTGGGTGTGGGCGAGAATAAAGCTCGCTTGAAGAAGCTGAGATGCTCGCGCTGGCTATCACCGAAGCATCTGCTGCTATTGGCGAACAAGCCCAATAGGACGGGCGTCGAACTGCTAGTGCTGCACTTGTATGAGGAAGGTCCGGGAAGTATCGTCGTACGGAAGACACTGCCAAAGCATGTCAAAGCGGCGACCGATATGGATGTTGCACTGCTGGACATCGACTCAGATGGCGCATATCAAATTGCGATAGCTGTCGCTGCGATCGACGTATCCTTGCATGTGTACACAATGGACTACCACGGCGCTGCGAGGGATTCGCTGAGCTCCTTCCATGCGTTCAACAGCTATGACAATGTGAGTAGCGCATGCTCGATTCGGAAATCAATCACTGACAGTAGCTAGGTCCACGAGTTTCAAATGACGAAGGTAGTCTTCTCACCCTTTTACAAGCCAGAGATTCCGGTCGGTCGTAAAGCATTACCGCAGTACCTTCGTCTTGCCAGTACTAGCCTGGGTAACTCGATATCCTGCGAAACGTTCCAATTACAACCCGAAGGATCGCGCCATGTTCTTCAAACGGCGCGGTCAAGAAACATGTTCACGGCAGCGACTTACCTCGTCATAGCCATGGTTGTCGCTGTAATAGCACTCCTGATACAGTCACTCATCGATCCCGAGGGCAATCTGACCAAGGGCCTACTTCCCTCGAGTCTGCAAAACGCAGCAAGCCATCACAAGACATTCGGTGAATCACTGCGCGAGAAACGGCACGCCGCCGTCCTCAACAACGCCGACTCACCCGTGGTCAAGACTACGCAGCGCATCGCCGATCTCTTGGATCACCATCTAACAACTGTACTCTCCGACTCCGATTCCGAATCCACCTCCTCAGTCCCGTCGCTTCAGCAGAAAGCACTCATCATTCACCACGACTCGGAAGCAGAGGGTCTCAGCACCGAAGTGCATGATGGCCACGAGGACGTTCTGAAGAAGCATGCCCAGGCGAAGAAGTGGGAGGAGCTTAGCAAGGAAGAGAAGAAGCTGTGGAAGCAGAAGTTGACTGATGCAGGCATGTGGGCAGCTGGGGAAGGCGAGACGATTCTCAAGAGCATCTTCTTTGGGCAGATTGGCGGACTGGTCGGCCAGGTGGCTGAGGGCGTCATTGGGCATTAGGGTGCGCACTGACGGGATATGGTTGTGACAAACGGGTACGAGGCTTTATTTTTATGTATGGCGCTCGGTGAGTGGATGTGTGTTGGAGTGAGCGGGGATCTCCGTGTCTGATAGCATTGTCTCATTTGAGCACACGAGACCGACCTGTTAAGTATGCAAGTTGAACTCGTCGAACTCGTTGTTGAGCTATAATAGTTCCGGGTGACACGATACGTCTTCTCTCACTTGATATGCTCACCGCCACGGAGACGTAATTACTGCCTCTTTTCACATACGAAGGAAAACGGTAAGGGCCCCTAAAAGCTTCATGGCGAAGCTGTAATTGGCCGTACACAGCTGTTCGTCCTTTTTTTGTTACCCTAAACCCCTGTTAAAACCCCTGCATTTTCTGTCTTATGTGAAAACCAGCAGTGCATGTTGTCTCAAGTGGCGCTTCCCCGGTGTGAGCTTCGGGACTAGCTCCCGAGATCTAGCGCGCGGTCGAGCTTGGCGTCGACATGGCTGCGTCGGAACTAGGAACTTTGAACCACCAATTCCACCTACCGCCACCTTGTCTACGTTTGTCTATCCTTTCTATGGGTAGGATGAATACCACCCCTCTTTCTGTGAGGAGATCTAGGTGAAGCAGTCAAGATGGCGCAGCAGAGTCCCCTTTCGTCCACACTGGACCGCATAGTGCACGAGCTTCGCTCAAAGTGAGCTGCATGCTTCTACAGTAATTGTTACACGAGACTGACACGCAGAAGAAACGACGACACGCGACAACGAGCAGCAAATACGCTGCGGCAGACGGTAGAGGCGGCGCATCGAGGTGAGCGGTCGCGCGACGCATGCCCCCGCCGAAGCCCGAGAACTGACGCTGCGCAGAACTCGCGCCCAATGTCTTCACCAACTTCAATAATGAGGTCTACGCCAAGATCTCGGGCCTCATCGTCACCGGCAGCGACTCGAACGAACGCATCGGCGGCATCCACGCCCTCAACGCGCTGATCGACTTCCGCGGCGACGATGCGGGTCAGAAGACGACGCGGTTTGCTTCGTACCTCCGCGCCGTCATGCGCTCGCAGGACATTACGGCCATGGTGGTAGCCGCCAAGGCGCTCGGTCGGCTCGCGAAGCCCGGCGGTACGCTCACGGCCGAGTTGGTCGAAGCAGAGGTCAAGGGTGCGCTCGAGTGGCTGCAACTGGAGCGCCTGGAGAACCGGCGTTTCGCTGCGGTGCTCATCCTGCGCGAGCTGGCCAAGAACTCGCCCACGCTCATGTACCAGTGGATTGCTCAGATCTTCGAGGTCATCTGGGTCGCCCTACGCGATCCAAAGGTGCTCATCCGTGAGTCGGCGGCCGAGGCCATCAGCGCCTGCTTCGAGATAATCTCCCCCCGCGACTCGCAGATGCGCCAGCTCTGGTTCGGGAAGGTATATGACGAAATTCTCCGTGGCTTTGCTATCAACACGAACGAAGCCGTCCACGGCTCGCTGCTCACCATGAAGGAGCTGCTGGACAAGAGCGCCATGTTCATGAACGATCAGAAGTATAAAGAGACGGTGGAGCAGGTGCTGAAGTACAGGGACCATCGTGACACGCTGATACGGAGAGAGGTGGTGCTCATCATTCCGATTCTCGCCGGGTATTCGCCTACCGAGTTCGCGACCAAGTATCTACACCAATGCATGCTATATCTCCAGGGGCTCATACGAAAAGACCGCGATAGGGATACGTCATTTGTGGCTATTGGGCAGATTGCGAATGCCGTCGGAGTCGCCATCTCCCCCTACCTGGAGGGCATCCTGGGCTTCATACAGGATGGTCTCATCGCCAAAGCACGCAACAAAAGCGCCATCAACGAAGCCCCGCTATTCCAATGTCTCAGCATGATTGCGGCAGCGGTAGGTCAGGCACTCACAAAGTCGGTTGAACGCTTACTGGACCCCATTTTCTCCTGCGGACTGAGCGACTCCCTGTTCCAAGCTCTTGTCGACATGGCGCATTATGTACCGCCGTCCCGACCAATGATCCAGGAAAAGCTACTCGACCTCCTCAGTCAGATCCTCGCTTCTCGACATTTCTTGCCCCTGGGCAGCCCCTTCCAAGTCTCACAACCTCCGCAGATTTGGACACGAGACCACAAGGACCCGCAAACGATTGCCCCACGGGAGGCAGAGATCGCACTGGCACTGCATACGCTCGGTAGTTTTGACTTTACAGGCCACGTCCTCAATGAGTTCGTTCGCGATGTTGCTATCCGATATGTGGAGGCGGACAACCCTGAGATCCGCAAGCGCGCCGCCTTGACGTGCTGTCAGCTCTTCGTCAAGGACCCCATTGTCCACCAGACGAGTACCCATGCGACAAAGGTAGTTGGCGATATAATCGAGAAGCTTCTTACTGTTGGTGTGGGCGATGTTGATCCCGATATTCGATGGGATGTTCTGATAGCATTGGACGCCCGTTTCGATCGCCATCTGGGAAAAGCGGACAACGTTCGTACTCTGTTCCTCGCCTTGAACGACGAGATCTTTGGCATTCGAGAGGCTGCCATGTCCATCATCGGTCGACTGACATCCGTCAACCCTGCTTACGTTTTCCCTTCGTTGCGCAAAGTTCTCCTACAGCTTCTGACAGAAGTCAACTACGCCAATAGCCCGCGTAGCAAAGAAGAGAGCGCGAAGCTGATTAGTAGTCTAGTTGGCGCTGCGGACAGTCTCATCAAGCCTCTGGTCGATCCCATCGTCACCGTTCTTCTTCCCAAGTGCAAGGATCCTAATCCCGAGGTCGCTTCCACCACGCTCAAAGCGGTTGGCGACCTTGCAACAGTTGGCGGCGAGGGCATGATCAAGTACATCCCCGAGCTCATGCCTGTCATTTTGGAGTTCATGCAAGATCAGACTTCAGATGCAAAGCGCTTCTCTGCGCTGAAAGCTCTCGGACAGCTGGCGACGAATGCAGGTTATGTGATTGAGCCATACAGAGCATACCCGGAGCTCATGAACATTTTGATGAGCATTGTCAAGACAGAGCCTGAAGGTGAACTTAGAAGGGAAACCGTGAGGCTTATGGGCACTCTCGGTGCGCTCGATCCGGACGAGTACCAGAAGATCATGGAGCAATCACCCGACAAGCACCTCATCCTGGAAGCGCAAGCGATCACCGATGTCTCTCTGATCATGCAAGGCATTACTCCTTCGAATGAAGAGTACTACCCGACGATTGTCATCAGCACGCTCATGGGTTTGCTAAAGGACCCCTCCTTGGTCCAATATCACACTGCGATTGTGGAGGCTGTAATGAACATCTACGCGACCATGGGATTGAAGTGTGTGCCGTTCCTCAGCCAAGTCATACCCGGATTCCTACATGTCATCCGCTCGACGCCAGCTGGACGCTCCGAGGGCTACTTTAACCAGCTTAGCCAGCTTGTTCGTATCGTACGCCAACACATTCGACCCTACCTACCCAGTATCCTGGCAACCATCAAGGAGTACTGGAGCAGTAGTCCGCAGCTACAGGCTACCATTCTGTCGCTGATAGAGGCCATAGCTCGCTCTTTGGAAGGAGAGTTCAAGGTTTACCTGGCTGATGTGCTGCCACTCATGCTCAGTGTGCTCGACTCTGATCAAACACCCAAGCGATTGCCTTCCGAGAGGGTACTTCACGCATTTCTCATCTTCGGCTCGAGTGCAGAAGAGTACATGCATCTCATCATTCCGGTCATGGTCACGATGTTCGACAAGCCTGGCCAACCTACACAAATCCGGAGACATGCCATTGAGACGTTGGGACGGCTATCGAAGCAAGTCAACGTTTCTGAGTTCGCTGCACGAATTGTTCATCCTCTCTGTCGAATTCTTTCTGGGAATGAGCCAACCCTGAAGCAAACTGCTCTTGAGACGCTTTGCGCACTCATCTTCCAGCTCGGACCGGACTATATCCACTTCGTACCAACTGTGAACAAGATCCTGATCGCACACAAGGTGCCTCACGAGAACTATGGGCGCATTGTGTCAAAACTCCAGAAGGGTGAGCCCTTGCCGCAAGATCTCAGCCCGGATGAGCGCTATGGCGAGGACGATGAAGACTTGAATCCTGCGGAGATTCTTACGAAGAAGCTGGCTGTCAATCAACAACATCTCAAGCAAGCTTGGGAGGCTTCTAATAAAACCACCAAGGAAGACTGGATCGAGTGGATGCGAAGGTTCAGTGTTGAGTTGCTGAGGGAATCGCCACAACAGGCGTTGCGCGCTTGCACACCACTCGGTAGCGTGTACAACCCGATTGCAAGGACCCTGTTCAATTCGGCATTTGTCTCGTGTTGGACCGAACTCTACGATCAGTACCAGGAGGAGCTTGTTCGGTCTATCGAGACTGCGCTCACCTCGCCGAACATCCCACCGGAGATATTGCAGGTCTTACTTAACTTGGCAGAGTTCATGGAACATGATGACAAGGCTCTCCCGATCGACGTCCGGATACTTGGCATGTATGCTGGCAAGTGTCACGCATTCGCCAAGGCACTGCATTACAAGGAGCTCGAGTTCAACGCGGAGCAGAATTCCAGCGCTGTGGAAGCCCTTATCAGTATCAATAACCAGTTGCAGCAGACCGACGCAGCTTTTGGTATCCTGCGTAAGGCTCAGAATTACCACGACGTCGAGCTGAAAGAGACTTGGTTTGAAAAGTTGCAGAAGTGGGACGAAGCACTTGCCGCTTACCAGAAGCGTGAGCTAGAAGAACCGGATTCCTTTGATGTGACCATGGGCAAGATGCGCTGTCTGCATGCTCTCGGCGAGTGGGATCTCCTCTCCAGCCTGTCAAAGGAAAAGTGGGCCAATGCCACTCAGGAGTATCGCAAGGCCATAGCACCTCTTGCTGCGACGGCTGCTTGGGGTCTGGGCAAGTTCGCTGATATGGACAGCTACCTCGGTGTGATGAAGGAGCAGTCGCCTGATCGTGCCTTCTTCGCCTCTATCCTCAATATCCACAACAATCGCTTCGAAATCGCGGTTGAAGAGATCGCCAAAGCTCGGAAGGGTCTGGATACAGAACTCAGCTCGCTGTTGGGAGAGTCTTATCAACGCGCTTACCTGCCAATGATTCGTGTGCAGATGCTAGCAGAGCTCGAGGAGATCATGCAGTACAAGCAGAACGAGGGAAACAAGGAGAAGCAAGCCAGTATGCGCAAGACCTGGATGAAGCGACTCAAGGGGCTGCAACCGAACCCAGAAGTCTGGCAGCGGATGATCAAGGTGCGACAGCTTGTGATATCACCACTTGAGGGCGCCGAAATGTGGATCAAGTACACCAACCTTTGCCGAAAGAGCAACAGGATGAATCTCGCGAACAAGGCGCTAGAGAAGCTGCTGGGTATATGCGCCTCAGGCGATGCCACAGTGGTTGAGTTCATACGCGGCAATATCAAGGTTTCGCCCAACGTGGCATACACGACGTACAAGTACATGTGGGCGGTTCAAGACTACAAAGAAGGGGCCCTTCTTAGTATGAAAAACTTCACCGCGCGACTTTCCGACGACCTTGCTATGAGGACCAGGGGTGTGGCCAGTCCGATCATGGCGCAGAACACTATCAACAGCATGTCCCATGGCCAGTACATGTTCAATAACATGGATCCCTTTGTTATCACCAATGGAAGTAATGGAGTCAACGGCATGAACTGTTCAAGCACGTTAAACGGATCTGTCTCGGGCGTTTCACCCAGCGATATGGCCGACTGCCACCGTCTCCTCGCCAAATGTTACCTCAAACAGGGCGACTGGCAGCAAGAACTTCAAGACGGGAAGTGGGAGCACGATTTTGTACATGAGATACTATCCGCGTATGCGGCTGCTACACGGTACAACCAGAACTGGTATAAAGCTTGGCACGCCTGGGCACTCGCCAACTTTGAAGTTATCAACTCGATTACGTCCAAGGCAGACCGGGAGACTACTGATGTGCCCTCTAACATGGTGCACGATCATGTCGTACCGGCTATTCGTGGTTTCTTCAAGTCCATTGCGCTATCGTCTACCAGCTCGCTCCAGGACACACTCAGGCTGCTTACGCTGTGGTTTAGTTATGGTGGACGAGAGGAGGTCGAACGCACGATCGCAGAAGGAACAAAGTCGGTACCAATCGACACCTGGCTGGAAGTCATCCCGCAACTGCTTGCGAGAATCGACCTGCAGAACATTACGGTTAGACTGTCGATCCGCGAGCTGCTCATCGAAATTGGCAAAGCACATCCTCAGGCTTTGGTCTTTCCGCTGACTGTCTCGATGAAGGGAGACCCGTCTCGACGCCAACGGGTTGCTAGGGAACTCATGGAGGCCATGCGCGAACATTCGCCGTTACTTGTCGAGCAAGCTGATCTTGTCAGCGACGAGCTCATCCGTATCGCGGTACTATGGCATGAGCAGTGGCATGAGGGTCTCGAGGAAGCCAGCCGCTTGTACTTCGGCGACCATAACATTGACGGCATGTTCGCCACGCTCGCACCACTCCATGCCATGCTCGACAAAGGACCGGAAACACTGCGCGAGATCTCGTTCATCCAGTCGTTCGGCCGAGAATTGCAGGAAGCCCGTGATTGGTGCAATACCTTCAGGACCTCTGGTGAAATTGGCGACCTGAACCAGGCGTGGGATCTCTATTACCAGGTGTTCCGCAAGATCGCTCGCCAACTCCCATCATTGATGACTCTTGAGTTGCAGTACGTCTCGCCGAAGCTGAAGGATTCACACGATCTCGAGCTTGCTGTTCCTGGAACATACCGGGTTGGCAAGCCTGTCATTCGGATCATTTCGTTTGAGCCTGTTGCCTCTGTCATCCAGTCCAAACAGCGACCAAGGAAGCTTGAGATGCGTGGTAGTGACGGAAAGACTCATACCCACATCCTCAAGGGTCACGAAGATATCCGTCAAGACGAGCGCGTCATGCAACTGTTCGGTCTTTGCAACACCCTTCTCTCCAACGATGTCGAGTCCCGCAAGCGCCATCTCAACATACAACGCTACGCTGCCGTTCCGCTTAGCACGCAGTCCGGTCTTCTCGGCTTCGTCCCCAACAGCGACACGCTGCACGTACTCATCCGCGAGTATCGCGATAGTAGAAAGATACTCCTCAACATCGAGCACCGCATCATGCTGCAAATGGCGCCCGACTACGATTGTCTCACACTCATGCAGAAAGTCGAAGTCTTCGGCTACGCCCTCGATAACACCACGGGTCAAGACCTTTACCGCGTGCTGTGGCTCAAAAGCAAGAGCTCGGAGGCTTGGCTCGATCGCCGTACTAACTATACGCGTTCGCTTGCCGTCATGTCTATGGTCGGTTATATCCTGGGTCTGGGTGATCGGCATCCGTCCAACTTGATGCTCGACAGGGTTACCGGAAAGATCATCCATATCGATTTCGGCGACTGCTTTGAAGTGGCCATGCACCGCGAGAAGTATCCTGAACGTGTGCCGTTCCGCCTCACGCGCATGTTGACGTATGCCATGGAGGTTAGCAATATCGAGGGCAGTTATCGGACAACGTGCGAGCATGTTATGCGGGTGTTGAGGAGCAACAAGGAGAGTGTCATGGCGGTGCTTGAAGCCGTAAGTTCTTCCCTCTAAAGTTTACAGTTAAGTGTGCGCATCTGCTAACACAACGAATAGTTCATACACGACCCCCTCCTAACCTGGCGCCTAAACCACCGCGACGCCTCCCCGCCCTCGCCAAACTACCACTCTGAACGCCGCCAGTCCATCATGGGCGACACGGCCCTGAATCCCAACCCCGGCGAGCAGATGCCCAGCATCGTTGGCCGCCCCCGCCACCGCTCTTCCGTCGCCCCTCCGCAGAATGATGGCGCAGATGCGAAAGATGTGCAGAACGCAAGAGCGCTGCAGGTGTTGGCGAGGGTTAAAGAAAAGTTGACAGGCAAGGACTTCAGACCTGGGGAGGAGCTAAAGACCGAGATGCAAGTTGATCGGCTGATCAAGGAGGCTACGAACTTGGAGAATCTGTGTCAGCATTACATCGGATGGTGCAGTTTCTGGTAGTTTTTCGAAGTTAGGGGGATAAGAGTTGGTGTATTGGTGTGGACAGCATTGCGGTCATTTCGAGCGCATGCTCGTTGATGGACTATGAGGTAGCATGGTTGTGGAGTTTGGCTTCTTAGTCACTGGGCATGCTTTATCCGATTTTCGTACTATCATAGGGTATGGGTTTTACCTAGCGGCATTGAAAGGGAGCTTTGGTGTTGGTTTTGAGCGCCTGTCATAGGTATGCTCTAGTAATGATGACGATCTTTGCTTTACACACATTCTCCATGTTAAGCCCAGTACTTGCTCATGCTGGCCAAGAAAACGAATAGAGTTTACTTTTTTCCCTTTCCCTACGCTTAGGTCCGACAAGCACGGACGGATAGCCGGGATGGTGTGGGCGCTATCGCGACTTTGCTGGATGCTGGTTTGTTGCGAGTGGATGTGCGGCAGATCGACAGCGTGAGGCCTGTCAAAACTAAGTTGGGTACCAGCAGCAACGGAAACACTTATCTATGCACCTAGGCCATGTCGCCGAGATTTTGCCATTAGCTCTTCGCGCCTCTGTTCCGAACTTACCTTTGTTAGGTACACTTTGCTTCCTGTGTTAAAGTCGGAGAATTACGAGTTGTGCGACCTGGTATGCAGGTGCGGTCTTATACCCCGCATGTGAAACAAAAATGAACCGGAATAATCAGCATCTCGCGATTGGCCGCCTTCCTACTAACGACGCCTTTCCGCCGTTTCACGACACAACAAGACCGCAGTCGCGTGCCACGACCGTTTCGGCGTCGAGTGCGGAGGAGAGACTGCAATGGCGCAGCCATGCAAATGTTGTCACGCCGAATCCGGATTCTAGGGCGGATCCGTTCGAGGATGCAAACCACGCGTTGGTATCGCGGCTGAGTCGTGGTGGAGCAGAAGAAGGGAGGCTGGGTCGCGGGGTGCAAGAGCAGCTAGAACAAGAAGAGGAAGAGGAAGTGGAAGTTGAAGAATACGATGGGAACAGCAACGAGTACTTCGACACTCCATCGATCTCTTCATCCCATAACTCCAATCGCGAAGATCCAAGGACATGCGCCATCCTACCCAGCAAAGACAGCACACGACGACGAAAAAGCCTCGGAGAAGACGCCCAATCGCCAGATGTTTTTCCCGAAAAGCGCAAATCTCTCTCTTTCAAAGAGCGCATTCGCCACTTCACCTGGACTTGGTTCTGCCTCACCATGGCCACCGGCGGCATCGCAAACGTCCTCTACACTGTGCCCTTCCGCTTCTACGGACTCTACGCACTCGGGTGTACATTTTTCCTGCTCAACATTTTCCTTTTCCTCTTCGTCGTCGCTATGATAAGCTGTCGGTTTTACTTCTACCCGCGCACGTTTAAAGCGTCGTTTTTGCATCCTACAGAGAGTCTGTTTATCCCGGCTGCGATTGTCAGTTTTGGCATCATCTTGATTAACATTAGTCAGTATGGGGTTGATATGGCGGGTGTGGGGGGATGGTTGGAGAGGGGGATGGTGGTGCTGTTTTGGTTGGATTGTGGGTTGGCGGTTGTGTTCAGTATTGGGATTTATTTACTCATGTAAGTTGATCGTTTTTTTCTTCCTTTTAAACTGGTTTATGGGATGCTAACGGGGATTGCGTGTGTGTGTTGCAGGTGGTCGACGACGACGTTTACGATATCCCAGATGACGCCTATCTGGATCTTTCCTGCGTACCCGCTCTTGATCATCGGGCCGCACGCTGGGAATCTGGCACCAAAGGTTTCGGATGCTCAGATATCCCTCACTATTATTTTAACTGGCTACGTTATCCAAGGTATCGGTTTTCTCGTCTCCCTTATGATCTATGCCGCCTTCATCTACCGCCTCATGACGCAAAAACTCCCCAAAGAGTCACTCCGCCCGGGAATGTTCATCAGCGTCGGACCCTCCGGCTTCACGATAGCAGGCATCATAATGATGGGCCAAGAGCTCCCCAAGACCGTGTCCAGCGACTTCATGGGCGAAGGCAACGGCGAGCTCGCAGGCAAAGTCGGTATGATCTGCGCAAACTATATGGGTCTCTGGTTGTGGGGTCTAGCGCTGTGGTTCTTCTTCGTGAGCGTTGGGGCGCATTGGTCGTGTGCTAGAAGGGGGAAAATGGACTTTGCGATGACATGGTATTCCTTCATTTTTCCCAACACAGCGCTTACGACAGCTACATTTGCCATTGCGCATGCGCTCAACGGAAATAAACCTATCCAGTACGTGGGATGCGCGATGACTATCGCGCTCATTTCGATGTGGTTCTTCGTCGTCATCATGAATGTTAGAGCGGTTGTTATTCAGCAGATTCTTTGGCCGGAGAAACAGGAAGATCGCACGGAGGGAGGGTGGAAGCAGCAGAGTGCTGAAGAACAACAGAGGCGGCAGAGGGAAAGGGAACTGGCTGATGGAGGGGAAAGTTTGAGAGGCAGAGCGTGGAGTAGGGCTCGGACGCCGTTTACTCGCAGGGAAACAAATGGAGAGATGCCGGCGCTTGCGAGGGCTCAGACTGATGCTGGGGCCGGTACCGGGAGGAGGAGACAGTGGAGTTTTGTGAGACGGTAGGAGATATTAGGTGCTTGGTCTCTGACAAGATGATAATGAGAATGGAGCGACGGCAACCAATTTCATATAACAGGCTCTAGTATGATATAATAACGTCTTCACTTGTACCCCTACATCATCGGCATACCCTCCATACCAGGAAGCTCCGTCATCCACCCATCATGATCCTCGGTAACACGATTCTTGACAACACACTTGTTTCCATCAGCAGGCTGCTGCGTCTTCAAGCTGCCACAGTTAGCACCCATGCAGCCCTTGGCATCGTCCATGGCTTTCTGGAGCGAGTCGTCCTTCCACCCGAAAACGTAGTCGCCGTGTTGGCCGAAACCGGTCGTGTCGCCGCTGCTAAGGACGAAGGGTTGGGAACCATCGGCGGGCCAGTCGGCTTTGTTGTTGAACTTGGTAGTGTCCCAGACGATCTGTGAAGGAGTAAGCATGTATGAAGGAAGGTGGTGAGAGGCTGACATACCTCGAGCATGACTTGTGGGATCTTGACGGGGTGTGTTGAGGGACAGGCGCCGCCGGTGCCGGTACCTGAAAATAAAGCTGGGCCGTTTGATGGATAGGCGACGTGGCTCTTGTGGTCGGGCGAGTCGAGGTTCTTACCGTCCCAGCAGCTGTGCTTCTATCAGTATTGCTCGTTGAGAATTTGAAGCAAGAGTACTTACGTTGGGTAGAGGATATTGCTACGGATGCCGCCAGGACAGGCTTTTTGGGGGAAGCTTTCAGTGTCCAAAGTGGCGTCCTGGCAAGGGGCAGCATTGTCGCCGCCGAAGTTGGGACCACTGTAGCAGCGAAAACAAGTCTGTGACTTTAGGTTCTTGGAGACGCGGTTGGTTGCGTCGCCGACGAGCATGCGGAAGCCCTACGATTGAGTGAGTAGTGGTCATATGCTGAAGGTGTGCGTTACTTACGGGCTTGAAGGCCGTGACCTGGCCCTTGCCGCCGGAGACGTAGTATACGACGAAGCCGCCTGTAGTCTTTCCGGTGTACTTGTCGCTGAAGAGATCTCTGGTGTGGAGGTTATTCCAACGATCTAGCGTATCGACTGAAGACCGCGACTGACCTGTTAGGAATCTGAGGAACGCGCTTGTACGTTCCGTTGCGCGCCTTGAAGTAAACGTTGGCGGTCCAGTAGTTGGAGAGCTGTCACCACAGTCATCAGCGTGAGTTCATCGTATACCAGATTTACTTACATCCTCGGCGTAACCACAGGTGGTGCAGCTTGCCAGCTTCGACACATCCGTCGACGCCATGGAGATGTTGAAGGCGTTGCCTCCCGCAACCTGATGCATATGCGGCGAAGGCGCCTGTCCAGGGTTTACAAGGGGATCAATGCGGTCAATGACCGTCTGAGCGCATCCAAATCGTAACATGGTAAAGCCCTGGCTACCGCCGCCCTGAGGCAGAGCGTCGGCGAGAGCTGCGAAGAGAAGGGTAGAGAGAAGCATCGTGACAGCAACGAGTGCACACGAAGAATGAGAGTTAGAAAACGGTACAGAAAGACGGGACGCGTTGAAGAAGAGGTGCTTGAGGAAGGAGTAGGGGATGTCGCTTTCATACCCGCTCACCAGCAGGATCCGCAGTCCAGACGCACAAGTTCGCCTCGTCCACGCCACATTACGCCAACTGCCGCGTCTGGAGAATCCTTGGAGATATATTGAGCTTCACGTATTGTGATGATCCTCGTGCTTTTCTGCAATCAAACTGACGCCGGCAGTTGTGGAGCTAGCGTGCTGGTCGTCGATTCGGCTAAAGGCTTGATATTGCCCGACCAACTTCAAGGGTTCTCTCGAAATCGTATGGCACCGGAGCACGGGGATCTGCATACTTAGCACGGGGTCAGTGGTAGAGTATTATTGATTGAAATGTGGGGAGAGGTGCAACGCGGTGGAGACGACCCTGGCATGCTGATGCAGAAGCCATGTGGGACACCTGTATGAAGCCGCTCTTAGGGAGACGATATTGGAAACAACAGTGCGAGAACATGGGCAGTAATTTGCGGTATTGCGCCTATTGATAGACATACCAAGTTTCCTGCTCTTGCTGGCTCGAGATGTTCAAGGCGGTTCGTCGCGTATGGGGATCTTGACTGGTCTCTATATAAGCACTACAGCCAGTGTTTTCTTCCACATACGACCATAGGTGAAGGAACACACCGGATCCCGTTTGCTCTCCACACGTTAAGCCTTCGACCGGCGGACTAGTAGTTAGGTGGGTGACCACTAGCGAATCCCCGCTGTTGTATGTTTTTGCTAATACTGTTGGCTGGTGCTGTTGATTGAAACAGATCGAGTGAGGCGTGGACAATTGGAAGTGGATCCTTAGGTGGCAGGCGCGTGAAAAACGGAGGTAGAGCAAAGCTGGAATGTATCCTTTTGGTTCACGAAGACAGTGGCTACTCTGTCTAAGCGCATGCGTATTTCCTGGCACACCCGCTTGAGAGTTTAGTAGATGCCTTCATTCTTTTCGCGACTCTGGCATGCTTCCTGGCGCGAGAAAGAAGGTCTCGCGATAGTACCTCGCTTCCTCAATGCTCTCCAAGATATCCGCGCGTGCTTCATGCAGCATCTGCTTCCTTGGTATCTTCTTCAGAACTTCTTTGGGCGCCCATCTCCGCGCAGCTTCCTTGATGCTGCTGACGTCCAGGATCCGGTAATGGAGGTGATCGGTAACGATCTTGTAAGGTGGCTTGACGAGGAATGACTTGTCCGCATGTACCGAGTTTCCAGCAAGAAGTCCAGTGCGACGCTCGGGCACGTATTTCTTGATGTACTCAAGTAGACCTTCTGCGGCTTGCTCAGCGGTGGTGGTAGAGTCGATGCAGGCTTGTGTTAGTCCCGATTGGCCATGGTGACTGGTGCACCACTCGCCCATGCGATCAAGTTGCTCCTTGCTGTGGTGAATGGTGACCTCGTAGCCTGCTTCGTCTAGGATGTCGAGGTTTGCATCAGTGATGAAAGCGGCAAGAGACATGATGGTGTCATTGTCGGTGTCCAGGCCGGTCATCTATCTGGATCAACGATGCCCTGCAACAGCGAAGATGGAGTGTACCTCGCAATCTATCCATACTAGAGGAGCCTTCGATACGGACGCCATTTGGTTGTGTATGTCTCGGTGGTCGGTGGTTCAAGATGGTTATGTCGAAGTGCAGGGAATCAAGTTGACTAAGCGGGGCAGCGGCTTGGCGAGTTTAATGGGCAGTCGCGTCGCGTGCACGGTCTGGCTAGCGTGTCTCCTGCACTTTAGAGTTGCGTCCCTCCAAACACGGCCAAGACCACATTATACCCCCAATTCGTTTTCTTCGCTTTTGCTCGGGTACCCATTACATTATAATACAACATGTCGCGCCCAGGGAAGAAGGCCGGCGCTGCCCTGTTAGCAGAGCTGCGAGCAAACCGCGCGGCTGGCAAGACGCGCTTTAGCACATACGAAGTCGCCGAGGAAGAGCAGGTGTACGATGAGGTCGACGAAGACGGATACAAGAAGATTGTGCGCGACAGGCTGGACAAGGACGACTTCGTAGTCGGCGACGAGGGCGAAGGATACATCGACGACGGCAGGGAAGAGTGGGACGATGGCCAGGGCAACTACCGCTATGCAGCCACAGACAGCGAAGGAGAGGACGAACATCCCGCCAAAGGCAAAGCTGGTACGCATTCCTACACATGCATATATTACTTGCGAGGGGACTGACGCGGGGTAGCCAAGCGGAAACGCGAAGAAGCCGAGGAGAAGAAGAAGACGATCAACAGCGGCATCAGCAAGTACTTCAGCGCGAAGAATGCCGCAAAAGCGCCAAAATCGAAGGTAGGCTTACAAACGCCGGGATGATTGATACCGAGACTGACGCCCCCAGCCTGTTGCTACTGCCGCCGACACCGACTTCATGGACGACTTGCTAGGCGAAATCGACACAAATCCCGTCCGAACGTCCGCCGCTCGCATGCGACCCGTCAAGACCGAAGCACGACGAAAGACACGCGTACTGTCTCCTCCCATATTCGAGAATCGCCCAGCAGCGACTAAGAGGCGGACCAATGACTCGGCCGCATACATGCCAGACACACCGCCGGCGGCAGACGCATATGCCGACGACGATGGCCTTCCTACGTTCGACGACGACGTCCCCATGAGCGACCCGCCACTCCAATCATCCCCTGTTGCAAAGGCTGTAGAGCGGCGAGCACAGCCTACGGTAAAGCGAGAGGAAGAGGATGACGACCTCATGGAAGTAGCACAGCCCATTGGACATCTTGGTGTGCCTGTTGCCAGCGTAAATATGGCCGGCAAACGACCAATAGCCAGGATCAAGAAAGCAGACTATCCTACACCAGCGAGTTCTTCGCCTGTCGGGCCGTCCACGGCGTCTGTCGATGCCTCTTCGTGGAACGATGTCACCAGCAAGCTCAATGTCATGAGCAGTCCTGCCACGCAGACCACGGGGGTTGGCAAGATGAGCCCAGAAGATGCGTTGGAAGAGGATGGCAGCCTGCGCATGTTCTGGATCGACTATGCCGAGATCAATGGCAGTCTATGCTTGTTCGGCAAGGTCAAAGATAAGAAGTCCGGCAACTATGCGAGTTGCTTCATGAAGGTCGACAACATCCTTCGGAAGCTGTACTTCTTGCCGCGGGAATACCGACAGATCAGAGGCGTGACTACCGACGAGGAGGTCGAACTCAGCAATGTATCTGACGAGGTGGACTCCATCATGAGCAAGCACCGTGTGAACCTGCACAAGATCAAGCCTTGCACAAGGAAGTACGCATTCGAACTTGCCGACATCCCCAAGGAGGCCGACTACCTGAAGCTGCTCTACGGGTATGATAAGATGCCTCTGTCAGCCGATCTGACGGGCGAAACCTTCTCGCACGTCTTCGGGACCAACACCTCGCTCTTCGAACAATTTGTTCTCTGGAAGAACATCATGGGTCCATGTTGGCTCAAGATTGATACACCGGATTTTGGCGCCGTAGCCAACGCCTCTTGGTGTAAGCTCGAAGTTGGGGTGGGAAAGCCGAACAGCATCTCAGTATTGAGCAACTCGGACAATCTGGACGCCCCTCCTATGACCCTCATGAGTCTTTCGCTACGAACTGCATTCAACGCCAAGGATAACAAGCAGGAGATCATAATGGCCAGCGCTATGATCTATGACAACTTCTCCCTGACCGACACAACGCCAGTCGACGAGATGCAGTGCAAGAGCTTCACCATAATGCGCCCCAATGGCGCTGCCTTCCCAGCTGGTTTCCAAGCCGAGGTCGAAAAGCTGAAGGGCAACTTCTACCTCAAGAAGACTGAGCAAGAACTTTTGAGCTTGTTGATGGCCATGTTCCAGCGACACGATCCGGATGTCCTCGTTGGTCACCGCCTGGATGATGTAGACTACAGTGTGTTGCTAAGTCGTCTGCGCGAGAAGAAGACTCCGGGGTGGCACCGCATCGGACGCCTCAAGCGGAGTGATTGGCCTAAGAGCATGGGCAAGGGAGGCGGTAGCTTCTTTGCTGAAAAGCAGTTGGCATCTGGCCGCTTGCTCTGCGATCTGGCTAACGACCTTGGAAAGTCACTTATGACGAGATGTCAGTCTTGGAGCTTGGAAGAGATGTGCCAGCTCGTTCTCAACAAACGACGGGAAGAGCTTGACAACGATGCAGCTCTGAAGACTTGGGCGACAACCAAGGAAGGTCTGGTAAACTACGTCAAGCACTGCCAGGCCGATGCGTACTTCATTGCCGCTATTTCTATGAAGGTGCAGATGCTCCCACTCACCAAGGTTCTGACCAATTTGGCTGGTAACTCCTGGGCTCGAACTTTGAGCGGTACCCGTGCCGAACGTAACGAGTACATTTTGTTACACGAATTCTACAAGAACAAGTACATTTGCCCCGACAAGCAGTGGGGCAAAAGCAAAGCCAAAGCCGAGGAAGAAATGGCCGAAGGTGAAGAAGGTGCGGATGCAAAGAAGAAGGACAAATTCAAGGGCGGTCTGGTTTTCGAGCCCGAGAAGGGCTTATACGACAAGTTCATCCTGGTCATGGACTTCAACTCGCTTTACCCCAGTATCATTCAGGAGTATAACATCTGTTTCACGACTGTCGAACGCTCCGATCTTGCTGAGGATGACGACAAGGTGCCTGAGGTTCCTACACATCAAGATCAGGGTATCCTACCTCGTCTCATCGCCACACTCGTCTCTCGCCGTCGAGAAGTTAAGAAGCTGATGAAAGCCAAGGACGCTACCCCGGATCAGTTGGCTACCTGGGAAATCAAGCAGATAGCTTTGAAACTTACCGCCAACTCTATGTACGGTTGTTTGGGATACACCAAGTCTCGTTTCTACGCTCGACCACTCGCCATGCTCACCACTTACAAGGGCCGAGAGATTCTCCGGAAAACCAAAGAGATGGCTGAGGAGAAGGCCTTGCGCGTCATCTACGGTGATACTGATTCCGTCATGATCAACACCAACGTCGACAATATCCAGGACGCCCTCAAGCTCGGTAACGAGTTCAAGAAGGAGGTCAACGATACTTACAGGCTCCTAGAAATCGACATCGACAATGTTTTCCGCCGCATCTTGTTGCACGCGAAGAAGAAGTACGCGGCCATCAACATGGTACCCGACAATGGCAAATACGTTGAAAAGCTGGAAGTTAAGGGTCTCGACATGAGGCGCAGAGAGTACTGCGCTCTGTCGAAAGAGACATCAACGTACGTTCTTCCTTTCTGCGGCATGCATTGAAAAGTGCTAACATCACCACAGAGAACTGCTCAATTTCCTCCTCAGTGGCGAAGAGCCCGAAGTTGTCGTCGAGAAGATTCACAACCACCTCCGCGAGCTGAGCAAGCAGATGCGCGAGTACGCCATCCCAACACGCAAATACACCATCTACACCCAACTCGGCAAGAACCCCAAGGAGTACCCCAACGGCGGCTCCATGCCATCTGTCCAAGTCGCCTTGCGCCTCCTGGCCAAGGGCAAGCATGTCAAAGCCAAGGACGTCATGAGCTTCATTATCACGGGCGACTCCTCCGGCTCCGCTGAGAACGCCGCCAAGAACGCCTACCCTGTTGACGAGGTTCTCAAGACGGATAGTGGGCTGAAGCCAGATATAGACTACTACCTACACAAGCAGATCCTGCCACCAGTGGAACGACTCTGCGCCCCTATCAGCGGAACTAACATCACCCTCCTCGCCGCTTGTCTCGGTCTCGACACGTCCAAATACCGCGTCAGCACCGTCTCCGGTAGTGCGCAACAAGACACCGAGATCCACCCGCTGGAATCGCAGATCCCCGACTCCGTCCGTTTCCAGGCGTGCTCACCGTTGTGGCTGCGCTGCCGGGCATGCACAACCGTCTTCCCGTTCCAAGGTCTTTCGTCGACATTGCCCACGGCTGCCTCGCTGCAAACAATTTCTCACAGCGGTATCCAGTGTCCTGCTGAAGGCTGCGGAAAGATTCTGCAAAACATAAGCATAGTAGCACAGCTCGAATCCTCGATCCGCCAACTCCTCGCCTCGTACTACGCCGGCCATGTCGTCTGCGACGACCCACAGTGCGGGAACCGCACACGCAGCATCTCCGTGTACGGACACCGGTGTCTCGGCCCTAAAGGTCTTGCAAAGGATTGTCTGGGGAAGATGGCGTATGAGATCAAGGAGCGCGATGTTTGGAACCAGTTGTTGTATTATCAGAGCTTGTTTGATGTGGATAGGGTAAATAAAGAGGAGGTAAAGGGTGAGGGGGCGGAGAGCAGGGAGAAGATGAAGATTCTTGCTGAGGTTAATAGGGAAAGGTTTGGCACGCTGAAGGGGGTTGTTGAGAAGTGGCTTGAGAGGAATGGGAGGCAGTGGGTGCAGATGGATAGTTTGTTTAGCTTTGCGCTGAAGGCGTAAGCGTTGTTTGGATATAGGCGGGGCATCTTGGAGTAACAAGGCGTTGTCTTGGGTACCGTCTTTCAGCTGTCATGAGACGATGGTGTTTGGTATATAGTGACCACTTTCTCGAATCGAATACTTCATTACGGTATTACTATTACTATACTACCACTATGAATTCTCAATGTATGAACCTGTTGCTTGGATATGTGTTGCTGAAATTACAGAATACGATGAAATTGCTGATAGAGCAGATACCACCTGTACTCGTACGTCAACCTAGTCAAGACTAAACGACCGCAACTCCCTCTGGGGATTTTCCACTCCCAGTACGAGTCTCCCCAACGCCCTTTGCAGCCGTGCGACAGGCCTCGTGGAAGACGGTGATGAAGCGGTGAATGTCGTGGAACGAGTTATACAGAGGCGCAGGCGCAACTCTCAGCACATCGGGCTTGCGCTCATCGATTACAACGCCGCGTTCTTCGATGTAATGCTGTACATGGCCCAGTAACCCAGGGTTCAGGAGGACACTGAGCTGCGCTCCTCGCTCAGCCGGGTTCGCTGGTGTAATGATCTTGTAAGGTGGTTCTCCGCCTTCATACTTCAAGAGTCGGGCCTCGAGGTATGAAGTCAACTTAAGACTTCGTTGCCGCAGTGCATCCATGTTCGTCAGTGCAAAGACGTCTAAGCTCGCCATGACAGATGTCATGTCCAGCGCACTTGGATTGCTGAGTTGGAAGCCGCTCGCGCCAGCGGTGGGGACGAACTTGTTGTCCATGCGAAACCTGCTGCTTTTGTCGCTTCCCCACCATCCGCTCAGTCGTGGTCTGTATACAAGCTGGGTTTCGTTTTCCGCCACACCTTTCGTGCCGTCAACGCCATCGGCTTGGGTTGCGGGCACTTGTTCAACCTTGCCATGTCGCTCATGTACGAATAATCCACCAATGACTCCAGGGCCGCCATTCATGTACTTGTAATTGCACCAAGCCGCGAAATCGACATTCCAGTCATGCAGCTTCACGGGTACATTGCCTGCTGCGTGGGCGAGGTCCCACCCTACTGTTATTCCCAGCGATTGGCAGTGTCGCGTTATGAGCTCGATGTCGAAGAACTGACCCGAGTAAAATTGGATGCCGGGTAGCAGGACGAGCGCGGTTGTTGCGGCGTGTCGTGATATCACGGAGAGTATGTGTTCGTTGGAGAGATAAGGCGAGGAGGCAGAGGGTGGGTCGATGGTGATGAGGGCGGAGGGGTCGAGGCTGTGGTTTGCGATTTGCGAAAGGACGGCATACTAGGATACAGTCAGTCACTCGTTGACACGAACTCTTTGAGAGTCCTACGTGATCGCTAGGGAACGCCTTGCCCTCGATGATGATCTTCCACCTATCCTTGGTTGGCCGGTAGAAGCTTGACATGAGCAGATGCAGGTTGGCAGTCAATGTCTCCATGATCACAACCTCGGTTGGGAGTGCTCCGAGGATCTTCGCGGTCTGTTCCTTAATCGCATCGTCGATGTGTAGCCATGGTGGCAGAGCCCCTTCGTAGTCGGTGAAGTGTCCGAAGACACCCTTGGAGGCCCAGGTATCAAGATAGCGATTCACGTATTCCTTCGTTCTTCGAGGCTGTAGACCAAGGGAATTTCCACAGAAATATATTGATTCTTCATTGTCATCGTCCCGTGTCGCAGTCTTGGCAGTTGAGGTGCCATCAGCTTTCTGTTGGAAGCCAAACTTCTTGTTCCTGAGATCGCCCTTTTTCGGTATTACGAATTCTTGCCTCAGCTTGCTCAATTCATCCTTCTCGTCTTCTTTCTTCGCAAACTCCTCGGTGCATAGCTCCACCTTAGCTATCTCCAGATAGGAGTTGTGAAGCTTCGGCATGTCAGTAGCGATGAAAGAAGGGCAGTTAGGAGTCTGGTTGAAAGGAGCGTTGACAATACCGATGTGGCAGAAGGGGATTATCAGTTTATGTATTTAACTCAAGGCTGATAGCTAAATGTTTACAGCGGATAGCACTCAAAATGCTCGTACGATGGTGGCGTTGGTGGGGTTATGCCTGACTAAGCGGGCTAGAACTTTGGAACGACAGGCATGCGATTGGTGCGAACAGTTCTGACATGTGCGCCATGAATTCAGGTGTAAACATTCATACCCCGGCCTCCGTCATAAACACATCACAACCACAATGACATCCCCATCAACCATGTGCGCCTCCTGCTGGCGCATAGCGAGGACAGCCGTCAAGCCTACAAGCAGCATCTATCAACCTTCAAGAGCGTACATCAGAGCGACTTTGACCGCCACATCATCGCCATTACATCTTGACTTCCTTGCGCCACTTACCTGGAGAGGAGCTTCGAGACCCCTCTTACGACACACCTCAGTCCTCGCGCAAGCACCCCCTATCCCACGACGAACACTCGCCACGACCCCCGACGTTTCCACCGCCAAGCCCGCACAAGCAATACAGAACCCACGCACCGACGACTCCGGCAACCCCATGACAATCGCCATCGCACCACGTGCATCGAGCCGCCTACAAAAGATAGCCACCACCGACAACAACCCTAATCTCGCCTTACGAGTAAGCATCGAGAGCGGCGGATGCCACGGCTTCCAATACCTGATGGATCTGACCGATCTCTCAAAGACACCGGCGACGGAGGAGGACACCATATTTGAAGGAGAGCAGGGCGAGAAGGTCATCGTCGATGAGGCGAGCCTGGAGCTGCTGAATGGGAGTACGGTGGACTACACTATGGAGTTGATTGGGAGTCAATTCAAGATTACGGGGATACCGGGCGCGACGAGTAGCTGTGGGTGCGGGTCGAGCTTTGATATCAAGTTATGAAGAAGGGAGACCAGTCCAAAGCTATATTTGGCTGCTTCACCCCGGGTTGGCATGCATGAATATACACTTGTCGTACTATACACACTTGTCGAGCGAGCAACATTCATTGAGGGTGTCCGATCCAGGGAGGAAGAGCATGGAGATAAACGAAGCAGAAAAGGCTATGGTGAAGGTGTCGACGACGGAGATGTCGGTCAATTCGCAAAGTAGACTTAGCCTACTCGACCGGCTTCGCCAGAGCGTCGATGTGAACACTCAGTCGTATCGCATGATTCACCGAGTACTTAGAGACGCAAGGCGTTGTTGCCCTCTAGGCGTTGATCAGCAGATCGTTCTGGCACTGCGGGTCACGTCACAGCAACGGGCTGCGGGACGTTACACTTTTCGTTTTCGGCATTACCGCCTGCACATATTTGCCTATTTCCCACGTTCGAGCGCCTCTGTTCCGCATCACCTGCAAGTTCTGGAGAGAAGATCGATACTGTCTTGTTTCCGGAGAGACGGAGTTAAGCAAGGTAAATATACGAGAAGAAATTTGATATGTTCTTGATATGTGGAAAAAGGAGCTAGCATTGTCTTGCCTCCGTGTAACGCATACTGTTATCTTGCGTAAAAGTGGAATTAGCAGAGGGTTCTCCGTGATGCCGTCCGGACGTGTACTGGTGGCAAGGCGGCAGGGGTATATGCGAAGCGAAGGCTCGGTCATCATCTCCATATTACATGTCCATAAATACTCCTTCGATCATCTGATTATTCATCTCTGCGCATCGGAGCGTAGTTCGCCCGAGGCGTGCTTCTTACATCGCGTTTCGCTGTTTTGGAACATCGTGGTACCGGGTATCATCAGTGTAGTGCTGACGGTAGGGTACAGCATCTCATACTTTGGATTAGGAAACGCGACTTAAAATGAACTGTTCTTTCACATTCTTTTTGAATCGCTGCCATGCGAAATACGCATGTTGCTTTCTGCGAGCGAACAAGACACAGGCTGCTTGTTGACGAGGCGAGGAGCTTACCGGCTGTTCACTAACATGCAGTGATCAGTAACGCTCGTCATCATCTTATTGAGCACTGCTCTAATCTTCGACCGTTTCGTGTAAAGACGCGGAATTCGCCCTCTAAAAAGCTACTACCAAGTCTTGGATAATAAGCACTAAGTAGATAGGCCCACGCCATCCGCTCCATTGTCCTCTTGGGCCAGATCATTTGTTCGATCAGGATTAGGCAGCAGAATTGAAACTCGCAGAGTGATATCAGATGGGTGGATTCTCGCCCGTCTCTTGGGAGCTGACAGATGGCAGTGTATAAAAGTCGGGTGGAAGCTGAATGTTGAGGTCAGCAATTACCTTCAACTTCACTCTCACCATCTCTACTACCAATTCATATCCAGTATCTTCCATCATGGCAGAATCCAAGCCTTACATCGAGCAGAAGGAGCTCCACGCGAAGGCACCATACCGCGCTGCCATGCTCACGCAACCCGGCAACCTTCGCCAAGCTCTCAAAGACGCCCAAGCAGATGCCAGTAAATCCCTTATAGGTGTCGCTCATGGTATCCCGAGTACTTTCGTCACCAAGCTTATTGCCTCGGCAAAGCCCGACTTCATCTGGATAGACGTTGAGCACGGCATGTTCAACCGTCTGGAATTGCATGAGTAAGTCAAACACAAACACCTAAACTGGGAAGGTGATTACGCAAGCAATGGCTGATACACGCCAGCTGCATCCACGCTGCTCAGCACCACTCGGAGGGCAAGTCTCTGGTTATCTGCCGAGTGCCCAAGCATGACGAGATCAGCCTCACCACGGCGCTCGATGCCGGGTGCGCAGGAATCGTCATTCCTCATGTTGAAACCGCTCAGGAAGTCAAAGACTTCATGAAGGGGATGTACTTTGGTAGTACGTTCATATTCTCCTCTTCCAGCGTACGCTTGCTCACACTCATCGATAGATGGAAAGGGGAACCGGTCATTCAGCCCGTGGAACTTCACGCCCGGACTTACAACATCCTTATACCCAAATGATCCCTACAACGTCCAAACGGCAAACAACCACATCTGCATAATCCCACAGATCGAATCGCTGAAGGGCGTTGAGAATGCGGAGGAGATCGCTGCCGTCGAGGGTATCTCTGCTCTCATGTTCGGCCCCGGCGACTTCATGATCGATGCTGGCTTAGACATCGGCGAACTCCTCGACGGAAAGCCCTCTCCCAAATTCTTGGAAGCGATGGGCAAGTTCAGTGCTGCAGCAGCAAAGAACGATGTGCCAATCTTCGGGTAAGTAGTGAAGTTACCTCCATATCGCTTGTCGATGCTAACAAACAACAGTGGCGTCATGTCCTTGGACCAGATTCCGTACTCGATCCAGACGGGCATGCGGGCGATTGCCGTACAATTCGATGTCTGGGGCCTCGCGAGGCTAATGGCAAGCTCCTTAGAGGAGGGGTGGAAATGCGCGAAGGCTTTTGAGGGAAATCCTAAGCCGAGCCTGGCTAATGGCCAGGCCAAGCCAGAGTAGCTCCGGAGCGCGTTGAGTACCTATAAAGAGAAGGTATACGGCCTATAGCCTAGCAGAGATAGAGAATGATTTAAGAAAAGACACAGCATCTGATATGCCAGAGCTTTCATCGAACTAGATGGACGTAATATCCACATACTCACGACTACGCAAGTGTTTTCTTATGTATCGCTCGATGGATTGTGCTCGCGCGGAACGAGAGTGATAGTCTCGACACGAGGGACGATCGAGGCCGATGCTCTGTTATGGGCGAACTTCGAATTACCTTGAGCAGGCTCGAGCTTTAGGTATTTAGTACTATCTGCTACTACTAGGCGTACACTCTTACTGCTAAAAGGTCAAAGCTCTTTTCACACTCATCAACAAAAGAGTCGTCTTTTTTATACTTACATGCAGCAGCATATATATAAAAAAATTACTTTTAAGAAGAGAAAACTTTATACACAATAACGCACCTGTTCTCTTCTTTGCATAAAAGTAGAGCGAGTTATTGTGTGTAGACGCGTGTTTCTTCCCTGTAGAGGGGTGCTGAAGGTATTTCGCAACCCGGTACAGCCTCGGCCCAGATCCACCGAACGTTGCGCGTCGCACTGCGGACATTGACTCCAACCTACAGTAACGACTACACTGCGATATGACTATCGCCACGAATCGTTGTTCAATCGACATGTGATACAGGCGAACATGACACCCACTTGCCGACTGCGAGACTGAACGACGCACCGATACACACTACACTTGATTGAGAACTGCGGACCGAAAAGAGATAGCTGTGATAAGGGCATACCTCCTCTTATCCTACAGGATGCTGAGCGGGTACTACTGAACCAGGATTGAGACAGCTTCCTTCCTTGCCTGGTTAGCGGTATCTCTCACTTGATATGAGGCGCGGT
Source organism: Clathrospora elynae (assembly GCA_010015635.1). Lineage (NCBI taxonomy): Eukaryota > Fungi > Ascomycota > Dothideomycetes > Pleosporales > Diademaceae > Clathrospora > Clathrospora elynae. The sequence goes on from ML975997.1 coordinate 844,453, forward strand.
CGTTAGTGTCTGTTAAATGCATCCTTGTTCCTCACTTGCGATAACACAAGCTTTTGCACAAGCTTTTACAATCCACTTTTTCCTCCTCCTCCAGCGATGGTCAGCTTGACCACACATCGCCACACTTTGAAAGACATGAACGCATAAGGTTGAGCCTTCCTCCACGACTTCCCTGGTCACACGGCTACCCCCGCTTCATCAACCCTACACTAGACTAACCAATTGTCTTTCAACCATCATGGAATCCACCAATAAGGAATTCCAGCAAACCATCATCGAAGCTAGTCCAGTCACCATCACAGAGACGGCGCATCAATGGGACCCAAACCTAACACAAGAGAAGATCTACGAACTCACTGCAGCAACACATGATGGCGATCCGGAAGCAGTACGAAAAGCGCAAGCAGACTTCATCGAGGACTCGCCTTACGAAGAGGTCAGAGCAGCAGTGAAGAACACCGATGGCGGCGAGCCTGCAAACACCGTCCGAGCTTGGGTTCTGGGATTGCTGTTCGTGACAGTTGGAGCTGGGGTAAATATGTTCTTGTCGATGCGCAGTCCAGCGATAAACTTTCCGCCCATCGTTGTGCTCCTCGTTGTCTATCCATGCGGCCATCTTTGGGCGCGACTCGCTCCAACTAAACAGTTCAACACCTTTGGGCTTCGCTGGACGCTCAATCCTGGACCTTTCAATATCAAGGAGCATTCTGTGATCACGCTCATGTCCGGAATCAGTGTCAGCTACGCCTACTCGACTGATGCGCTTCTCGCGCTCCTCGGCAAACCATTCTATAATCTTCCCATGTCCTGGGGCTTCCAGCTCCTCTTCACGCTTAGCAGCCAGATCATCGGTATTGCGCTTGCTGGTCTCTTTCGGCGGTTCCTTGTTTGGCCTGCTGCACTCCTATGGCCAACTCAATTCTCGAACACGGCTTTGCTCACAGCCCTTCATGAAAAGAGCAAGGCACCTACGGATGCGAATGGCTGGAGGGTGTCTCAAATTCGATACTTCTCCTATGTCATGGGCGGCATGTTTGTGTATTACTGGTTTCCAGGTGTCATCTGGCAGGGACTAAGCGTCTTTGCTTTCATCACATGGATCAGACCGAACAACATCGTCCTGAACCAGCTTTTCGGTGGCTTCACTGGTCTCTCTTTGATCCCTCTGACTTTCGACTGGACCTATGTCTCAAGCTACCTTCAGAATCCTTTGCTGTCGCCGATGCACTCTCACTTCAACACGCTGATAGGCCTCATCATATTTGTCCTGATAACTACAATCGGCGTCTCGTTCAGCGGCACATGGTACGCGGACTATCTACCGATTAACACGTCCTCTACTTTCGACAACACGCAAGCTGTCTACAATGTTAGCCGCATACTGGGGCCCAATTACAGCTTCGATCTCGACAAATACAAGAGCTATTCTCCAATGTTCCTGGCTCCGACACTCGCACTCAACTACGGACTTAGCTTTGCTGCACTCACAGCTGCTATCGTACACGCATATGTGTTCCACCGGAAGGAGATCTGGTACCGCTTCAAAGCATCCCGCGACCAGGAGCCCGACATCCATCTCAAGCTCATGGCCAAATACGCGCCGTGCCCAGACTGGTGGTACGGCATTCTCCTCTTAGTGTCCGTGGTCCTTGGACTTGCGACAGTGCTGGGCTATGAATCACAGCTCCCCTGGTGGGCGTACTTTGTATCGCTCATCGTGGCCTTGGTCTTCATGATCCCGTGCTGCATGATTTACGGCATCGCAAACATCATGCTCTCGCTCAATATCATCTCGCCCTTTCTCGGTGGCTACATGATCCCGGGCAAACCGATTGGCGTCATGATCTTCAAGGTTTTCAGCACCAATGTCCTCGGTCAGGCTCAGCTCTTCTCCGCAGACTTGAAGCTAGCGCACTATATGAAGATCCCACCAAGGACTGCGTTCACGGCGCAAGTTGTCGCTACTATCTGGGGCAGTTTCGTTCAGATCGCAGTCATGAATTGGACACTCGGAAATATTCCGGACGTCTGCGAACGTCTCCAGGAAAGTCACTTCACGTGTCCGAATGGTCGCGCATTCTTCTCCAGCAGCATCGTTTGGGGTGTCATCGGGCCACATCGCATGTTCGGACCAGGGTCAATATATAGCGCGATCCACTACTACTGGCTCATCGGCGCTCTCCTGCCCATTGTGTTTTTCTTTCTCATGCGCCTAGCTCCAAAGTCACCGCTCCGCTACCTCAACGCACCTGTCATGCTAGGAGCAATGGCCTGGTTACCCCCCGCGACGCCACTGAGCTTCTCCTCCTGGGCTATTATCGGAATAATCTTCAATTACTGGATCATGCGACGATGGCCTGGCTGGTGGCACAACTACAACTACATCACTGCCGCTGGACTTGACTCTGGTCTCATCATCTCAACCGTGGTGATATTCTTCGCAGTGCAGTTCAAGGAATATCCGGCGCCGCAGTGGTGGGGCAATATCAAGCCTTTTGAGACTACGGTAAGTACATATCATTTAACGTAGAGGGAGTTGTGCTTTCGTACTGATGCATTACGTAGGATTACCTTAATACTGCGATTCGCAAGACGGTTGGTGAGGGTGAGAGGTTTGGACCGAAAGTTTGGTGATGCGGCCGTTGACACAACATGGCTCTCCACACACGGCGGCTTACCGACTGTGCGGGTGACAGAATAGTACAGGGAAGGGGATTACGACAGACAAGGCTGAACTTGCCTAAAGCATGCTAAGCCAGGGTAAGAAAGATGGTGGATGCTAGGATCAGAGTAACCTCGAAGAAGCTGTTGTTTGAAGGAAAGTCTTCATACCCGTTGAACAGCACATTAAGCACTCTTCCACCCAATGTGAAGAATCGAGCGGGATCTACAATCTCGCGACCTGTATCAGGTTGAGGCTCAGTGCAGATTAAGCGCCGCCTTGTGCTCAGGTAGCTTTGTTGCCGACGTACTAATACGAGCCAATCAACGGGGTGTGTAGGCCAATTCATGAAACTTATAGCAGAAACACAAGGAGTCAGCCCCAGGCCCGTGATGAACACAGCCGCACCCAGCTGCAGATATAGAATGAGTTCCGCGCGTCGCTCAGCGCAGCATTCTATACTGCTTTCTTGGCTGCCTTTACACCTTTTTCTTGTCAACACGATCTGATACAAAACAAACCTCAAACGATTGGCGACGAAACTGCTATTCTAGGCGCCCTCGCTAACTTCATTAACGTGATCTGAGCCTTTTGTGGAATATTTCGACTGATCAATACGATGTCCATGCCATCGGATGACTCTTTTGGTCGGTTTCCCTCTATCTTCTCAGAAATCACACGTCTGACAAACCTTTCAGAATCCGCACAAGCCGCCGCCAATGACCAGTTTCGTAAGTTCCCTCCACCCTCATACCGTTCTCTCCTTTCTAACAAGGTCTTTTTCGTTAGAAAACGCAACATCCTGTCAGCCACGATACTCTATGGCCTTCTAGATGTTTGCAACATGCGAAATGTTCGGTGCCTCGGGTATGGTGCCCAAGTTCCTAGCATATATAGAGCTCTCGTTCCCATAGTCAATACATCACGCATTTCCCCATGTTCCATTCCTGGTCCTATTGACACATCCTCCGCTGAGTCCAAAATCGGCATTTTCATAGGCGTAGGCGTTGGTCTCTTTCTCCTCTTCGCCATCGGCGCGTTCTGTGTCTTCCGTCGACAGTCTAAAAAAAGGGCAAAGGCGCTGCTACCGCCGTTCTCGCAGCAGCCGGACGCGCACCAGAAGAATGCGTCACACCCGTTGTTGAAGGAGGATGAGGACGTTGCAGCTTTGGGACACAAGGCCGAGCTTGAGAGTCAGAGTCAAGCAAGATCGCAACACGAGTTGGGCGCGCATCCGTGGAGTACCATGTTTCAAGGGGGAAGGGAGGGGCCGCAGGAGTTGCCGGTACATGCAGGACAGCTTCCGCCGCAAGAGCTTTATGCGGAGGTGCAGATTGGGAGGGGCATAAGACGTTGAGATGAACACTACCCAGTAGGTGTAGTTGTCTGAGGTACATACGCATCGGTGGTCATCGATGTGATTCCCGATAGGTTCCAAAGGAAACTGAAACGATCTTGTTTTCGGACAGAGCGGGAACCCGAACATAAAGTTGAATTGGACGACCAGGATCAGACGCACGAGCTGGATGGTAGCGGTGCACAGTGGTGGACGAGCTGGCGAAGCAATCGCGGACCAGGAAGTGGACTGCATGAACTGGAGGAATCACAGGGCGGCTACAGGTTGATGTACTGCAACATGAGCTAAGGGCAGGTCCACAGAGCTCTGCATGCGAGTGACGGCAACATAAATCCTTCCAAACACTGGTTCCTTTCCTGGGGGGTTGAGTCCTGATATCGATGAGACAACGTTGATATCCAGTGAGGCCGGTACAACTGTGCTAGGTAATCTTCGATCGAGTAGCGCTTGGGCGAGCAGGAGAGAGCGGCCACCGATAAAGCCAATTTTCAACATCTTGACAGCCCTAGTGACTGTGAGCCGTTGAACTTCAAACAAGTTGTCGAAATATGGTACGAGACCGTTCCAAGTTTGGGTTCCCGGTCATCTCCATACCACCGGCACGCTAAAGCCGTGCGCACGGGCCCACGCCAGCCATCACCAGCCACCACTTTTCCAGCCTTCGGGTAGCACGCGCGCCTCAACAGCCATCAGTATGGATCTCATAAACGGGGAGCCGCATCGTGGATCCCACGCTGTACTTTGTCAAGGTCGAATAATAATCACCCACCCGTGCCCACCACGTTCGTCCATCTGCCCGCGACTCGGAACCGATCCTCAAGTCAACAAACCTCCTTGACCATCCATCTCAACATGCTTCTCAACGCTCCAATCCTTACACTGGCCGCTCTCTTTTCGACATTAGTTGCTGGACGACCTCTCGATTCTGGGAAGCTGCAGGATATTGTCCCACGCGACAGGACGTATGCGATTGTGAACGTTGGTGGGGAGACAGCGACCGAAGCACCGCCAACGGCGACCTCGGTAGTCAAGACAACGACGACGGTTGAGGTTGTCAATCCGGGACCGACTGTTACGCTGAAAGTCACTGCGACGGCTGTTCAGCCGATGCCGGCGCTTGCTCCTACCAGCTCGAGTTCGAGTACGAAGGCTAGCAGTGCACCAACACCAAGTTCAGCACCAAGCGCAACATCAATCTCGACTCCCGGCTCAACAACAGTACCAGAACCAAATTCAAGATCGAATTCAACGCCAACTCCAAGCTCAGCACCAAGTACGATTTCGTCTCCAAGTCCAATCCCGACACCACCATCGATGTCGACACCTTCGATTGAGACGCCCAAGCCGGTTTTCATTACGGTTACGGTTTCCAAGGATGACGGACCCACGCAATATTACGATGACGGTCTCTGGCATACCTCGTATCGCGTAAAGATGTTTGAGGCTGCGGTCATGACTGCTTCTTTGGCAACCCCGAGCTCTACTGCCCTTGCGGCGCTGGAGACTCCTGCGCTATCTTGCAGCCGGTCGACTTGATGGTTGAGGAGCCGGATTGCATTGGAATGGCGTTTCAAGCTGTGCAGAGTTCTGCATGCGTCTTTTGACCGACATATCTTTACCAGTAAATAGATAATGTATAACGTTAATGAATAATGAATAACGAATACTCTGATGTCGAGCTCGCTAAAGGAAGGCCGAGTGATGACGCAGCTCCAATGGGAAGCTCATCCCTGCCCGGTGCCGCTTGGCGATGCGTTACGCTCAAGGCGGCGGTGGCTGGCGGACGACCAGCGCTCCACAACCCCGGACTCTCCGCCCTGCTCACTCACAATGGCGTCGCCGCCCCCCGTAGAAGACCAGGCCCGGCTGCTGGAAGATGCCCTCGCCGTGGTGCGCCAGCAGACGCTGCTCATGCGCCGCTGTCTCGAGACACCGGGCAAGCTGATGGATGCGCTGAAATGCAGGTACGCGCTGTAGCAGTGTTGCCTTGATACTGCAGTGCTAATCGACTCTAACCAGTTCGACACTCGTCTCGGAGCTGCGCACGAGCAGCCTCGGCCCCAAGCAGTACTACGAGCTCTACATGGCCGTCTTCGATGCCCTCCGCCATCTGTCCGTCTACCTGCGCGAGAACCACCCCGTGAACCACCTCGCCGATCTGTACGAGCTCGTGCAGTATGCCGGCAACATAATCCCGCGCCTGTACCTCATGGTCACCGTCGGCACCGTGTACATGGCCATTGAGGATGCGCCAGTCAAGGAGATCATGAAAGACATGATGGAGATGAGTCGGGGCGTGCAGCACCCGATCCGCGGCCTGTTTTTGCGTTACTATCTGGCGGGGCAGGCACGCGACTGTCTTCCGGCTGGCGACGGCGAGGGACCCGAGGGCAATCTGCAGGATTCGATCAGCTTCATCCTGACCAACTTCGTCGAAATGAACAAGTTGTGGGTGCGCCTGCAGCACCAGGGACACTCGAGGGAGCGCGAGCAGCGCACCAAGGAGCGCCAGGAGCTGCAGCTTCTGGTCGGCAGCAACCTGGTTCGGCTCAGCCAGCTCGTGGACCTCGAGAATTACAAGAAAATTCTCGTCCCGCTGCTGGAGCAGATTGTGCAGTGTCGCGATGTTCTGGCGCAGGAGTACCTGCTGGAGGGTAGGCTATAGTTTGTAGACGTGGAGGGACTGGGCTAACACGCAGCAGTTGTCACCCAGGTCTTCCCCGACGAGTTCCACCTACACACCCTCGACCAGTTCCTCTCCGCCGTCGCGCGCTTAAATCCGCATGTCAACGTCAAGTCCATCGTCGTGGGCCTCATGGACCGCTTGTCCTCGTACGCGCAAAGAGAGGCCGAGTCGGAAAGTCCCGAGCAGCGCAAGAAGACGGAAGAGGATTCCATTGCACAGCTCATGGAGCAAATGCGGATAGCCAAGGAGAAGAAGGAGACGGAACCAGAACCTGCGCTCGCGCAGCAGAACGGCGATGCTTCAGAAACATCGGAGGCACAATCAGCCGCCGAAGAAGACTCGGCAACCTCATCGACTGCGGCTGTCTCGGTCGCGGAAACTGAAGTCACCGAGGCCGAGGGTGCAATTGAGAAGAGACGTGGGATACCGAACAATGTCAAGCTGTTTGAGATCTTCCACGAGCAGGTGCAGACGCTGGTCAAGATGCAGCGGCTACCAATCCAAGACACCATTGGGCTGCTGGTGTCGCTCGCAAACCTCGCATTGTGAGTTCTGACCACCTCATAGCTGTTCCTTTGCTAATATCGATAGAAACATCTACCCCGAACGACTCGACTATATCGACCAAGTCCTGACTTTCGCAAACCAAAAAGTCGCCGAGTACCAGAACAGCGCCGACTTCCACTCGCAAGCCACTCAAAGCCAGATCCTCAGCCTCCTCCTTTCGCCGATCAAGACATATGTTTCCCTCTTTACTGCGTTAGCCTTACCGACCTTCATACCCCTCCTACACTCGCAGCCATATCCGACCCGAAGAGCAGTAGCAGGAGAAGTCGCAAGGAGCCTGATGCGTAATCAAACATACATTGCGTCTGTAGAGAACCTGGAGAGTGTGCTGGAGATCCTCAAGGTCCTCATCCGGGAAGGCATCCAACAAGCACAAGGATACCCAGGTGGACCGATCCAAAGACGAGCACAGGAGACGGAAGAAACAATAGAAGAGCAGGGTTGGCTTGCGCGGATAGTGCATCTCATCCGCGGAAAGGACAACGATACACAATTTAAGGTGAGCATACCGGAACGTATTAGACACAGCATTTACTGACAACAACTAAAGCTCCTCCAAGCCGCCCGCAAGTCCTTCGCGGAAGGCAACGAGCGTGTCAAGTACACATCCCCCGCCATCATCACAGCATCCCTCAAGCTCGCACGGCAGTACAAGAAACGAGAACACTTCGAAGACAACTGGCAATCGCAGTCCTCTGCCCTCTACAAGTTCATGCACAACACCCTCTCTACACTCTACACCCGCGTCACCGGCTCTGCAGACCTCTCCCTGCGACTCTTCATTGCCTGCGGCCAAGTCGCAGATCAAAACGGCTTCGAGGAAGTCGCGTACGAGTATTTCGCGCAAGCGTTCACCATCTATGAGGAGGCGATCAGCGATTCGAGAGCGCAGTTCCAGGCCGTATGCGTCATTGCGAGTGGTCTGCACACAACGAGAAACTTCGGAAAGGAGAACTACGATACCCTGATTACCAAGTGTGCATTACATGGAAGCAAGCTGCTCAAGAAGCCGGATCAATGCCGTGCGGTATACCTTGCTAGTCATCTGTGGTGGGCGACTGAGATCAGAGCACTGGGCGAGGAGGATCCAAAGACTGTGAGTATTTCGATCTTTACATATTAGGATGATGACTGACTTCAGTAGCTCTACCGCGACGGCAAGCGTGTACTAGAGTGCTTACAACGCGCGCTCCGTGTCGCAGATGCGTGCATGGATGCTGCGGTATCCGTCGAGCTGTTTGTTGAGATTCTGAACAGATACGTGTACTACTTTGACCAGGAGAACGATGCAGTACGTACCCAGATCTGACCCTTCAATGTTGAGACTACAGCTAACGATTACAGGTCACAACCAAATACCTCAACGGCCTCATCGAGCTCATCCACTCAAACCTCCAATCCAACGAGAACGCTTCCTCGCTCGAGAACCCGAGAAAACACTTCCAACGCACGCTGGATTACATAGCAAGTCGGGAGTATGAGGGTGTAGTGACGGTGGCGAAGTAATATGGAGTGAGTAATAACGCTTAGGAAGTTAACGACTTGTACCAGTAGAAGTACAGGGTCGAGCACACATAGCGGTTTGTGTGCGCTAGTATTTAGCATTCTGAGAATACGATATGGTAATCAAGGATTGGTGTTCTGTATGTGATTGTGTGGAAGTGTAGGGATGGTGAGAGTCTTCAGGCCCACTTTTAGATTGTTGGAGATCATCAGCACCACCGCTGAAAACCGATTACGACCGCGTTCCAGCAAGCTTTCGAGGTATATAAGCCCCTCCTGCCTCTCTTCTTTTTCTTTCTTTCAGCACACGTACTCGTCTTCTTCTGTCCAAAAGCGATCTGCTATTGTTTTCATGGAGTCATTCGCGGCGCTGTCTTTACATAGCTCGGTGTTTCGACCGCGCATGGTCTTGCTGGAAATTTTGGCTTATCTGATGTATTTCCTTGCTTTATCACACGTCCTTGTCCTGCTTAGTTAAAAATCGCAACTATGTCAGTTCATGGAGGCGCTCCTGGTGCTGTCTTTCTAAAACCATCGCGCATCTAAACCATGGGGCTTATTGTGCCTGGAAGCTCTGCATGTCCAGAGTCGAAAAGAAAACTTGAAAGAGTCATGTTTGTGCCTGCTGTTCTCTTTGGAATCTTTCAAAGGGTTGCATAGGCTACGCGATGTCTGTGGCTTAGTCCTGCGCGAAAAAGTGCAAGCACGGGTGGGTATGTTTTCAAGGCCGAACGCGAGTTCCGATGGAGCTTGGGGAGTGGGCCGATCTTATGACGCCGTTGAGAGCTGGGAGGGTATATAAAACGCACCACCTCCTGTTCCGTGGCCTTTTCCTTCATTCTGCATCACACAATGATTTATCTTTCTCGAAAAATCAAGATTACCAGACACTATGGAGTCGCTCCTGGAGGTATCCTACCTAAATCCCTAAGGCTACGTGATATGCCTATGTCTGCTCTTTCTCTCCCTCACTCTTCTTCCAAAAACAAGGTTGGTGATATGATGTGTATTCCTGCCGGCTTGTCCGAAATCTGTTTATTAGGAAGGTTGATAGGGGTCTGTCATGGCTTTCGCGGAGAACGGTAAGAGGTATATAACCCCTCCTTCTCCCTTCCCTCATTAGACCAACCACCCCTCTCTTGCTCCTTTTTAAAAACAGAAATCACCACGAAATGGATCTGTTTCTGGCTTGCCTTCTCTAAAAAGGATGGGTTCGTTCCGAATTATGGCTCTCGTTCAGTTCTTCGTTTCTAAAAGCTGACCATGGAAAAGCTTATCTGTCTCGTGCTCGGTGTATGGAACGCAAGCTTAAGGTTTTATGCTCCTTTATCTGCCTCTGGACGGTCTTATTCAAATGGAATACGAACCGGGGCATGTCTTGAAGAAAGGGCGTGTAGACTATAAAACAGCCGACGTCGTTTCTATGTGTGTTGGAAAGATTAACGGGGCATGGAAATGTTTGCGGACTTGTTCAGTGTTCGATACTACAACTTTACTGCTTCTTACTCTTCCTCGCATGGTCCCTGTAGTTCAACAAGGTATATAAACCCCCTCTGTGTGTACGCTTATTCTCTACAACCGCAAACCTTTCCTCTTTCTCTAAAAGACCATGTAGAATTGGCGGGGACACTCTGAAAACAGAAGACGAAATCTGGATGGACTCCTCTGCAGCTCTGCAAAAATAAAATTAACACTACCCTAATATTATGTGTTATGCGCCTGTGGAAAGTTCTTCCTAAAAAGCTGTTGCGCCATTTGCATGTCCTTCCCAGCTTAGGCTGGGAGTTAAACTAGAAGAGCGAAATATCAAAGCTACGAGGGTAGAGACATCTCAGAACTGAAACGCAAGAAGCTTGGATAGATGTGACTATGTCTAAGTAGGCAAGAAGTCCTTCGCTACACTATTGTTACTCGTACACTTTGCCCATGTAGTGCTCTGTTGTAACTTGGACTTTTCGCTGCTATTTGTTTGCAACTCTACGTGGACCTTTTACCCTAAAGTTGCGACTGTAGTAAGCGATGAGCTAGTACGAGTTCTTAGGGTATATAACCCTCCCTTCTCCCCTCCCCTTCACACAAAAGACTCCGACACTTGTCTAAAACGTAAACTGCAACCTACATGGAGTCTTTCGGGGCTTCCTCGCACAAAACGGCACTGGGCAACCGGCGATGTCGCTGCCCTTGCGGCATGGATCTAACAGCATGACCGAGAAGAGTAACCAAAGAAGAAAACCAGTTAATTGACTCCAACACAGAATTACGAGAGTTGACGGATTGCAAGGAAGAACCTGTTTTCAGTGTCTTATAGTCGTATACAAATAGCTCACAATATTCTTTATATATAACCTTAGTGCAAATCCCATGCAAGTGGGCAAAGCCAAAAATTGGCTGATACCACACCAATACGACAATGCCACTACAACGCAACGCGCAGCCAGCATATTATGAAGGCGTATTACAGATTGCTATCCAGGGTATTATTGACGACCACAAAAAGAGCAAAAAACGTGTTATTGCAGCCTTTGGTGTACCTCAAACTACCGTCCAACATTGACGCGACAGAGCCCTCCTACGACGCGATTGCAAGCCTAATTTGAAGAAGCTAGATATGCTAGAGGATGAGGTGCTTGTCTGACGGATACTTGACCTAGATTGACAAGGGATAGATCACATGCTGCTTATGGAAAACTTGCAGCATTGATGTGACCAATCACAAGAGGTTTTGTTGGACCAATGACAGGTTGCGCTTCAAATTTTTTGACGATCACTCTGCGGCTGAAAAGCTTCCTGCGGAAACAATGACGTACACCCCTCTTACACATGCATAATTTTTCCATCCCATCTTATGTCGAGCAAGCCTCGATTCCACACAACCACACGCCCAAAATGAGCGAATCAAAAGAGATGGTCATTATCCTAACCGGTGCTTCAAGAGGTGGGTTTTCTGGCATTCCAAATCCTGCAAGCTTGTCAATCTTGCGGGGAACTCCGATCCTTCCCCATCATGCCGTCTCATCGCCTCCCCCCCCCCCCCCCCAAAATGAAAATAGGGCACGTGCAATACCCCACACCATCACATCGAAGACTAGCGCAGTTCAAAATCCCATTCTCAGATCCTGTCTAACAACCCCAGGAATCGGCCTAGCAATAGCCCACTACCTCCTCTCGCAGAACCACAAGCTCGTCCTCATCTCACGAACCCGCTCCGCCCTTGACCAACTGTACCACCAATATGGCTCCGAACACGTTGAAGTGCTCGCGGGCGACATGACGGACGCCTCGTTACCCAAAAAGGCTGTTGATCTAGCGAATCAACGCTGGGGGCGATTGGACGCGTTGATTGTGAATCATGGAACGTTGGATCCTGTAAAGAAGGTGGCGGAGAGTAGCGTGGAGGAATGGAGTAGGGCGTTTGACGCGAATGTGTTTAGTGCTGTGGGGTTGGTAAGTCTTCTATCTTTCTTTCTTGCTTTGATTCCACTGGGTAGGATATCCGCATTCGAGTGAAGGACGTGTCGAATATAGCCCAGCCTCCCTCCCCAAATCCCCTTCTTCTTGCCCTTCTTGCCCACCACATTAACAATCCCCCCCAGATACAGGCCTCCCTCCCCTCCCTCCGTGCTACCCACGGCCGCATCCTCCTAACCTCCTCCGGCGCCGCCATCTCCGCCTACCAAGGCTGGGGCGCCTACGGAGCCGGAAAAGCCGTGCTGAACCATCTCGCCCTCACCCTATCCGTCGAGGAACCCGAAGTAACCACCATCTCCATCCGCCCCGGCGTCGTGGATACGGAGATGCAGCGGGAGATCCGCGAAGTGCATCACGAACGCATGAGCGAGACGGACCGCGAGAAGTTCTCGGGACTGAAGACAAAGGGGGGATTGCTGAGACCGGAGCAGCCGGGGCATGTGATTGCGAAGTTGGCGGTTAGTGGGGGGAAGGAGTTTAGTGGCAAGTTCTTGAGTTGGAATGATGAGAGTTTGAGTGCATTCCAGGATTAGTTCATTGGAAAAACAAATATGTATGGTAGTGCAGTCCAGGATAATTGATCGTTATATCATTGAATCGTTTCAAGAGAGAAGAATCGACACCTAGTTTATGAAAGTGGTGCCTGGATGCCTCCGTACCACTTTACTCCCATACGCCACATACTCAATTTGCCGGCCTCCCAGCCAAGGTATCGATGGGCGTAGGGTTAGCCGGAGCCTGAGGCCTGCCAGAAAGTGTATCCACCGTCTCCTTGAGCGCCATCCAGAACTCATGTTTCGGGCGTCTCCGATGCCACTCCGTCTCCTTCTTCTCCACAGACTCCATAGGCGAGAAGAGCAACTTGCTGCCCTTGATACCAATGACGCTGACCGACAGCGGATCATCTTCAATCTCATCCACACTCATATCCGCGTAGCTCTCCAGATGCTGCATAGCCTTGGTAGCGAACCGCACAGCTCTAACTCGGTCCATGGGTGACGGGGTGGTCCCTTGCTGGAAGTGGCCAGGCACACCGTGGCGGGACTCAAATTTGGTCTTTCCGGCTTCCGCAATCATCTGGGCGATGATCTGGACGGAGTAGGTCTTGGATGCTTTCTCGTTGACCAGAATGACCTTGCCTGACCGGCTGTTGCCCTTGTCCTTCTTGAAGACTTCAGTGAGGTGGTCAATGTCGCGGTCTAGCATCTTGAGGCTGATGCCATCTTCTGCCGTGTAGACAGCTAGTGCTCCGATGCTAAGGCCGGCTACGGTTGCAATGTAGCCAGACTCGCCTCCCTGGGTCTCGATGACGAATACTCGGCGACGGGAGGCGGATGCTGACTGGCGACAGGCATCGCAGTACTGAATGAGTGCGTTGAGGCAAGTGTCGGAACCGATCGAGTACTCGGTTCCGGGGACGTTATTCGAGATTGTGGCGGGGATGATGACCTAGGTATTGTTAGTGCATGCTGAAGTCATCCGCAGTGTGCTCGGAAGTCGAATCATGATTCTGACCACACGCCTGGGTGGGGGAGAAAAGTGACTTACCATAGGAATCTTGAAGCTCTTATAATACTCTCTCCCCTTCCTAAGCTCAGAAACCGAGGTAAAGGCCTCGAAGCCACCCACAACGAACAGCGCCTGAATTTTGTACTTCTTGAACACAAACGCAACAGTCTCGAGATCCTCACTAGGGAGTCCGCGGTTAGTGCCAATCTCTGACCCACCCTTCGAGGCCCACGTCTCAGCATCAATCCACTTGATTTCTCGAACGGCACCCATGGGCTCGTCGGAGTGGTGGCGGATAATACCAGGGAAGCCGTTATGGAGGGCAACGGGTGTGTGGCCCCGAGCGAGACAGTATGCTACGGCTGCACGTGTTGCTGCGTTCATACCGCCTGCGGGTGCGCCGACGTGGATGATACCGACGCGCATACGCTTGTTCTCTGGGAGGAGGAGTTCGGGTTGGTCGGCGGCTGTGGTGATTTTGTAGGCTTGGTACTGTTGCTCGAACTCGGTGTCGCGGAGCTGCATGGCTCGGTGGAAGTCCTTGTTGGCAATAGCAACAGCAACTTCCTTGGTCTGCGCGACGGCTTCGAGAAGGGGTCGGCGGACGATCTTGTTCTCCTGCACGCAGATGACGGGGCTAGGCGTGTCAGGAGTAGCCTCCAACACTGCCTTCACGGCTTCGGCGCCCTGCAGTGTCGAAAGCATACGATCGTACGCACACGGCGTGCCTCCACGCTGGACGTGGCCGAGGGTTGTGACTCTGGTGTCGAGCTTGGCGTTGTTGGAGAGGATGTCCTTGACCTGCTCCGAGGTGATCTTGTTCAGGTTGCGATCGATGGCGCCCTCGGCGACCACTACTATGGTCTTCCGCTTGCCCATACTCCGGTGCTTCTTGATCTGGCGGCACATCTCCTCCTGCCAACCCTCCTCTGGCGGATTCTCGGGCGTAAAGACGAAGTCTGCCCCGGTCGCAACTCCAGCACTGAGCGCCAGCCAGCCACAGTGCCTGCCCATGACCTCGATAACAAATGCGCGCTGGTGGCTGACGGCAGTGGTGTCGACCGAGTCGATGGCTTCGCAGATACGGCCGAGCGACGTGTAGCAGCCGATGGTCGCGTCAGTCATGGAAAGGTCGTTGTCGATGGAGCCGACGAGGCCGACAATGTTCAGGTGCTGGAAGGGCGCTATCTGCTCCTGGGTGAGCTCCTTCGCCTGCACCAGCTCGTGAAGCAGCTCCGGCCATTCTGAGCGGAACCTGTCTGCACCCGTCAGCGAGCCGTCACCGCCGCAGATGATCAGCGCATCGATGCCCTTGATGATCATGTTCTTCGCGGCGGTCCGGCGGCCCTCGCGCTGCATGAACTCCATGCACCGTGCCGTGCCAATGAGCGTGCCGCCTTCCGACAGGAAGCCTCTGACATCCTCCCAGTGCATCTCCTTGATCATGTCTCCGCCCTTGACCAGGCCGTCGTAGCCCTCGTATATGGCGTAGGCTTCGCAGTTGTTATGGATGGCCATGCGGACGACAGCTCGCACTGCGCCGTTCATGCCGGGCGCGTCTCCACCGCTGGTCATGATCCCAATGCGCCGCTTCTTGCCCTCGAGCGGCGGGGGAATGTTGGTGGGCGCCATGGTGGTGTGTGCGTGGGCGCGTGCGAATACGGTGTGGTAGGGTAGGGGTGGGTTCAAGTGTAGGTTCAGGTGTAGGTTCAGGTGGTGCCAGTGTAGGCTGGAGGTATTCGCAGGCTCGAAGAAATATTTAGCCGTGGGTCAGGTATGAGGTCAAGGTGGGTTCAGGTGCGGTATCTTGCTGGCAGGTAAGAGGCCGAAGAAGCGGGTCCTCTAGGTGTTGAAAAGCTTCGATTAAGTGAGGGGCAGCTTTGCCGAGTGCTAAGCTATGGGTATCAGAAGCAATTGCAGTTCGTGATTGCATATCATTTGTAGCGGTTGCAGGGTCTTGTTATGTAGTCTCTCACGATAAGGCGATGAGCGGGTTGAGCATGTTTACTGAAATGACGTGGGTGCTCTTAAAGAAAAGCTCCCTCAGTTGGCCCGCCCGAAGTGGGGGGTCACAACACCGCGGCGATCACGGATCACTCCACCACTATCACTACATACCTCCGACCAAAACTGTACGGCCTTCTAAAGTAGGTACTCAATTCATACCCGTGATATGCGACAACACGCTCTATTAATTCCCAGCATCATGGAGAGACGCCGCCAGCGATACTCACCGTACAATTCCTACATCAAGTCCCAACCCCCCACCCCCACGTTCCGCATTGACTGCGGCCTCTTGTGGCGTGAGATCAAAGCGCGTGCACGCAGCGGTGCCAGTTAATGGAATCTCAGCATATGTTGACTAGCATTAGCACTCCCACTTCCACGCAGTCATTCTATCTAGAATCCGCTTCCATCTGATCCAATAGACTTTTCCTTCAAGTCAGGTGTCACAAATCTCTCTTACCCACGAGTAACAGGTCTTCACTTTCTCACAGTGAACAAGTACTTGTTTAAGTCCTCAGGGATACATGTCAGTACTGAGATTTCAAGATGTATATTGGTATCACTCTATGCCAAACCAAACATGCCTGCTCGCTGCGCAGACGCATAAAACTGTAGGTTCCTCTCAGTAGAGATTCCGTCTCCAGCGCATGCTCAGCTGCACATCTTTCTCAAGCTCAAGCTCCAGTTCATGACCCAGCGATGCCCTCACTCAAGTACTCCAAATAGAAACCGAAAACGACACCCTCTCTCTCTCTCTCTCTTGCCCTCAATAAGCACCAACCTCCTGCCCCTCCCTAGCAAGCGTCTCAAACACTCTCGGCGGCAACTTGTACTTGATCAACCCCGCAAAAACCATCAAGTCCTTCGCCTTCTGCAGCAGCTGATCCGCAAGTACCCTGCGCATCGCATCGTCAAACTGCCCTGAGAGCAAATGTTCGCGATGTCGTGAGCAGCAGGCGATGCACCAGAGAAGCACATTACCAATGTTGCGTGAGATCTCTGTCGGGAAGCTGTTAAAGCTGTTCGCGTGGGAGCGAATGTCGCTCATGTTGCCCTTCGCAGAGAGGGGGAGGATGCGGAGGTTTTCGATTTGCTAAAAGTAAATGTTAGTAGCTGACCTCAGTATGATTGATAAGGGGAACTTACGCCGAGTGCTTCCATGTAGGAGCCCGCTTCGATGACCTTCTTTGCGTTGTTGAGTTGATACAGTATGCCGATTGTGTCGCGGTTGATCTGTGAGACCTTCCTCCACCACAAGCTGTGCGCATCATACAGAGCGAGCACCTTCTGCGCGAGCTCGACCGGATCATCCGTTCCTAGCATACTCAGGTTCGACGATGTCAGGTCAGGCCGCTGCTGCTGTTGTTGCTGTGCTTCAGCGGCCGTCAATCGTGGCTTCAATGGCTCCAGACGCAGCGGTTCTTGACCAATCTCCACCGAAAGGGCCTCAGCCAGCGCGCGGTTCAGAATCGAGACTACAGAGTCGTACTCGCCAGCCAAATGGCAGAGTAAGACGGCATCGTTGGTGCGCCCGTTGTCGTCCGCCATCTTTGCCGCCTCAGAGGTGATAGTGTTCAATAAGCCATTCTCGCCGTTCAACCTAAGTAGTGGCACTCGTTCTTGAATGAGACCAGGCGTTGTCTGGCCGTTTGACCTGACATCACCCAGCAAAGTAGAGAACTCGCGCGTCTCAAGGACAAGCTCACGGAGCGCTTCATGACAAAGCTCCGCCTGCTGTTTCCCTGCTTCACCCGGCAGATCCGCATTCATGCAGATCAATACCAAGTAATCAGCTGCAGCATCAGCGCGAGCAGCGCGGAAGTCGCTTGTGTAGTGACCAACCACGCGGCCAAAGTTCAGCTGCGCTTGTTGTCTTGTAGTGAATGTCAAGATTTCGCCACCCGCCGTAGTCCAGTCTGACACTCTCAGCAGACCGTAGTAATCGAGGGCGATGGCGAAATGAACCGCAGAGACGTAGTTGTGGGTGTAGAGATAGCTGATGGCTGGCTCGAACATGCCCGCAAGCGTGGCAAGGTAGAAGTAGACGCCATACCCGCCAGCAGCTTCAGCCTCCTCGTTCATGAAGTGACGCTGGCCAATCTCCCGGATGGTCGTTCGAAGCTCTTCCAGGCCGAAAATCTCGCCAGCGTTCTCTTCAGCTCGGTTGCCCTCGCGAGCCAAGTTGAATTGCAACCATACCCAGTCATCCATGGTCTCCTTGATAGGCTCCAGATTGCGCTTGCTCATGTCACATCGACCAACAATCTTGTAACAAGCCAGCCGGTAAGGGTCTTCTGTTGTCTTTAAGCGAGTCCGCTGTGCATGCGTGTGACTGATTTTCTGTTGGGAGTCCGGACTCAGTCTACGGTCCGGCTCGGTGGCATACTGCGTGATTGCTGCTTGGAAGTTCCTGTCGGTGTTCTGGAAGAAGCCCCTCTTTTCTCGTACATAGTCTGCCGCTTCCGCCAGAAGACCCCCTCTAAGCAGGTAGAAGACAATGACCCAAGGGAACTCCTCGCCGGCGTCACCTATCCGTTGGAGCAACTCAGTATCCGTACCAAGCTCCCTGAAAGCGACCTTCGCCCGCACAAAGCCCCGTATCTTGTTGACGAGGGATGGAACGCCGCCGACAAGCGCCTCTGCGGGGTTCCTCTTCAAGACCTCGTCTACATGCTCCAGAAACTTGCTTTCCAGATATTTCCGAGAACCGTCCAGTATATGCTTGCGCGTGCGTACGCTTGCAACGGAATTCGGTTGGTCGTCCAGGTAGTCTCTAGCGAAGCTGCGCTCTCTCGGCTGGTTCGATCCAGGGTTCGATGCTTCTGCTTCGCTCTTCTCGCCAATTATCGAGACAAGTGCTCCGTAAGCGCTGATGAAGTGATCCGAGTATTTAGTGCCCGCAGCCTTCTCCACCTCGGAGAATGCATGGAGCACCGAGAACGTGTTCTCTTGCAGCCTTGCGTCATTGAGGTTTTTGACCTCGTCCATGAACTTCTCTTGCTTGTCGCGAGTGTACCGGTCCTGAGGCCCGGCCTGTCCGCCCAGGACAGACTTGTCAAAGCCATCTCGTTTACCAAGCACACTCTGTGAGGCGCCGAGAACAGGCGGCCCTCCAGCAGACGCTCCAAACGTCGACTTGCCATTTACAGATGCGCCCTTGGGACCCATGGAGCGGCCCTTGCGCGTGGTGCGCCCGAAAGCTCCTCGAGTCGTGTTGCCGAATGTGCTTTGAGACGCTGCCATATCCTCGCTCTGCCTGCCGAGCCCAAAGTGCTCGTAGATCCTCTGCCGCTGCTTATCCCACTCGATCTGGACATTGTCCTCCAGGAACGTGTCGAAGTCCTGCTTGGACTGCTCCAGCCCTTCCTGTATGAGCGCCAGGGTCGATTGCGAGTGCAGGTTCGAGATGTAGCCATCAACGTCGTTATCGAAGAGGTTCTGGGCCTGTACAGGTGCAGCAATGCCAGCCTGCGTAGAGAACTGGTTGAGGTCGCGGAGGGTGCTGCCCATCTTCACGCCGGACGCGGAGAGGAGGTAGTGCCTGGAAGTAATCAGTACACACTCACACGGCACCGTATTGTAGCACTCACGCAGCGCGCTCTTGAGCGCGGTCCTTCCCCTGGTCTGCTGAGGGACCGCCAGAGCCCAGGTTGCGCACCTTCCGCGCAATGTCCCCGAGACCCAGCTGCAGCGACGGCAGCTCGTCGAAGTTGGTGGTACCATTCTCGCCCGCGTTGCGTTTGCGGCCTCGCTCGAGAAGATTGTCGAAGTGGGCCGAGCGGCCGCTGCCTGCGTTTGCCTGCGACAGTGGCGCGCCCTGCGAGGATTGCCCAAGGCCGCTCGTTTGTTGCGCGTTCGCCAGCGGATTGGCAGGCGTCGATTGCGCAGCGGGATTGCCGAACAGAGAGAAGCCGGCCGGTTGCGGTGGCGGTTGCGATGTCGATGCACCGCCGCCGAAGGGTGAGGGTCCTGCAGTCGCTGTAGGCTTTGCTCCACCCAAGCCACTGAATAGTCCGCCACCGAAGCCTCCGCTACCTGCTGGCTGTGTCGTGCCAGGTTGTGTGTTCGAAGCACCTCCGCCCAGGTTGCCGAATAGCGACATGGTGGTACCTTTTGCGCGGTGTTGATGCGCCGGAAAACAAACATGGAGAAACGAGAGAGATCGCGTTGTCAAGCTCTAGACATGGGCACGGACCAGGCTGAACCCTGTCATTCAGGTACCGCTCCAACTTGGAATGGAACGAGCATCATTTGGTAGACACCTCAAGATTCTAGTTACAGCCCGTGTTTTACTCCAGTAGCCTAGCACTTGGTGGCAATACCGAAGCCTGTCATGCGCTCACATAATTTAATGAAGCAGGATCGTATACGTTTGATGAGTACAACCGCAAAGGGCACACTTCTCGCAGCGGGCTCAACATTGACCATAGTTTGAGTTGCTGCATAATCAAGTGAGGACAGAATTGTATCCTTCATGACAGCGACAAGCGCAAACGACTATACGGAATGACCATTCCGCAACCGTTGGGCTGTGTATATTCCTCCCACAGTACGAGATACACGCTTTCTAGCAAACGACTAAAGAGTATAAACTGTTCAAAAGCGCACATACATTGCTGTATTTTCAGAGCATCATCAGCTTGTCTTCTTCCCTTACTGCATCTACAATATGCCGACACCCAAACTTCCTCCGCCTGGTTTCCCCATGTTCGTGGATGCCGAGGACGGATGGAGGCACAGGACGGCAGAGTACGTTCGCGAACCTGGCATGCGAGGATGGTACCAAGACGGCCGAAAACTCCGCCACATCAAAGCCTCCAAAGCCTTTGTCTGGCCGAAAGACGGAAAGAACGGATCGTCCTGGGGTCGCATGAAGGACGTGTTCCAGAACAAAGGCCCCGACATCTACGTCGCCTTTGGTGCCAGGAAAACAGACTGCGTATCCAACCGCCCACCGCGATCGCAATGGGCTGGACATCCTAATCTCGACGATCGCGGCATGACCTTTGGCTTCAACTCGCAGAAGTTTGCCCCGTGGACTAAAACAGGCCTGCTCGGCGGACGGACGTATGGAATGAGCTACGACTTCCGAACGCGAAAGCATAGCAGCGCGAACCCCTACATGTGGACGGATGCTATCTGGCAGCAGGAGCCGTACAAGAACCGGAAGTGGAACAGTTATCCCGAAGCTGTGCGGCTGTTGGACGGGAGCTGGCATCAGGACAGCCAGTATCTGCCGCAATTCAAGGGTGGGTATATAGACAACGAGTTCGGGCGTGGGCATCCATTTCGGCATCTCCCATAGAGCTTCTGGGATCCATGATTGGGTTACCCAAGGCAACTCTCATGGAATGCTTCCCAGACTGTCTCTGGGCTTTCATTCGCACTGGCGACTTTTTTGCTCCGTCTCGCGGTGGGAATCATCATTGCCTTATCAAGGATGCCCCCGCAATTGGCACATGATTTTCCTTTCACAGTTTTGTACGCGGCAATCATATCCTATAATAATCAGCATTCATTCGTATCATCGCAATTGCACGAGCAAAATTTCAT
This sequence comes from Clathrospora elynae, assembly GCA_010015635.1. NCBI lineage: Eukaryota > Fungi > Ascomycota > Dothideomycetes > Pleosporales > Diademaceae > Clathrospora > Clathrospora elynae. Next base: position 865,765 of record ML975997.1, read on the forward strand.
AGTGTCGACATACTAACAGAGATTTCAGGTCATTTGCCTGTGGCCGTGACGCGATAGATCTTGTGACAGCCAGAAAGGGCTCCGTTGTCCCCAAACACTCCGCGCTCAGTTTGTGTCGGCCGTTTGCTTCGTGCTCGATATTGATGCGGAATTTCAGCAGGACGGAACCAGATACGAATCGTGTCTAGAAGATGTGTTAGCGCTGGAAGTTTCGCGAGACTTAAGCGTCATACTGATATGCTGCGGTTGTCGTCCTGCGTCTCCAGCTTGATGTTCGGGTGAGTCTTGCGAAACTCAACGACTATTCCACCGATGGCCTCGTCGGTAAGGGTAGCACCGAGGTCTTCCACACTCTCGCCTCCTTTGCTCTTCTTCGAGTCCTTGGCTCTCTGCGCTCTCTCGGTCCAGCCGTAAGACGGTATCGAGGCGCTCTCCGACAAGTCTGCGTTTGCGTCGAAGCTCTTTTTTACGTGGGCAAAGGTGCTTTGGATTTCCGGGGTTTTCCATTGTACTTTGAGATTATTAACCCCGTTCTGAGAGCCGATGACGCCTTGTGAGTACAGCCTATACGTTGTGGGATTCGCAGGGCGGTGTAAGGGCTCGATTATTCGCGGAATCGCCAGGCGAAGGTCGTTTAGCTGCAAGACGTCAGCTATGAGGTTAGGAAGGGGCGCGGGGCAGTCTCCACCTGTGCCTGGACCTGCTCTAGTTGTGCGAGGGCTGCTGTGCATTGCGCTTCGTCCCAGTCAGCGCCGGGCTGCGCTGCAGAGTCGGGGGCTCCCATAAAGATAAAGTCAAGAAAGAACAAATGTTGAGTACAGCGTTGCGTAAGAGGCACAAGTGCGGATAACAATGAGAACTGCTATCGTTTTGTTGACAATGTGAATGTTGGGGCCTGGCGTGAGTGTGGAAGGAAGGTCCCACGCATCAGGGAAGCTTGACGATCGGCAGCTCCTTCCCCGCGTTCGAACACGCCTTCACGTGGCCACTGGACGAGACCTCACCTTGGAACGGATTTTCACATCCAACCATGGACTCCCACAGTCTTGACCCATGAAATTACCGAATTACGCAAGTGGCACTATTTCGCGGATCACGATATATTCAATCAGCCCTGGTGGATCGTAAATCAGAAAATCCAATAATGCTCAAAATGTTATATACAGTGAGATCAATACAATCCCCAAGCCGACCTACAATCTGGCCTTCTCTTTCACGACCTTCTCTTGGGGCCCAAGAAGCGGGTCGTAGATGTTCAGTCCAAGGGTATCGTGAGGGACAGTCGCAGTGTGCATACTCAGCCCTCTTGTGTCGAGCATGGATGGGTTCAAGTCGGCGACACTCGAAGCACCAATCAAGCGCATGTTCATCTCCATCTCGTCCTTCAGCAGCTGCATGGCACGGTCAACACCTGGCAGACCATATGCGGACATGGCGTAGAGAAACGGTCGGCCGATACCCACGCCCTTTGCTCCCAGTGCCACAGCCTTGATGATGTCAGTCGCTCGTCGCACACCGCCATCGATATAGACCTCAATCCGATCCTGCCAGCCGCGTGCGCGGAGGACAGGCATAACCTCAGCAAGGACCTCGACACCGGAGCGAGCAAAATCAAGCTGGCGACCTCCGTGATTCGAAAGGACGACACCCTCAACACCAACCTCAACGGCCCGGATAACGTCCTCAACGCACTGAACACCCTTGAGGATGATGGGCATCTTCGTAATGCTCTTGAACCACGGGATGTCCTTCCAGCTGAGGCTCGGGTCAATGAAGGACGAGATGGCTCTTGCGGCACCCTGACTTCGGTCCACATTGTCGCCGCCTGTGTTCTGCACATTGCTCCCAACATCGTCAAACTTACTCCGCATGTCCTTCTCGCGACGACCGAGTTGCGGCGCGTCGACGGTGATGAAGAGACCCTTGCAGCCGCGCTTCTCGGCGTGCTGCACGATCCGCTTTGTGACTTCCCGGTCCTTGTTCACGTAGAGCTGCAGCCATTGGCACTGACCGTCTTTTGCTTCGTCGAGGATCTCGTCGAACGAGCAGGATGCCAGTGTTGGGATCATCTGGACCACGTTGTGCTTGTGTGCGCCGCGAGTCAAGATGACCTCTCCCTCTGGGTTGCCGAGCTTGCCCAGTGCGGTTGCAGTGACATAGAAGGGTATATCGCACTTGGTGCCGAGCATTGTAGTGGACATGTCGACCTTCTCGACGTCGACGAGTACCCGTGGGCGGAACCAGATCTTGTGGAAGGCGCTGTGATTTTCGCGTAGGGTCTATTGGACGGTTAGTTGAGTTCGCGGCCACATGGCACTCGTGATAGACTTGCAATCTCATCGTCGGCACCACTGGAATAATAGGCCCAGGCTGTCTTCTTCATGACCTTGCGTGCGACGGCCTCGAAATCCATCAGGTTGTAGCATTGCTCCAGGATTGGCATGCGCTCGATGCGCTTCTGCCTCTCCTCCTCATCCGGGTCGATTTCTTTCGCTTCCTCCTGGACTGTCTTCATGTCCACCTCGCCCAAGTGCTTCGATTTATCGAGGTATTTATCCAAGGTATCTGGAGGGTGAATGGGCTCGAATGCCTCGGTCGCATCCTTGCCGGCATACTTCAAGATGATCTTCGCGCCTCCCGGGTGTTCTGGCAGGAACTCTGTGACATCGTAGGCACGGCCGTGAACGATGACCCAGCACGAGTCGCCGTTATTGTGCTCAGCGACCTGCTCGCCCGTGAGCTTAACCCTCTGGGTGTCATTGCTGTCGTGGTTCATGATGGCGCGGAGTTGATGGTAGGGGAGCACGCAGCCTCTGGTCGGATGTTGAGGTCAAGTAATCAACCCCAAAGGGTAGGCTGGAAATTCTATGGAGACCTCGGGACGATCTACGTTATCTCCAGACACTAGGACTGGACGGGCGGAATGCCCAGGCTGATGACGGAGATTAGCTCGGTATATCACGTGCGTCCCCGCGTCGGATGCTGTTTGCGGAGAAGGCGATGCTCCGTGCTTGAGGCGAGTCTGTTCGTAATTACCCTCTTTCCGCTTCCAGGAAGACTAATAAAGAGCCGAGGGATACATGACTTATGAGACTCCCCGCAGGCGACGAGGTTCTCGTCGCCGCGTGGAGACACTCCCAATCGGACGTGCAGTTGCTCCGGGACGCGGGGAAACCAGCGTCTAGGCATGACGTGCATTATTGACTACGACAGAGCGCGTAACATTAACAAACATCGCCATGCTCCTCTCTTCCCTGGCTGCTGTCTCCATCATGATGGGCGCGCATATGCCCGATTCCGTCTCGTCTACATGGAGATCGCTCCCTGCTGGCCCGCGGCGTTCGTCACCTGGCTCTTCTAGCCAAGACAGGCGCTGCAAGCGTCAAACGCTGGGGTCCGTCACTTGGTGACTCTCCTGCCTAATCTCGACCTCTGTCCCTCCTCACATTTTACGACGATACGATTTACGACACGCCATGCTACTTGTCCCACGGCCGCCCACGACACGATCCCTCATCGACTCCCGGGCCCGAGGCACCGCGGCTCCCACTTGAACACCGAGTGTCGGCCACAACTCTGCCTAAGTACCGACAACCGCACGAGGAGCATCGCCGTCACAACGCGACACACACGGCCATGTCGAACAGCATGGAGGCCAAGATAGTGGTGTTGGGGAGCCAGGGCGTGGGAAAGACGTCTCTCGTCCACCGGTATGTCAGAAATGCATTCACCCCGCCCTCGACACAGTCGACCGTCGGCGCATCCTTCTTGACCAAGCGAGTCGTGGACATCGACACATCTACCGTGGTCCGCCTGCAGATATGGGACACCGCGGGCCAGGAGAGATTCAGGTCCATCTCCAAGCTCTACTACAGAGGTATGTCCGGACACGTATACTGCACCATGCGCTCGAGTTCTCTCTTCCACAGTGCTGACTCGAGACGCGACCAGGCGCAAATGCAGCAGTGCTGTGCTATGACATCACCGACCAGCACTCCTTCGAAGAGATGGGCCGCTGGCTCAAAGAGCTCAAAACCAACCTTGGCGACGATACCATCCTACACATCGTCGGCACCAAGTCCGATGTAGTCGCCGAAGACCCCACGAAGCGCAAGATACCGTTCGAGCGTTGCATCGCGTATGTCGCTGAGCACCTCTATCCCACACAAAACGGGCAACTACAGAATGCGCAGGCGAACGGCTGGGGTTCTGCGCCACCGGCAGCTTTCCACAGCGGCGGTATGGCATCCCCTCAGAGCAACAGGTCAAGCGGTTTCTGGGGACAGGATATCGGCTGGGACTGCTGCCATGAGATCAGCGCCAAAGATGGCGAGGGTGTAGACGAGGTGTTCCGGGTCATCACAAGAAAGTTAGTGGAGCAGCAGCTGAAAAAGTTCGAGGAAGAGCAAAGGCAATTTGCCATAGTTGGAGCCACGCCGGGCATCGACAATACCGCCAACCCCAACGGCTACTTCGACTATCCGGGCAATGCCAACGGAAGCTTCAGACTAGGTGCAGGAGACAAGAGACGGAGTTGGCTGGGGTTTCCCACTACGCCCGGCGTTGGCGGTCACCAGCAAGAGTGGGAAGAGGATATCGACCGGGTGCAGAAGAGCAAGAGCGGGAAGTGTTGTTGACCAAAGCTTGCTCTTTGCCGCCCTTCCTCTACACCATACGATACGAGCGTCACGACCGGATTCGATTCGAGATACCCACTCATGTTTTTCATACCCCCTTTGTTCTGGATACCCGCAATACTGTTGTTGCCGCTCGAGCTACTTCGACTATTTTGGTAGTCTTCTGATTTAGGTATGGGTGCTTTTTCACTGTTCTGCACATATCCCAGCATAGCGCCCTAGTCTGCATAGTTATATCAAACTGCATGACATCCCTTGACTCTTTATTTTCAAAGCACCGGAATATTGGAAACATGATGGAACGAGCAAACGGACAGTGGAAGTCGGATAATGTAATGGTAATGCGTCTCTGGGTATCTGCGAGCTCTCTAAACGTCTACGAATTCTAAACATCATGATCTATGAACTTTCTATCGCATACAGCCTAGATTTCAAGTATACCAATCCTCCTCACCATCAAGGCCTCGGCGCCCTATCAAACACCTTGACCCCAAACTTCCACACCTCGTCCACAACAAACTTCTTCTCCCCACCCTCCACATCCTGCAAATCTAACACCACCAAATCCGCATCCCCACCCTCCTTCAGCGTCCCCTTCACATCCTGCATCCCCAACATCCTCGCCGGTGTCTCCGTAACCGCCTTCAGCGCCTCGGGCACACTCGCACCAGTCCAGTTCAAGAAATTTGTGACACAGTCTACAAGCTGTATACTGCTCCCCGCAATCTTCCCATTCTCCTCAAGCGTAAGCAGCGCGCCTTGCTTGACGATGCGCGACCCATTCGTCCAATCGTACGTCCCATCTGGCATACCTGCCAACCGCATGGCGTCGGTGACGAGGATGAGGCCGTCCGGGTGGGCGTTCCATACGATTTTTATGGAGGCCGGGTGCAGGTGGATGCCGTCTGCTATGATGCCGAAGTACGGCTTGTGGATGGAAGAAGAGGGGGTTCCCAGCAGGCCGAAGATTCCGGGGTTTCGGTGGTGCAGCGGGCGCATGGCGTTGAAGAGATGGGTTATCATGCGCGCGCCGGCTTTTATGCTCGCTTTTGCTTCTTCGTAGGTCGCTTCCGAGTGGCCGATTGAGACGGTGATGTTGTGATTGGTGAGGGCTTGGATGGAGGGTAGTGCGCCGGGGAGCTCAGGGGCGAGGGTGATGAGCTTGATTGGCGAGGCAGCTTGTAAGTTGGTGATGCCGTAGCAGTCCTCGAGATCGGAAATGTCGTTTGTTGGCTCGCGAAGGACGGAGGCGTTGTGGATGCCGTTCTTGGTGGGACTGAGGAATGGTCCTTCGCAGTGGGCGCCGAGCGATTCGGAACCGTACGATGCATCGCGGGCAGTTCCTGAGGGGCCTAGAAATGGAAGCGCTTTCTGATAAACCTCGGATGGCTGCGATGTCAATGTCGGGAGGTATGATGTGACGCCTGTCGCTACCAAGCTTCGGTTAACTCGAAGCACCCCCTTGCTGTAGCTCGCCATCCCTTCTTCCGGGATGACAGAGAAGTCGAAGCCATATGCACCGTTCAGTTGAGTGTCGATGAGGCCTGGCGATAAGATGCGGCCACCCAGATCGACGATCTCCTCCGGTGCGGTGCGATGTTCGTAAAGTATCTCCTGTCCGTTCAGGATCTTCCCGCTCACAGAGCTTACCCAGAGGTCTTCCTTGACTAGCGCATTGCCTTTTACCAGCAAGCAGTTGGTGAACTTGATGACGCCGGAGAAGCTTTGCGCACTGACAAAGACACCTTGCATCGGAACGATCGACGGCATAGTGAAACACTCAAGTACTCGAAACGATGATGGAAACGTGAAGCTTAACAGACAAGAAAAGTGTGGATACGAAGATGTTCGGAAACGGAAGGATGGGAGGTCGCAGGCGGTGCTCAACAACCTTCGCAGGGAGAGCAGCACCTTACTGACTACTTCTACCAAAATCGGATGCCTACATTTCTGCCATGATCAGATCCTACACTTCTGCCATGGCAATGATGGGTACATGTTCGTCACAAGCGGGCAGAATTACCATTGATGGCGGTAGATCGCGCTGTAGAGCGCACGCTTCCGTTTCGCCGAGTCCAACTGGTTCCTAGGAAGGTGATGTGACACAACTAATGAGCAAGCCCCGGAATCTCAGAATCATCACGGTGGCATGCGAGGTGGTATCGAGATGGATATCATTGATAGCGGAAGGAGAGAGGATGGTGTCACGATGGGCCAGCGCGATAGCCGCTTCGCTTACCTACCCCAGCTCGGACGGCGTGAATGCTACGGTGCCATCTTCCCCATCATCCATCCATCCATTAACAATCTGCGAGTCACGTTCAAGCTTCGGTGCCCACCAGCAACCAACGTCGCATCCACTACTATATGCGACCGGTATTGTTATGGTCATCATGGGCAAGGCCGAGAAACTGGATCCCGTATGGGAGGATCTCGATAGGTGAGCATGGCAGCTCTCATCCAAACGATGCGCAATGTGACCAAGGGTCTAGCTAACGTGCCCACGATGCAGGACTATGGTGGGTCGCTTCCGTCAAACCAATGTGTCTGGATTAGCTGACAGCAGAATCGCATAGGGCCAACTGTTCATGATGGGCTTTGATGGCACGTCGGTTACTCCACACATCAAGACGCTTATTGAGGACCATCATGTTGGCTGCTTACTACTCACTGCCAAAAACTTGAAATGTGAGAAACACGTGTTTTGGAGGGACCGCCCATGGTTTTTGATTCTCTAACACGCCGCAGCTGCCGAGGATACCACGAGGCTGATCTACGAGTTGCAGAAGATTGCTCATGATGCCGGCCATCCTGTCCCTCTGGCAATTGGCATTGATCAGGAGAATGGCGGCGTCAACAGTCTCTTCGACGACATCTACATTCGCCAATACCCCAGTAACATGGGCATGGCAGCGACCGGTTCAACTGAACTAGCATTTGAAGTAGCAAAGTCAACTGCGCAAGAGATAGCTGCCTGTGGTATCAACTGGATCTTTGGCCCTTGCCTGGATGTGCTCACCAATGCGCGTAATCAGCCACTTGGGGTCAGAACGGCCGGCGACGATCCTCAAGAAGTCTCGGCCTTTGGATGTGCGTTCATGCAAGGCTACAAGGATGCTGGTGTGGTGACTCTAGGCAAACATTTCCCTTCGTATGGCAATCTGGAGTTTCTGGGCTCTACGCTCGACGTACCAATCATCACTGAGTCCCTGGAGCAACTCAGCCTCAGCGCTCTGATTCCGTTCAAGAAAGCCATCGAAAGAGGCCTTGACTCTATGATGGTTGGCGGTTGCGCAATGTCTTCAGCTGGGTTGAACGCCATGCATGCTTGCCTGTCTGAGCAAGTTGTTGACGACCTACTTCGAACGGACCTGAAGTTCGACGGAGTAGTCGTCTCAGAGTGTCTGGAAATGGATGCGCTCAGTCACAATATTGGCGTAGGAGGTGGTACCGTCATGGCAGTTAACGCTGGTTGCGACGTTGTGCTTCTTTGCCGTTCGTTCTCGCTACAACAAGAGGGCTTGAAGGGACTCAAGACGGGAATTGAGAGCGACATGGTCTCGAAAGAGCGAATATTCAACTCACTCAGGCGCGTGCTAACTATGAAGAAGAAGTGTACGTCATGGGAGAAGGCGCTGAATCCCCTAGGCATCAATTATCTGGAGAAACTACAACCATCACATACAGCACTCTCGACAAAGGCTTACAACAGCTCCATCACGGTCGTGCGCGACAAGAACAGGCTTCTGCCGCTGACCAATATTCTCGAAAGCGAAGAGGAGTTGCTTCTCCTGACACCATTAGTGAAGCCCTTGGCTGCGTCTGCCGCGTCACGGGCACTATCCGATGCCGCTAATGGTGCTGCCAGTCACTCTCCAGAACCTGCTGCTTGGGATCGCAGTTCATCCGTTATGAGCGGAGAACGAGTCTTTAGGGAATTGGGTCGATCTCTCGCCAGACAACGGAACGGACGACTGCTGCATACTTCATACACTGCTAATGGCGTGCGCCCTGTACACGAGAATCTCATCAATCGAGCGAGTGCGATTATTGTCCTCACAGCCGATGCAAACCGGAATCTGTATCAACATGGTTTCACGAAGCACGTCTCCATGATTTGCAACATGCAGTACACGACTGGTGGCGAGAGACGTGAGAAACCTCTGATAGTGGTCGCGGTCAGTTCGCCGTACGACTTTGCCATGGACAACTCGATTGGTACTTACATCTGCACGTACGACTTTACCGAGACGGCACTCAACTCCTTGGTGAGGGTTCTATACGGCGAACTCTCGCCCTCCGGAACATTGCCTGGCACCATCAGCAAAAGTCAGAAGCTTCACCCCTCAAAGCAACATTGGCTAGTCGAGATTTTTAACGAAGAACGAGACGCAAACGCTCTAGATACGCTAGTCAAGGCGGTGATAGAAAGTACAGCACCCAACCAACGCTCAGAACTGTCAAGCGCAACCTCGAATTCGTTCATTCTGCATCACCTAGAGGTAGAAGAGTCGCATTTTGTTGTCAGAAATAGCAGCACGCAAGCTTTGTATGGCTTCTGCACAACCTACTTCTTCAAGTCGACGGGTACTGGAGTGATCGGGGCGTTGTTCGTGGACCCTGCCAGGAGAAAACTCTCAATCGGCCACTCTCTGCACAACCGAGCCATTCGAACGCTACTGCAGAAAGAAGGTGTCAAGCGTTTCCAGCTGGGCTCACGTCTGCCGAGTATGTATCTTGGTATTCCAACTGGGCATGGCAACGAGCGGAAGCGGTTGCGCTCATGGTTCGCTGGTCTTGGCTGGGGCGCTGCGCTTTCCCGCCCGGTCTGCAATATGGTGGCTCGGAATCTCCAGGCCTGGAACCCGCCCAAAGGGATGGCCAACAGCCTAGCCAGCGCGGGAGCGCAGTTTGATCTCGTCTACGGGTGGGACTACGCAGGACCCATACTCGACCATATTAAGACAAGCAACCGACAAGGGCTGGCGGAGGTCTACAAGCTTGCACTCACCGACCCGACGGCTTGCGGTATCATCCGGGCAAAGCGACCTGAGGATGGCGCCTTGGTGGGCACAGTCGTGCTTTACAACAACCACTCGCGACTCGCGGAGTACATACCCCCACTGAAAGACCTCAACGAACCAGCTGGTGGCATCTCTTCGCCGGTGATCTCACCTGGAGTGGGCGAGTACTCGACACTGCTTCAGGGGCTGATCCTCCTTGGTATGCGGCAGATCAAGCAGCTGGGGTGCAATGCCTGTTTGCTCGACTATGTAAGTAGCCGCTCGCTTATCGAATACCGCAGCACACTGACGCACGTAGATGGATGGAGATGGCAACTTTGACGGCTTCTCGGCAATGGGCTTCGACGTGATGCACAACTTTGAGGAAGTGAGCTGCGACGCGGCTACCTGGACGATGATTCCGCCCGCTTGATTGGGATATCATATCTGTTTCTGGATTTGTTTTGTTGGCGTACTGGGTGGCATTTTGCGGTTGGCAATATAATGTTTAGAATTTTAGTATACAAGGTGGAATATTGCTTGATTGGCGCTCGATCTGCTGTAACATATAGCCTGATGTCATGATATATAGGAAGTCGCGAGACGGCAAACCTCTGCAGGCCCCAGATAATTTTCTGGAATAGTGTTCCCATGCAACTCGTACATGTGGCTGCATACATTTTCGCGAATTATGTCACTCCCAACCTCGATAACGCTCAAGTGGATCTCACCCGGGAGGATGCGCTTCCACATCAGCACTTCCGACATGTTCATTCGGTTCGTCGTGCTGGCTGAGATACAGTGAGCGGGATGTTGCCTCACGTAATGTTTTTGCTGCGCCTGGCTGCTATTGAATCGATAGAAGCAGGGGCATAAATAGAGGGTCGTACGCTGTACAGCATTGAAGGCCAAGGAGGACGTCGGTTTAGAGCTGCAGTGTAGTTCGCTTGACTTATTTTTAACAGCAGCTGAGCGGGTTTTCGGCCAAACGTGGGGGGAAAGCCGCTAGCTGCTGGGCTGATGGCGTGTTGATCACCGCTTGTCCCTTTGAGCAGTGCTACCGGCGCCCGTTCTTGTGTCATATGTAGATGTTGAAGATGCATACACACCCGTGCCCGAGCAATTGATACTGCGCGTTCGGTCATTCTAGCGAGAGGCTTATCGCATCCTTCCCGTTACTTGTCTAGGGAGCCCCACACGAGCGGGACCCCGAGCTCAGCCAGGACTGCATGTGATCATTGTCTCACAGCTTCAGCAACGGTGCAGCGGTATTGCCTGGTGCGCGCTCTGTGTGAGGCAGTATCTAGTCGCGTCTGAGCTGTGAGTAAGCTACGTCGCCGCCGTCATCCATCATCCATCATCCGTCAAGCATCATCCACATCTCCACGCCCGCCGACCGCATCTCCACCTTCCCCAGTGCCCCGTGCAAACCACCCCGACCGGCGAACGTGCCTGCCTCCACACCTGGTCGCTCCTGCCTCGTCGCCTGCATCTCGCTACCGCGGCGCACATGCGCTGACCCAACACCGGCCTGCTCCTCGACCCCGGCCCGCCCGCACCGAGCCATGGAGCACTTCGACACAAGCACCATGTCATACATGCCGCTCCCGCTGCCCCTCCAGACCGTCACCGGGCCCGACCAGCAAATGGCCATGCCCATGGTGCCCATGGACCCGTATGACCAGCGCTCCGCCTACGACGCCGAGACGTTCGTCGGGTAGGTCAAGATGGCGACGGCTACCACACCTCTGCTGACGTGATCGCGCAGGAGCGAGGACGCATACTCGACCTACCACCTCCAGCAGCCGCCACCGCTGAAGCGCTTCCCGAGCACCTATGAAGACCCCTTCTCCGACGTCCAGAGCGCCTATGAGCAGTCGGTACACCCCCACGAGCAGAGCGGCCTGCCCGAGAGCCCCAGCATCGAAAGCAACAACAAGCTGCTGAGCTTCTCGCTGCCTACCGTGCCCTTCACACTCCTCACCTACACCATGCAACGCGTGTCCATATCAATGTCGGCGCAGCTCCACGGCATGTTCTTCCTGGCCGAATCGCCCTGGGCATCGGCAGCCGACGTGCCGGCGCCATCTGAGTTGACCTGCTACCGGCGGAACCTCTTCCAGATCACCGGCACCGTCACGCTGCCCAGAAGCCTGCAGTTTCTGATGACCGAACACGGAGAGCAGATCCCCGTTCTCGGCCAGGAACTCACCATTTCCGCTGCAGAGTCGCTCGAGGGAAACTCTGTAAAAATTATCTCTGTGCCGTGGAAGACGCCAGCCACCAGCGCTGCGCCGGTGGAAGACAAGATAGAGAAGGAGCCGCCGTCGTATCCGCTCGACCTCTCAACAGGCCAAGACATGGACTCTGACTATATCAGCTTTCCAATCAGCTGGAAGCGGCTGCAGTTCCGGATAGCCACGGCGAACAACGGGCGAAGAAAGGAGCTGCAGCAGCACTTTGTAGTGCACCTGAAAGTGGTCGGAACACTTCCTAGCGGTGTCAAAATACCAATATGTGAGATTCACTCAGGAGCCATCATTGTGCGCGGCAGGAGTCCGCGCAACTTTCAAGCCCGGAAAGACATGCCCATAAGCGGGGGTGCTTCTGCGCGGAAAGCGCACACGCCTCAGCAACCGAGCAGGACGCCAACTGGCGACACACATCAGAACACGCCGAGGCCAGCGCAGAACCAAGCGGCGACTGCCTCCAAGCCGATGGAGATGCTACAGATGCCGTTTGAGTTCAACGCGAACGAGATGCCGTTGTCACCGGACTTTGAGTGGAAGGTTCCAGTGGGAGCTCTGACGGCTGTACCACCCGACCCACCTTCATCTCAGCCACACCATGCTACACCGTATGCACGTTCAACGCCTGAGATCTCGCGTGGTGCTCTTGCGCCACAGCGGACGTCGATAGCCCCAGTCACACTCTCCCTCACAGACGACGAGCCCCTGAAGGCACCTTCGCCCAGTGAACACCACCGAAAACGCGCGACTCCCGTGCGGCCGCCTTCATTTTCGATTGGCATGATCAACAGCCCGGATGAGAGCGCCGATCTGCTCTACGAGTATTTCCCCCTGGGTCTGGACGACTGGATGCCGCCCGTCGACGCTGTATATCGACCACATGTTGTCCATCACATTACGCCTCTTCCGCAGGATCCAAAGGGGCTCGATGTGAAGAATCGGTCGAAACGGTACTTCTCGGATGCGTGGTGAGGGCTGGTCTGCGATTTGTGATACCCCTGCATTTGTTTCAGTTAAGTGCGACTAATAAGCAACAACACGAATTGTTACTGCAGTTGGTTCTCTTTGACATCAGATCTCGAGCCGAGGCCATGGCCGACTGCGGAGCAGCAAAGGAGCCGACCGCAGACTGCAGCCGCCCCGCGACCTTCGCCCGCTGATGCCAGCGAAAGGACAGTTCCCGGCGAGGCTACGGATACAGAGCTCAAATCATATTTTATGGACGATCGGAGGATAGAACCACAAGGGTCGTCGGTTGACTACATCAGGTTTCCGATCCTCGCGAAGATCGGCTGAGAAAAGCGTGAGGATGCGCCTGCACGAATGTTAATCCACATTGTCATGAATGGCTTCGATCGACTTACGACGGAACGATCTCCCTTTCAATCTACTGCTCTGGACCACGGCAGTGATCTACGAAGGGAACATTTTCTTGGATGTCGTCATTATACCACAGCGTTTCGATGTCATATTCATCTGTCGACCTATACCATAACCCACATATCTTTCTCAACCACTATTCAGTCGCCACGTCGCATCTCATATCTGTTACCGAGATATGATTTTGGAAGTTGCTTGTGGATAATATACTAGCGCTTGCAACGGCAGTTGCCGACCGGACAGGGCAGGGCTACACATGGTGAAACGACACTCCTTTGACACGTCGGAATTGCGTTGCAACGCATTGTACCGCACTTGCCAACTTTCACTTATCCGTAATTAACGAGGAAGTTACACGACAGCGGCATGAGCAGGTAACCACATCAGCATGTCAACTCTCCCAAACCCACGAAACGCAAGGAACAAGGTCGAGGTACCGTAGGTGCAGTGCTACGATACCCACATTGCACGCACCCAGACTAAAGGCATTTTGCTTACGCCGATAGTAGGAGCCGTGGGTCTAGACAAGCTGGTCGATCAGATTGAACGGCAATTGTCGTGCCTTGGATGCGCGCGCATGCGGTGTGGACTATGGAGTGTGGTGTCGTTGCAGGAGGAGGCATGCCCCGATGCTACTGTAACCTCAATCAGAACGCAACGCGAACACGACCTCCTCCGCCCAGGACTACCGGTACTTGCCCACGTAGCCGAGGGATCTCCAGAACTCTATGAGGGGTCAAGTTCTTGCACGCTATCAGGTAACGGTATGGAAGAAAAAAATTGCGGAGGAACGGGAAGGTAGAATTACCGGCACTGTACCTCGGGATGTGGGTCGATGGCGCGGAGATGAAGACGCACGTGGTATCGGGTTATGGAAAATTGTATCATTATGTACTAGTGGATTGAATACCTCGGCAAGTTCCGTGTGCATGGGTTGGAGGGCTGGATGGTATGGTATGGTGCATGATCATCACTGGAATGTATCATGGTGGCGGCACTGCATAGTGGATACGCATATCGTGGAACCTTTTTTTTCAAACCATACTCTATTCACCTGCCTCATCGAGATGGAGCTAACGTACTAGTAAACATGGCAGTTAGCTAAACATACGATAGAAACCCTTTTGGGAAGGTAGCGAGCCACTACACTACACCACTACCATTCGTTAGTTGGTATCCGCTCGGCTGTGACGGCCCGCAGTGCAGTGACTAGATGTTCCTTATAATGGAGTCCGGTCTGGCCAACTCAAGGTGTTTCTGATGCTCCCTAGCCACCATGCTGTGATGTCACCGGGTCTCATCTGCAAGAGGGTAGTGTGTCGTTCTTTCCCTCGCCCCATGAAACACGTTCGTGGCACGAGATCGTGGATCGAATACCTGCCGGGTATTTGTTTACAGCTTTACAGTGTTCCAGGCTCTGCAGGCTCTGCAGGCTCTGCCCTCGGGATAAAGCAAAGCGGGAGAGGGGGAATGGTGGAACAATGGCAAGACACCCATCACAGCGCCTCTCCTTGTAGAATCGGCGATTAGCACCGCAACCGACTAACTGAAGCACCTGATGCGATTATTCAATAAACATGTCCATTACACTCAATCCGCCCTCAGGCCCGAGCGATGCTATCTCCCGGTACGCCGTAGGGAACAGTTATGGCTTTCACCGGGGCCTTATGGGGAGGTTCAAGGCATATCTAAGCCCCCTGTAATCTCTAGAACCCAAAAGAAAAGAAGGGAAGAAATAAAAATGCGAAGCAGATGGATTGCTTATGTCTATGTACAACGCCGCGGGAAAGGGTATAAAGTGAAAAGGCGCGTTGCTTGACGTTGGTGAGAAGAACTACTACTGTCCTTCCAAACAGCAGACTGCCACGGCTGCGCCGAAGATGGCAGATTCAAGGGCAATCTCAAGAGAGATGGATTTTGGTTCTGCTCCAGAAGCAGTGGTCAACTCGTCGAGGTGCGACTGACACAGCTCCCGGAACAAGGGATATTTCTCAATCACAGAGCCGTTGCAACCGATGCTCATCCGGCCGGCAGATGTGGGCGTCAGGCCCTCCGACTCTGTTCGTAGTGCCCATAATGCGTGGATGCCAGTCGCGAGAAATGCTGCTGCGCGGTGCGAAACGAGTTGTGAGACCTGGCGAATGAAGTGGATGTCGTTGTAGGTGGGTGGTTTGCTGAGAGGGTGTTTGGCTTGGAAGAGAGCCGTAGCATTGGTAAGATGTTTCGAATCATCCATCTCCATGGCTGCAATGGTGCCTGTGTCCAAAGTGTAAGGCTCAGCCAACTGGTCGGGTATCTCGCCGCTGAAAAGCCCTGCTGTCTGTACAGCTTCGACCATCATCAATCGAACAATCTCCCCGATGTAACGGCCGCTGATCATATGCTCAAAGGGTTGGAAGTCCGGGCGTACATGCGCATCGTTCAGCTGGTCGTCCCATCGGGTAGTGGGAAAAGCGTCCTTGCCGAACATGCTACACTCAGTGTTGACGAGAACATGTGTGGCTTCGTCTAACCATTTCTGAGGATAGCCCTTGTACTTGGTAGCTGCAAGTGATGAAACAGGGAGGTGGACGGAAATATTGAAGCCGGTTCCTAAGATGACTGCGAAGCGCGTGGATGGGTCTTCGTAGGCACGTGATAGAAGGGTTGCAGATGAGTCGTTGATGATGGAGTCCATGTGCACGGGCAAATTCTGAGCAAGTTTTAGTCGCCGCCTGGTGCTTAGGACAGTCAAAGCTTACCCTCTTTCTGCATGGGGCCATGATTAACTCTGTGAGATCTTGACCGAGTAGGCCTTCAGTCGCGCGGAAGCCTTTGCCCATGTCTAATAACCTCGCACTGTGTATTGATGTTTGTCTAGCGATTGTCAGCCTGTGGAAGATATGTCGTATGTAGCGGTACATACTCAACAGGAAAAGACCATGCCAAACCCATGGGAAAGCTCTGGGTATTTGTCGAATTTTGCATTTGCGGGTCCGCAAGTGCTTGCTCGATCTTCTCGGCCATCCAGTCGAAGAAATCCGTCCCGCTTCGTTGCCGAACTTTCTCGTCGATCTTGTAGCTCTTCATGGCAACAATGCGCATGTTCTTGGCCCCGGGCTGCCTGCCATTGAGCTCGACAAGCGCTATCCTAAACGTGGAGCCGCCAACATCGAGAGCAAGATAGGTGCCTTTTTCAAGACCGGTCGGCAGTTTGTCGTTGTAAGAAGGTAGCATGCAGATATCGCTGGCTTGCAACTTTGGTGTGAACTGCTCCTGTAATTTTACGGATATTTGCAACAGCTTTGCGGGTTCCAAGGGTGCCTCAAGGAGGCGTTGGATTTCATGCAGCAGTTCGTCCATGGTTCTGTCGTATGTCCGGAGTGCATCTCTTCCGCACTTTCGTGAGGATGGGAACACGGAGTGCAGGAGCGATGGCAACATGGTGATCCTTTCCAGAGCCGCAAGAAGCGCTTGCCAGAAGTCAAACATGGGCTGTTTATACCAGTAATGGTTGACTTCGTCGGCAGTCGTTTGATGGGAGTCACGAGAGAGGTCAGACTCCAGAATCGGGGTGACGCGGCGCCTTTTGAAGCGTTTCAGGAGCAGGGATGGCATGAGAGGCGTGATATGCGTGATTTATGGTGCAAGGCCAAGTCTTGGGATGAAATTTGTTTGCAGGCGTTATATCAAACTTGTAGACCTTCCAAAACCTTCTAAGCCTCTGGATTGCAATCCACCGGGACTAGACGCGGGCCGGAGGCATTAGTAGACCGATGTCGCGCTTAAGCATGGTGGTACGGCTTGGCTTGTCAGGACATCAGAGAGGTTGTATCCGCTAGAGGATGTAGGTAGAGAATTGCTCCAGCGACTTGCGTGCAAGGCTCGAGGCACGGCAGACAGGACACGTAAGGGTAGGTGCCGAGCTAAAGGGAGATTGCAAGAATTCGTGGAAGCCAGATGTAGGACCGGAAATAGCAGTCGACAGCGTGTCCCTCGCGCCAGGCAAGCTCGATGGACAAGCGAAAACAAGGCGTTGCTGCCATGGCGAGCGTTGGTGGGGTTTCTTACGAAGTTTCCTGACAGCTATGCTACCGTTACGTCGGCCAGATCCGCTAGACTGGATTGAGTGCGCAGATCTCGCCGCAAGCGGATACGATAGGACCTGCGTACAGGACTTTACCGCGGTATGATTCAGCCAGATTGCTGTCGTTATGCGGCGGTGGCGAACATCGCACAACACCGTTCGCAGTGTGTTTGAGTGTTATCCGCATGCATGAAGAGACGTTGAGATAGAGGAGCTGCACAGCGGGCGGAAGACACGTGCTCCCGCCATGCTGCGGACAATCGTTTTGCAGCGCACATCGCGCCTTTAATAGGCACCTTGCATGGATGACTCAAGGAGATTTCGAATACCTATGGCGGACAACACATACCCCGCTGTACCACATCAGTGTAACCACCAGTCCCCTCGTGGTGAAAGAATTACTTATTCGGAACGCAAGGACTTGGATGGAACATCGAGGCCCCGTTGCCACGTCTTCCTTGGGTAACAACTGATTACGACTACGGCATCTAATTATATACTGGATGCGGTTAAAGTAAGCAGCCAGGAATGCTATCCTGGCATTGCTTCCTACCTTCCTCCTACGAGCTCCTACCCCTCTAGACGTGCAGATACATGCATATACCCTTGCCGCCTTGCGCTTAATAATCCTCAGCCTTCTACGGATATTCGAGTCTTACCCCAAACAACATGACCTTGTTCGCTGCTCGTAGATGGAGGTCAGGGAGCTGAAAGCGCTGCTATGTGCCGACCTTTCACGGTACGACGTTGCAGATGAACGAATATCGAGCAATCAGAGGTATACACGTATATCATGGGTTTGAAGTTAAAAATGTTTCATTATGATTGCTGAAGGCACTACTCGCTAATGGGCGCCATGCTACCTTCGATCCGACTCATGTGACATGCTAGTAAAGACGGAAAAAAATATACCATCCAGAGACCTGTAAACTACTCTCAAAGGTTGAGTGTCTGGAGACCAGGCGTCATAACTCTGTCAAGCGATTTACAGAAAGGAGCGTACTATGCAACTCCGATTAAGGTATCATAAAGAGCAACCACAAAACACCTCCCCAGTCATGACCAAAATTTTATCGTGAGCGCCGCTGCGCCATCAAACTAGACCTTCTCAGCATCGTGATGCGCAGTGACAACATGAGCCTTAGGCGCAACCTCTGCAACAGTCTCGTCTGTGAAGGCGACGTCCTTCTCGAGTGCGACGGTGTCCTCGACCTTCCAGAGAATGACGGGCAGGGCAACAAGCAGACTGCCAGCGAGGAGACCCCAGTTTGACGCGAACATGTTCATGTAAGGGGTCTTTACATCGTCTAGACGCCAGGTGATGGCGCCGCCGGCGGATTGAATACCCTTGTAGAACCCGGCGAAGTTGGCAAGCTTCCGGCCGTTGTTGGTCAAGGCGCCCATGAACCAGTAGACGCAGGTCTGCCAAGCGGCATCGGTGAATCCGTAGAACATGTAGAGCACAAAAGGTCCAGCGTAACCGGCATCAGTCCAGTCCTTTTTCGGGTTCGTTTCATTTTCTGCCCAGGCGCGGTCGTATGACTTGGCGAAAATATAGCCACAGCCCCAGACGATCATGATTATGGCAAAAAGCGCGCCCCAAGCGGCCTTGGCACGAGTCGTTCGACGAATTCCCTTGATGTCGAGAGCATAGCCAAAGACATAAGCTCCGACGATCTGCATCATGTAATAGACGACACTGTTCAGCGCTCGCGTGCGGACGTTGAAATAGGCACCGTTGATTTCCGTGAAATGGTAGCTGTAGAACCAGTTGGAGGCGAGGAACATGGGAAACAGAAAGATGATATAGGGGTCGGTGAAGAATGTCTGCCACAGGCCCAAAATCTCGGATTTCCAGGAAGGGTGCTGCATGACGATGACTTTGGATCCATCAGCGCGGATGACATCCCTTGCGTCAACCAAAGACCAGGCGAGAGCGGCACCAATGATAGTGAGAACGAGGAAGCCGACATAGGTACCATCGTTGACGCCTCCAGCGGTCTTGGTGTGGATGTTCTGACCCAGTGGGATCTGAAAGTGTTAGTACTTGATACTGTCTAAGAAAGCTCGTGTAGCACAAGGGAGCGCGTGACATACCAAACCGCCGATGACGGCACCCAAGTTGAAGATCATCCAGAACCATGAAATGTAGCGACCCTTGGATTCCTCTGGTGGGTAAGACATCATGATGGCTCCCTGGGCGCACCAGAGCAAGCCGGCGCACACACCGAGCAGTGCACCGGCAAAGGTGGTAAAGCCCAGGTTCTTGGTGTGGTTGTAAGAGAGGTAGGACGCCACATAGACCGAGTAGCCAACACCGCCAAAGGACAGCGCAGTGCGGATGCCGAGCTTGTTGGTGAAGGTTCCGGCGAAGAATCCAACAACGGCAAAGGTCGAGTACAAGGCCGTGTTCGCGCGGTTGTTTGCGGTCGGGTCAAGCTGGCCGCCACCGCCCATGCCGTTGAGAGCGTTGAACATACCCGGGCACATGAAGCAAACGAGGGACACGATGACCAGCTGGACGGGTGGTGAGGCGAACCATGGCAGCTTGAATCCGGCAATGGTGAAGCGCTTGTACTTCCACGAGTCGGGCAGCTCAAGCGTGGTGCTGTCAGTCAGCGAGCGCTCCGGCAGGTTGACATCGTAAGAAGGCGGGGCCTTCCCGATAGTCGCCATTGTCCTGCGCGCGATTATTGATGCCGGCGGCGGTGGTGCGCAGAGCGGAGATGATGTTGCGCCTACGTAGGGAAGGTCGCTAGAGACAGGGAAGGAGCGAGCAGAACAGAATAAAAGCTACTGAGTGCTCGAGCCCAGCCCACTAGTCACGAGCTATAATTAAGTTAAGCTTTTGGCGTGGTGAAGGCGAGGGGCACCTCGTTTTAAGCAGCTGTCAGCCAGGGTCCATTCACCCATGCTATCTCCATGGAGCCAAACACGGCGGGCGTTAGCACGCGACACCCTCTGACCTAGCGATAATGAAATCTAAGCCCCCAAGTCACCGCGGTCGCGGACTCATTGGCAGCGTGAGAAGGCCTTGGCAAGCACCCATGTGCGCGCCCCGGCTGTAGCACCACGGCGTGTCCAGAATGTCTAGGTTGCACAGCAGCAATGCGGCGTGGGTGTGTGCAGCTGTTCGGGAGGCGCTCCACAGGTACTCGGGACCGCACATCTACGAGCAAAGTGGGGGACGTTGGGGGGCCTGCTTATCGAGGACCCATGGAGCCGCCTGCGTATGCCGCGATGCTGTTGGCTGCTGCATCGCGACCCCGGCACATACTGCAGGCTAGAGCTCGCCGGATGCAGCCACCAGTTGACAGCCAAGTTGCAACGTCTTCCACTCGCCGCTAAGCAAGAGATGTAACGTCAGCCTCGGGACTCAACAGCTTGATAGCATGGCAGCAAACTGGGGTGGTGGTGCTCCTGTCAGCTTGCAAGATGGTCGCGTTGTATGACCATGTCACCTTTTACCAGCCATCTTATGACCCTACACGAGCGCAACGTGCTACGATCAACCAAAGGAGAGATACCACCAAAGTGAGATTTCTAGAGAACGTGTTGGAATCCGGCAACTCTGGCCGTCGAGTCCTGACAAAGGAGGCCCTGATGGACGAGCGAGCTTGCAACCCTGCCATGTCCCAAAGATGGTTTGAAACTCAGTATTTTTCGTAGATATCATAGTTCTCCCGTTGCGAATTTGCACTTTTACCCCTCACACAAGAAGCTCCTCGAGTGGCACCTGCATCATGTATGAGCAGTCCAACCATCAGCGTTTAATAACCCGCTTACCGCAGACAGGCGGTTGATCATCAGAGACGATCCGACGGCTGCGTCAAAGTACATCGCCGACTACATCATTGGTGCGTCTCTCGCCCCTTGCGCAGACAACAAGGTCCGCTAACGTTTATACATAGAACGCATCAATGCCTTCAACCCTACCTCAGAGAGGCCCTTCGTCCTCGGCCTGCCTACTGGAAGCAGCCCAGTCCTGATCTATCAACATCTGGTTCAGCGCCACAGAGCTGGCATGATCTCGTTCCGCAATGTCGTTACCTTTAATATGGTACACACCATTTCCCTGCCTTGTGTAACACCATAGACGTACCATAGTGGGGTGATATGAGTGAAGCTGACTCAGCCAGGACGAATACGTTGCGATCCCGCGAGACCATCCAGAGAGCTACCACAGCTTCATGTACAAGCACTTCTTCTCCCACGTTGACGTGAAACCCGACAACATCAATATCCTCAATGGCAATGCACTCGACCTGGAACTCGAATGTCACGACTATGAGGAGAAGATCCAGCGAGCCGGCGGCATTGAGTTGTTCCTCGGCGGCATCGGACCTGACGGGCACATCGCCTTCAATGAACCTGGTTCCAGCCTCAGGTCTCGGACACGCGTCAAGACCCTTGCATACGACACTATACTTGCCAACTCGAGGTTCTTCGGGAACAATCTGGACCAGGTGCCTCGTATGGCCCTGACTGTGGGAGTTCAGACTGTGCTTGATGTAAGTAACACAGCCGTGTAAGCTTCAGCCGTGTCTCACAAACTATAGGCGCGCGAGGTTGTGGTCATCATTACAGGCGCACACAAAGCCTTGGCCCTTCAGAAGTGCATCGAGGGCGGTGTGAATCACATGTGGACACTATCCAGCCTGCAAATGCACCCGCATCCAATGATTGTCGTCGACGAGGACGCTACCTTGGAGCTGCAGGTCAAGACCGTCAAGGTGCCTCAACCCTCGTACAACCCTCCTCCAAAACAAATACTAACACTCTAAAGTACTTCAAGAGCATCGAAATGGTCACGAACGAACTCGGCTTCCGCCAGAAGCTCCCCAAGAAGCGCGATTCCCTCATCGGCGAGGGTACCTTGCTAGCCCCCGGTTTCCAGGCGAGCGGTATCAAGTTGGCTGTGCCGCAATTCGACATCTCTCGCTCCGCAAGTCCAGTACTCGAGCCAATGAGTGCTCGGTTATCTGGCGAAGAGGCAAGCTCCGCCCCCGTGGATCTGGGTCACATCGCTGATCAACCGTCGATCCGAATGAGCGCGCGCGTTGGCGGTTGATCTCTACAACCCGAACACCTAGAAAATTGTTATGAAGATATATTACTTCTTGGCAATTCCTTTCGAGGCCCACAATTTGTTTCCATGCCTTTTCGTTCGGACATTTAGAATGTTAGAGATAACTTTGCGGCATCTCAAATTATCGAGTTGAGAGTAACGTGCAACTCGTAGTCCACATGGTTTGACTGAGAAACATGATATAATTTGCATCTGTATACGCACTTGTGATCAGCTTAGTGTTCTGAACTTGCATATGGTCGCCGTAAAAGCTCGCTGATCATTGAGTGTACATTTCCAACTTTACTCAGATGCTTTCATATCCAAAATGATAGTTTGGGGGATTTGTCTTTGTTCATCACTAGGTGAACATGTGAACATCTTGGCGGATTATGGGGTACACCCCGTGCCGAGGTCCGTCATTTCCGTTACCCAAGCATCATCATGCCAATGACAACAACGCCCTAAATCATGATCTCGACGGAAACAAGACCAAGCGTCCAGTATGTCGTCCGCAAGCGCACCACTGCCATCGTCGTCCGGCAAACCGATTGATCCGATTCTGCGCAATGCGCTGCGCTACACCATCTCGGCAAAGGAGTATGAGCTCCTCCACCAGTACCTGCTTTCGCGCGCGCCGGTTGTGAAGAAGTGCACGATACACCCGAAGAGATACGACGCGATCGCAATGGGAACTGATGATTATAACGTGGCGGCCTTCCGCGCTTCACTGCGTCTAGGCGTGTTGACCTTCTCCGGGCTGAAGGCTTGGGAATTGATCAGCTCAAAGCTTCTGGCGCGGGGGACGGCGAAGAGGTGAGATACCGATGTTCAGACTCGCGAGTGAATTATACTAACATCATGGCAGACGCCAACCCCAACTCTCCGTCTGGAAGTCTCCCAATGTTCGCCTCAGCAGCTCCCTCGCCCTCATCCTCCTCTTCCACCGACTGCTGCGCCGCTTCTTCGTCCGCATCCGCGAGAGTCTTCTCAGCAATGAAGCGCGGTCCTTCCGGCGGCGGAACCCACGCATCTCACGCTCCCTGACCTCGAGACTGGCGCCGGCCATTGGGTCCAGCTTAGCGGGCTTCTTCATAGCCGTATACCCCGGAGACCAGCTGCGCATCACAATTGCGATATACATCATGACGCGGGTCTTGGAGTTTGGCTACAATTACCTCGAAGAGCTAGGCTATTTCAAAAACTGGCCGTCTTGGTTCGGGTCGTGGATGCTCATGCCAGTCGCATGCGGACAACTGCTCCACGCCTTCGTCTTCGACCGCGACTGTTTTCCCACAGGGTTCGGAGAACACATCTTGAAGAACTCGCCAGAGTACATACAAAAGCGACCCACAGACTACCCCAGCACCCTCCGCTGGCCATCCACCTTCACCATAGTTGACAGCCTAGCAGAAATCTCGCGCCAACGCTGGCCCCCCTTCGTATCCCCCATCCTCTTCCCCACCGCCGCAGCAGCAATCCTCCCCAGGAGTCTAGCCTCCATCTCCCCAATAACCTCCCCCGCACACCCCGCCATCAAATCCCTCTCCTGCGCACTCCTCCACCCGCACGACCCCTCATGCCTCCGCACATACGTCCAGTACTGGATCCAAGCCTTCCCTAAAATCGCGCGTCTCTTCACCGTCTTCTTAACAGCAATGAGCATCCCGCGCTACAAGGACTTCCTTTCCTCCCCTATGTCCGCAGTCAACAACCTGGCAAAGAGCATCCTCCGCATGTCTCTCTTTCTCTCCGGCGCCATCGGCACGAGCTGGGGCTCCGTCTGCCTTTTGCAGAACATGCTGCCTCGCACTTTTCTCTCTACACAGCGCTGGTTCCTAAGTGGCTTCTTGGGCGGTCTGTGGGCTTTTCTGGCGCGGAAAAAGGGCAGGGCGAATTTCTTGTACTCGGCGCGCGTGTCGATTGATTCGCTGTGGAAGGTTGGCGTGAAGCGGGGGTGGTGGAGGGGTGTGAGGAATGGGGATGTGCTGCTTTTTGTTGTGAGTTTGGGCGTGGTTAATGTTTTATATGAGGTTGAGCCGAGGAGTGTGAATAGTGGGGTTGTGAGGAAGGGGTTGGGGGTGTTGAGGGGGGAGGGCTGGGTTGATAGGGCGGTGACAAGAGAAAGTAAGGGTGAGGAGTGATGTTATGAGCCACTGCCTATGTCCTTTGGATATGTACATATCATGGTTACCATGTGAATTGGGAAAAAGATGCCCGTTGAGTTAAAGCCACGTGCAATGCAACGCTCAGCTCGAGCAGGTTCATATCCTAACTACTTCACCTTTCTTGTATGGGACAATCTCCGCGGGGTATATCAAGGCTAGCAGAGCCCAAAAACGGTGAATAGCCTCTTGAAGTCTCGTTGCACTGCACTCCGAAGCCAGTGCCCACATGCAGCATCTCCTGCCATTACATCCTCTTCCCCCCCCCTCGTACCTACTCAACCTCACCCCCTTCCCGCCATTCAGCTACCCCTTCAACTTCATCCCCTTACCAACCTCCCCCAACTCGCCCCCATCCCCCCCATAGCTCTTCGGCACCCCCCTCCCCAACTCCCCCGCCAACTCCTTCCCATAACTCAACACCGTAAACTTCCTCGTCGTCTCCTTGGCAACCACAAGTTTCATCGCGCTAAACAGCCACCCCATAACCAGGGGTACATTGACGAAGAACTTGCGGGACAGCGTCTCCGGGTAGTGACGCTGCAAGATGGCGATAGTCTCTTTAGTCGCGGCCTTGACTAAGGGGTCCTGGCGCAGGAAGGATACTTGGAGGTAGTCGTGGATCTGGAGGCCTTGGTAGGGATCTGGACCGGCGTTGAAGTCTGGGATAGGTGTGCTGGCGGTGGGGAGGGAGAGGGCTTGTATGGATTTTTCCATGAGGCCGACGCGCCAGCGGAGGAAGCTGGAGGGGTATTAGCTGAGACGAGAGATAGGTATGGGGAGAGAGAGACATACAGATTCAAATCCCCAAACGTCTTCTTATTATCCTTGACCGCACCATAGATATTAAACGTAGCGATATCCTTCTTATTCACACTCTCCGGCACACCCTCGAGTTCAAGCACATAGCCCAAACCCTCGAACCTGCTCGTCTCAAACGTCTCGCCTGCAGCTTTGATAGGGTCGAATTCTTTCCTCCACTTCAGCGTGTCCAGCAACTGCTGTTTCGCCTTGTCCACATCGTTCTGGTTCGCGCGCAGGAACTTCTGCAGAATGAGCTTGGTATGGAAGGGCTTCGATCTTGTGAGCTCGATGCCGTAGACTTCGTTGTGCTGGGCTTCGGTGACGAGGGCTTCGAAGGCGTCGTAGAACTTTGTGAGGGGATGGTCGGGCGCGGTTTCGGGCCAGAAGGGGCTTTGAGTGGGGGTTACGGTGTTGGGTTTAGTGTCGCTGGGACCGGCTGCAGGTGGTTCTGAGTAGGTAGGCGGTGCGTCTTCTGTCTTCTTGTCCTCATCTTCTGTTTTGTTGACCGAGAGGCCGGCTACCCCAGCAGTTGCTGCATCGACCTTGGACTCGTCTTTCTTCTCGCTTGACACGGCGGTGAGATTGGGCTCGGGTTGCTTCTCTAGCCCAGCTCCGCCAAGAAGACTGGCGCCTTCGCTGGATGCTGTGTTGATGACTTCTGGTGTTGCTGCCATCATGCGTGCGTTTTGTGACTGGGAGAATGCGATGTGCAAGTGGAAAATTGTTTGGGGTTGTCGGAGATCGTATCATAACTCCGAAGACGCAACGCGCGTGCGCGCCCTCACGCGTTCCCGCATACCTGGGCAGCTTGTCACCATCATACGATGTGGATAGCAACTGAGGCATATTGATGCTTATTTCACTTGAAAACACAGTTTCCTAGAAGGCACATGAGAGAGCCTGATCATGGATTGCAGTTCACGAGTAGATAGAACATAGGCTCAATCAGATTTAATATGATTCGTAGCTATCAAATCACAACTCACCCTGCTCACCTTATTTGAAATGATCCTACTATGCAATCTATGAGGCAAAAAGTGTGTATCGACACTTATTGGTGCGAGAGGAGTCGACGTACAGCGCAAAGAGCAGCGACTGCTCGATCGTAGAGCGTATGCAGATCAATCTGTGTTTCTACAGTCAGCACAGGTCATGAAAATGGTGGCTGATGCGGAGAAAAAATGAAGAGAGCAATCAGTTGAAAGATGAAAAGTCTCGTTTTTTTTCAATCAGTGGGGCGAACCCCTCTGAGTTAGCATGAATTTGTGTTCATCATATGCAAGGCAGGGAGAAGGAAGAGGGTATGTACCTTATCAAAGCGAAGCTGATAGCCCAGACAGTGAGAACTTAGCAGGCGAATACCTAGAACGGAGTCAGCTACAAGTCAAGGAAGCAGGCGGCGCTCTGAGTGTAGAGAATGAGAAGATCAGGTAATCGAACTAGGTTTATTCCCCACGAAGTGGTCGGTATTTGATAATACATAGGTTGTTCATCATAGAAGGCTGGGTAGGGTGTGCAGGAGTGCTGTCTAACCTTTCATGACCTATCGCAGCTCAGTGAAGCCCATCTCGCCGTGTTCCATTGTGTCGCGCGATGCGATGCGAACGAGAGGGCTTCAGCGGGCTGCGAGTAGCTACCTCGAGCGTATAGACCGAGCGTGGCGCAGTGTCGCACCGGCGAGCCTGGAAACTCCATTGTATGGATGGAACCTTGAAATCTTGTTAGCTGAAATTCTCGAAAGGCTTTTCGTAACAATGTGATTGAGGTTGGACAGATCAGTATTCCCGTTTGGCTTGGGTGGTCGGATCACCATAGAATGTATGATAGGGGCGACACGAATGTTCATCATGATAGAGGAGGGGAAAGAAAGCGGGGTGTGACTTACCAAAGGCTGCGATGTTGTTGACAGAGGAAGAGTAGCGGAGCTTGAAGCTTTTATGTTGGAACTTTTTCGGCGGCGTTTCGTTTCGCCGAGCGGGTGTGGCCCAAGCGCGCTAGTGCTCATCCTCCATGGACGCGCCCGTGGTTCTGCAACCAGCCGCGCGCTCCTTCGAAGACATCACCAGAACCACGCCATTCACGCACGCCATCAGCCCATCGCCATTCACCATGGTCGCCCCCAACTCATTCGCAAGCTTCGTCAAGGATGCGCGAGAGAAAAAGAAGAACGAGGCTCTCGCGCAGCAGTTCCTCGGGGGAAACCGCGGGAGGAAGGCCAATGCCTCAGGCGCAAATGCACGAGTCGAGTCAGAGAAGCCAACACTCCTCAGTCGCATAAACGGCGCAGGCGTTCAGAAACGATCGTCCTCGGCAAAGCCAGCCGGCAGCATCGAGAGCAAGTGGCAGCACGATCTGCACAAGCTGAACAACCCCCATGGCGCGGCGAACAAGAGAGCGCCCAACCGCACAGCTTCCGCCTCGCAAGTCGAGCGTAACAGCCGGACGTACGACAAATTCGCCTCCGTGCTGAACAGGAGTACGAACACGCGCAGCGACGATGCACCCGGCTTCAGCATTAAAGGTGTCGCGACCGGAGGCCCGTGTACCGTCATTGCCAGCAACTTTGCGCCAGGCACAACTGCCGCCGACATCGAGGCTGTCATGTCGCCCATCGGAGGAGAGACGCTGGGGTGCAGGCTCATGTCTGCGGCGCCGACGGTCATGGTCGAGCTGCAGTTCGTGAGCAAAGAGGGCGCCGAGAACGTCATTGCTACCTTCAACAACCAGAAGGTCAGTGTCTCGCCGACGCATATCTGCGCTGGGTGATGAGACTAACACGATGAACAGGCCGACGGAAGACAACTCTACGTTTACATGAAAGAAGCCCCCGTGGGCAACGCCATGGCGCACTCGCGACCACCGCCCTCCCGTCTTACGCAGTCGGTCGACGACATGGAAATCGATACGAATGCGGGCGCTGGTGGTGGCAGCTTCCAAGACGGACGGTTTGGCTTCAGCGAGGGTGGCCGCAAAGACCCACCGCGAGGACCACGTAGACGATACTAGAGTGCGACGTTCTTTCAACACTTACCGTACAATACCTTTTCACGTATGAAAACGGCAAGCCACCTTTCACGGGGGATACTGGCCCTTCTTACAGAGCTCAACTGGTGTTCCGGTAGCTGGCTTTCGTTTCGGTCAGATCAGCAAGGATACAGCGCCAAAGCTTAATCTATCCAAGTTTATCGAGGTAGCGCTTGAAACAAGGGAAACAAAATGCATATTATGTCCACAAGTACCCACGTATCGGCACGTACAACCGCAACAAAACGATTTCAAGAGGCGACGAATCCTCTAGGCACCATCTTCGACTGCTGTTCCTAGTTTCCAAGACCGCTGTCGTGATCACTCGTACGTGCCAGGAAAGCCCTATTTACCCTCCCACCCCACAATAGCAGCATCCACCTCGTTCCGATACCTCTGCTGGCCCTCGCACTGCTCCAAGAAAACCTTGTACTTTGCATCCAACAGCCTCTTCACCGTCTTATCAGCCAGCGGCTTCACCGTCTTCCCCGGCTTACTCAGGCGGTCCATGATATCCCACAGCGGCTCGCTATTCCCATCTTTATCTGTGCTCGCCGCCTTGGCCCCCAACATCGCCGCGCCGTGCACAACAGCAGCGTGGACATAGCGCGGGATCAGAACGGGCATGTCACACGCCGTGGCCATGAGCTGCATGAGCAGCCCGTTCTGGCACTGCGAACCGGACATGAAGATGGAGGAGATGACGTGTCCCGATTCATTCATGGCGGACACGATTTGGTGGGTTTGCAGGGCGATGAATTCCATGGTTGCGTAGTAGTACAGTGCGAGACCGTCGAGACTCTTATCTGACGAGAGGCCGATGACGGAGCCTTTCATGTTGGGGTCTGCGACGGGGGATCGGTTCCCGAAGAGGTCGCCGTAGAAGAAGAAATGGCGACCGAGCCAGGCGATGTGGGGTGCGCTCTCCTTGTCCGCCATCTCGTTGAGGTGCTCGTTGAGGTAGTCGTAGATGTTGGTGTTGTATGTTTCGGCTACGGAGACGGCTTCGTTAAAGGCCGGATGCGTTTCGATGACGTGTTTGAGGAGCTCGCCGGTGGCACTTTGTCCACCTTCTGCCATCCAGTAGCCTGGGAGGAGCACGTCGCGGTACGGACCCCAGACACCGTCCACAAAGACGGGGTCGCGTGACATGGCGAGATGGCAAGTTGAGGTTCCTGCTACGGCGGCGAGGCGTGTGAAAGCTTGTGAGACGTCGTTCTTGGGCTGGTCCATGTCAAGGGTGTCTTCGTCGAGCTTGACTTTTGCTCCCACAGTCCCGATCCAGCCGGCATAGGCGTCGATGACACCGCTGCCGACTGCGATGCCAGGCTGAAGACCCATCTCTTGTGCAGCCTTCTCGCTGAGGGTACCGACGAGCTCGCCAGCCGTGAGGTATCGTCCGTTCTGTGAACGTGTTAGCTGAGACCCTTACGGACAACAGGAAAGGACAAACCACATTGTCGACGCCCCCCATACGCTTGAAGTTGTCCTCGCACAGATCTTCAAGACCAATCTCCTTGAGGAAGTCTTCTTGCCAGCCCTTGACACTTCCGTCAACACCGACCGGAACAAAGCCTTGCTTGCACACCACACTGCAGTAGCTCCGGCTCTCGCTCCCAGTAGCCAAATGTGTAAGCGCGTCAGTCAAGTCGTAGAACTTGCAGCGATCGAACAGCTCCTTCGGCATGTTGTTCTTGAGCCACAGCACCTTGGGGATCTCCATCTCGATCGACATCTTGCCTCCAACGTATCGGAGCAAGTTGTGGTTTGTAGCATTGATCTTGTTAGTCTCTTCGATCGGCCGGTGATCCAGCCACAGTATGACATTGCGATCGTTACCATCTTTGTTGTCGAAGTTTGGCCCAGTGACAGGAACAGGCTCGTCCGTGTCGTCTCTGAAGACTGCGAGCGAGCATGTGGCGTCGAAGCCAATGCCACGGATGGTGTTTTGGTCGATGTTGTGCTGGTCCATTGCTCGGCGGACCGAGGAGCAGATGCATCGCCAGATGTCTGTTGTGGATTGTTCCTGGTTTGATCAGTGCATGCTCCTGACATGCTGAATTGTGGTTACGTAGGAAGATGTACATAGTAACCAGTCTGTGGTTGCCAGAGGCCAATGTTCTCTGACGCCAGTCCTACTATGTCGCCCTGATCGTTCATAATACAGGCTCGAGCACTACCCGTACCGACATCGATGCCGATGTAGTGGTCTACCTGCGGATGAAGCTCATTGCGCGGGTCTGTCGACAATTGTCGCGACTGTTGACGCTGGTTCTGCCTGAATGGAATTGTGCCAGCCATGGTGAGTCAATATCAAAGTGAACAGCAGAATGAGAGTGTGGGGTTTGTGATTGTTCAGAGACGCCGAGCACTTTTAAAAAATAATGTTGAGACAGCACAACAGCTCTTCCTGCGGGATGAGCTCATAACAGCTATCGGGAGCTCTAGCACGGTGGGGGCGGGGCAAACCGAGTGCTTAGTAAACCATGAGCTTTCGGGGTCGTCGCGTTTGACTGCCGATCGGCTCGCAGAAGGGACAAAAATTGTGGACATCGTGAGCCTGCGGATCCACAACTTGGGGTATACCGGGTGTTGTTGGCTGTCAAGATTACCACCTAGAGCCAATTGAGGTCTTGGATTATCCTAATCGTTGCGATTGCGGAGCATGTGGGGTGAAGCAGGATTATTTTACATATCAAAATGTGGGAAGGGCGGAGAAGCAGGGTCGAAGCGAGGCTTGAGTGAATGATGCTCGGTGTTACGATTCCCCGACCTAAGCTAGCCCCAAGCTACTCATCTCCAACAGCATCACCAACTTGCGCCTACTCCAGCAACAGCAATACCGCTAAAATGCTGCTCTCCAAGCTCCTCCTCCTGCCCTTCGCCGTCGCCTCATCAGTAACCCTGTACGTCTCCTCGGTCCCCGTATCCTCCTCCACAGCCATAATTCCCTCGCCTATCCCCCTCGCGCACATCGAATACGACGCCGACCAGTCCGTCGGCACCCTTTCCTCCTACACACCGCCCACCGGCTCCTACACACCCGACCACCTCCTGCGCATTGGTCTCACAGACCCCAAGTCCGGGGCCTGGCGCGGCATCGTCACATCTGCGGCCAGCTTCTCGGAGCAGTACCACAAGAAGTTCGTCATTCATGTTGACGACAAAGGCGAGCCGTTCCACGTGGGCTTTGGCACGAGCGCAAAGGGAAATGGGGTTGGAGATGATGTCGAGGTGGAGATTGTGAAGAGGAGTGTTGGGCCGAAGCCGGTGTTGAATAAGCCCGTTGTGCTTAATGCCGAGGGGAAGCTGGAGTCGAAGGAGCCGGAGAAGAGCTTCTTGCAGAAGTGAGTAGACATTGGGACTGTTGCAGATGGGAGAAGTGTGCTAACAGATGCGCAGGTATTGGTGGGCAATTGCGCTGTTCCTAGTTGTGCAGTTGGTTTCGAATGGAGGAGGAGGAGACAAGTAAAGACTACGTAGGCGAGAACATGCGTTATTCTGAGTGTTGGAAGCAATCACAACAGCCCATAGCTCGAACACATACTCGATACCTAGTTCGAATAGTGCGAGAAGGTCGCCTGAAGCCTACATTCTTAGGCATGGCGTTTGGGCTCACAAGGATTCGCTACGGCAGGGTTGATTATGCTTGTGTGCATCCGCGTTTTTAAACGGAACACCATCATAACATCGGGCCAGCCATTCCAAATAAAGGCAATACTCATCAAGTTCAGATAGCATCTCGAAATACAAAGACATCAGTCTGTACTAAACCCATTCAATTGTTACACCACAGCTATCCTATTGCTCAGCCAGCACTGCAAACCCCATAACAATGTACCGCCACACTCGCTTCTCCCTCCCAATCTATCTTTACATACACCTAACTCAACCAGCAAACGACTACGTGGACCCATCACCCCCCTTAGCAACAGCCGGTGCCACTTCCTCACCCTTGCTTTCACTCGTCGACCTGATATGCTTATCCGCAGCAGGCTTCTGCGCCAGCGAAACACCACCCGCGGCGACCTCATCTTCTAGACCCGGACCTGAGCCCGGGAACGCGCCTGGCGCATCGGCGGATCCGGCGACTGTTTCGGTTACTAGTGGGTCTGAGGGCGCGAAAGCGGAGGAAACTTTGGATGTGATGGGTTCGAGAGACTCGGACACCTTTGAGATAGCTGGCTCGAGGGTCTCGGAAGCTTTGGATGCGACGGGCTCGAGGGTCTCGGACGCCTGGGAGACGACCGGTTTGACACTCTCCGAAGCTTGGGAGACGACCGGGTTGACGGAATCTGAAGTCTGGTAGACAGCCGATTGGATAGTAGATGATGCTTGAGAGACAGCTGGCTCGAGAGTAGATGATGCCTGGGAGACAGCAGATGATGCCTTCTTGGTGGCTGCCTCTGCAGTAGGGGCTAGTTCACTGCTTTGAGTGGTTGTCTTCGCGAGACCCGCCTCTTCTGGCTCTGCCTCAGCACTCTTGTCCGCTACAC
The DNA here is from genome assembly GCA_010015635.1 of Clathrospora elynae. Classification (NCBI taxonomy): domain Eukaryota; kingdom Fungi; phylum Ascomycota; class Dothideomycetes; order Pleosporales; family Diademaceae; genus Clathrospora; species Clathrospora elynae. Next base: position 898,657 of record ML975997.1, read on the forward strand.
CCTTAGTAGCTTCCGGCTCCACCGCCTTCGAAGGACCCTTCAAAGACGCCTGAATCGCAGCAGCCATCTTCGCAGCCGGAACATCCAACATCCCATTTTTACCAAAGCTCCAAATCGCAGTCACAGGGCCAATCTCCAGCCTCTGTCTCGGAACAGCAACCTCAGCAGTACCCGTAGTCGCCGGAACAGGCGAAGCAGCAGGTTTCCTCCTCTGTGGACCCTTAGCCCTGCCCTTGCGAGCATCAGGCAGCGGAGCGGCCTCCTCCTGCGTCTCCGGTTCCGGCTCTTGGACTTTAGGTGCTAGCGGTGGTCCGAGGCCAAGTTTGCTGTTGAGGTCCTTCAAGAAGCCCGCTTGAAGGGAAGCAATCTTGGAGGCAGCAGGTCGGGCAGGCACCGGCGGCTTGGCCTTTGAATTCGGAGCGTCGTTCTCCCCAGTTTGTGTTTCCATCATTGGGACTCTTTCTGAGGAGTCGGTCGAGGGCTTGCTCGGACGCACTGGGATCTGGGGCTTAGGGCGGTCGGGGATGGTGGGAGCCTTCTTGTCTACGGGTGAAGCTTCCGTCTTAGCAGGTCGTGCGGAGATACTGGGACGAGCCGGAACCGGAGGCTTCTCGCCCACGGGCGACTCATCGGCGTACTCGTTCGTATCCTCCATCTGTGGTGTGCTGACTGTCGTCTCTAAGTGACCATGCGAGGGAGCATCTTCCCAAATATCTTGACTCGGGAAGCGTTGCTGCATGCCAGGGCGTAGGGCTGTTCCGTCCCGTACTTTTCCAAGGCGCTTGTTGTCGGCTGCGAATTGTCGAGTATGTTCAGGGAGGAACGATTGTTGATCTTCCTTGTTGATATGTGTCTTGCGCTTCTCTTCTGTCTCCGGGTTCTCAAACACCTTTGCCGAGTCAACATCTCCGTTTCCACCTGCAGTTTTCGGCTCTTCCGCCTCTTGAGGGGTCTCGACGGTAGTCTCGAGCTGCAAACTTCCCGGCGTATCTTCCCAGGTATCCTGGCTTGGGAACTGGTGGCGAGCAACGCTGGGACGCTTGAGCTTATCGACCTGTGATTTGGGTCTCTTCGTGTCGTCTTCATCCTCGGGAAACAGCGGTTCGTACTCCTTATGTGACTCAAGCGGAGTACCGCCCCGATCGAAGTGGGCTGAACTAGGAACTACACGTTGTTGCTGCGTGCTGTTGTTCCGACTTGAGTTCCTGCTTTGAGTGCGCTGCTTCGTGATGTATGCCGGCGTACCATCCTCGTTGACCGTGTATTCGTTGCCATGGCGCTCTAACTCAGGTGAAATGGCAGGCTGCCTCCATTCGGCGTCAGGGTTTTTCTTCAGCTCATCGGAAGCCAGAATGGGAGTGCCGTAGCCACGTTCAGTGACCCATCCACCTTGTTCTTTTGTGTTACCCCCTTCAGGGCCAAGATCCTCTGTGGGTGGATCATAGCCTCCACCATGAACCTTACTGCTGCGGTGCTTGGGAGGATCGATGTGGATGACTTCGCCGTCGTCATTGACCTCCTGGCCGGCTTCGTTGCGCAGAGGGGAGTCGACGTAGCCACCCTTGATCGACGCCGGGCCGCCAGATGATTGTGGCCTCGGTGAAGCCATTCTCGAGGCGTACTCTTCGGTGGCCATGTAGCCAATCTGCTCGTCAGGAGTGCCAACAGCGTCTCGTTTGGTCCCTGCGAACCACGATTAGTATCAACAACAGGTTGGCATAGCCGTCATCAGTAGCATACCCATTCCGATGTCCTGAGACCGAGTATGCACCAGCTTTTCGAGGTTATCGGCACGCCAGTGATAGTCTTTCCTATTTTCTTGAATGTGAGGTCCGTATTCGCCGGCCTTCTCTCGCTTCAGGTCCTCTGGATGCCTCTCGTACCACTTCTGCTCGAAGTCGTCCTTGGAGATGACGCCGTGGCCGTGCATCCCGTAGCTGCCGGGAGGGCCGTGGAAGATCTCGCGGCCACTCTTGGTGCGTCCGTGATGGCGACCACTGGGCTTCTGGTGGAAGCCGACCCCGGAAGAGGCGGGCTGTTGCGCGTAGGGGGCAGGGCTGGGGGCCTGGACGTCTCCAGCATTGCGGAACATGGGCACCTGCACACCGATCTCCGGAATGCCATGCCCGTCTTTGTCGTTGTAGATGGAGCTGGGACGAGAGCCGATCGAAGAGCCAGAGCGGGCGGACTTGGCTTGATCGACTTTATCGTCAACCGAAAGCTGGGTGCCCAAGCCGGCAGCCGCAGCCGAGGATGAATCTGTCCGCGTCACCGCCTGGATCCTGCTCTTTGCGGTAGAGCTTGGCACCGAGGCTGTGGGAGCATGGAGAGGCAAGTCTCCCGCCACGTTCTTCGTTTGTTGTGGGGGGCCGCCCTGGTTGAGGCTCTCGTTGGTCAGGGTCCTGGAGAGGTCGTCGAAGCTGGCGTACTCGTTGCCCTCCTCGCCGACAGAGGGCATCGAGACGCTCGGCGGGCGGGAGGGGACCTCGGTACTAAGGCGCCTGGTGTCCTTGAGCGGCCCATTGTGTATATAGGTCGGGTCGTTGAGCGGGGAGCGGGCGTACCTGTCACCGCTTGGGGAGACAGAGCGCTCGATGCCGCGCTTCGGGCGTGGAGGGATCTGGGGGACTTCCATGTGGGTGCCTGGCGCGGGAGAGGAGCTGTTCTGAGCCCGTGCGGGGCGGGGGGGTATTGTTGGGGGGGCGCTCATTGTTTATGTGTGTTACTCGTGGATATGCGGGGAGAGGTTGAGGATGCTGTAAGGTGTCAAATGTCAGTGACGGAACTGGGACATTGAATGCTCAAACGTGGTGTATGAGATAAGCAGCCTGACGACCGAATCAAGGGAAGGAGGCTTAATTGTAGAAAACTGCTCAGCACTTGCAGCACCAGCCCGGCAGCTTCCTGCAGGTCAAATGATAACCGGCCAATAGGCGTGGCTATGATGGAGGTCCGAAAATGCTGGACAAAGCGGGATACACTGACCTCAAGCACGCAATTGAAACAGAGACTCGTGAGGAGGGTGCCGAATGGAATATAAATGATATGTATGGTCAAGTTGAGGCGCAAGATCGATCGGCCTGGGAAGCTGGGGCGGTGGATTTATGTAGCAACGAGCTCCGCGACCCGCAGTTGCATCATGCTGGGGTATGGCGTTTTGCATGCCGCACCCATCATCGTGCCTGCAAAACCTGCACACGCATCACTTGACCGGGTTGCATACATGATGCTGGCCTCGTTGCTGTGCTAAATTGCCTACAGGACAGTCTGGAGCCCCAATGCCATGTCCTGTATTACTGTTGATTGTCACCCCCGTTCCATGCCCGCATGCACTCCATCGCCCAGCCACTATCCTGCATCGGGACCTATGCGATTTCAATCGATGGTATAGAACGAAACCAAAATTGCCTTAATACTTCGACAAACATATTCCTCTATCTTCCCGATACAAATCGAGCCAAAGACCATAAAGTCCTGCTTCGACAACACCGGCACGCAGAATCTGCAGCAGCTGCGTGCTTTCCGGCTGCTCTAGCCGCTTAGATATTGGTGTCCCCGCGCCGGATCAGCTGCAGCACAAGTTTGGTTCCTGGCGAGAGCCTAGAGCCACTCATCGTCATCCGAAAAGCGAGCAGATGTCTGGTGGACAGTTCCCGATCTCTGCCATGTGGGTCTGGGCTTGTTTACCTGTCACTTCCAGGACCATGGATGGAAAGCTGTAGGCGCATGTCTGTTTCCTGTAGTAGCCGTCTGCCACTGTATGGGATTTGAATATCATACATGGCGCATTCATCTGATTGTGAGCTTGACATAACATAGTTCACGATAGATGCTCAATTGCCAGAGAAATGATGTCGCATTTTGTCCGCCTAGACGCTTGACCAAGCAAATCCAGATCCGACCAAAAAGATGACCCAAGAACGCCTTGCCGTTGACTGATAATGCAAGGAAGTCAAGCCGCAATCCTGAATGCTGTCCGACGCGCTGCACTTGCAATCGCAGTTGTGGACAGTATGGTATAGTCCGCTTCGGTTTTCGTGGCCGCGTGTAAGAATGGTGTCTCCCTGCACTGTCTCTTATATGATCATCTGCGCAACACCCTGTCCACCGAGCGTCTTGCTGCCCTGGAACTGCTGGCCCTTGAACCCAGCAAGCGCATAGAAGACCGAGGCGATCAGCAGGAAGATGGCAGCGACAATCAAGCTCGTCGCCTTGGCCCAGATGCTGACCCATTGTACAATGCTCATCACCAAATAAATGGCCGCGCGCATATAGTTCGAGCCGAATTTACGAATGAAGATGTCGAATTTCGGAGACGTAGGGCAGATGCGGAGGAGCAACGGGATCTCGATGAATATGATGACGAAGGCACACACTCTGTGAATTCTGTTAGGCGCAGGTTCTGGCGGGGGCGAGCTGTGGAGACACGTACAAGCAAACAATGCTGAATGCGATGACAACGTTGGCGTGGAAGATGTTGGCGATTCCGAGCGCGAAGCAGAGAATTATGCATAGCACTCCGGTCCTGACAGTGGAGTTAGTAGATGCTTAGGGAGAGTATCAGAGGGCAACTGACCATTGACCGTAGATACCTTCAAACATGCCATGTCAGCAACTTCCAACAGCTTCCATCAATGGGCGCCTTACTGAAATTCCTCGACTTGAACTCCTCTGCGAGCGTCATGATTGCGGTATAGTGTGTGTCTTGGCGTGGGCTTTCTCGATGCTGCGCAAGGCGATGTGGTATGGTGGTGTTCGAAGTCTGGTCTCAGTAGCTGTTGACGGCGCAGGCTGAATAGAGCTCTTGAAGGATAAACAAGGCAGGCTTGGCTGTTCGATATCTCAAAGAAGCGTTGGTATACGTCGTGCGTTGCGTACGGAAATGGTGGCTGTGCAGTGATTCCTGGTGCCTTGCAGTTGTGATGGCGATGCTGCTGCCACCCTATTGACGCGCAGCAGTCGGAGTCGCGGCTTCCACGTAGGCTAGCCGTTAGTGCTTGCCGAAACCGTCTTGGTCCGGCACTCACGCCTCGAGAACACCGACGGCGCTTTCTGTTTCAGAACATTTCGCATGGTCGCAGCTACCTCACACTGGCATGATTGGGATTTCACAAGGGAAGGAGCCATGGACGACTCTTGGTCTTGCGTCTGCCGCCCTCGGCCTGGCGCTGTACTATCTACACACACAACAATCAGCCACTCAGAGAGACGAGAAGCCGTCCCAAGAGAGCAAACAGGCGCGCCAAGACAACGACGGAGATCAAGTATCAAACGTCATGGATCCGGAGGAGAGGGCGTATCATGAGCGCTTCATGCGTGAAGCCATCGCCATGGCGAGTCACCCTTCACACTCCACCAACCCTCACTCACACATTGCTGACTCATCCTCATCCTAGGCCGAGCTTGCACTCAAAACTGATGAGACGCCCGTCGGCTGTGTCTTCGTAAAATATGGCGAGATCATCGGCCGAGGCATGAACGAGACGAATCGAACCTTGAACGGCACCCGACACGCCGAGTTCGTCGCCATTGCAGGCATCTTGTCGAAGAATCCCATCCGGATCCTCAACGAGACGGACCTCTATGTTACTGTCGAGCCATGCGTCATGTGTGCGTCTATGCTTCGCCAGTATGGCATTCGGGCAGTCTACTTCGGGTGCTGGAACGAGCGGTTTGGCGGAACGGGAGGAGTGCTGAACATTCACTCTGAGTAAGCAGCCTTACCTTCGCGTGGGGGTGTGCTAGAATCATGTGCTAATTCATGACAGTCCCAGCGTCGACAAACCCTACCCGGTCACCGGCGGCATCTTCAGGGAGGAAGCCATTATGCTGCTGAGGAAGTTCTACGTCCAGGAGAACGAGAAGGCACCAGAGCCCAAGCAGAAGAAGACCAGGGAACTGAAGACGGAGATCCTGCCTATGGACGTCCATCAGCCGAAATCGACGCTGTCACCTGCTCTTCCAAAATCTGCTGGCTCAGCCTCGAATGGATCCATTCCGACCCTGTCCACCTTGGCCGCATCTGCCTCTACCACTACTGTAGCTGTTCCGGACTTGTCCAGTCTAGCCATCTCCACCCCGGCTCCTGCGTAAGCATATCCGCGATTTGATACGCACGCCTGGAGAGAATTTCGCATCTCCAATGTCCCTCACAGGGCATGTTGTAGCATACTTTCGGCTATGACATTTTCAATGTATACACTTTGGTAACAAACCTACAACTGGCTTCCCACGAACAGGATCTGTGCTCGAAAGCACAATGGCAACAGCATTATGAACATGCAGTTGAAAGCCACACAGACGCCCACATTTTGAAAGAGCCACATTTGAAAGTTTAAACTACTAACGCCCGCGTCACTATGCGCTCATCCTCCAGTGATTCGCGTTCCCTATAGATACACCCTCCATGAATTGCGTCGAGCTCTAGTGTTGCCGGATTACTTATCTCAAAGTTTCGACGTCGATACCAGACATCCTCATCGTCCTAAAACACCGTTCCGGTCACCCTTGGCGTTCTCACATTCATGCACTCGTTCCTGATCGCAGCATCTCGATCTCAGTCCAGGATATCGCCTTCGTGTATTGCTGCTCCTTTTAGCCCATCCTATCTCCAAGAACGGGAAAGCACAGCCCCGGGTGGAAGACCGTGAGCGCCAAAACGCTCAAGACGATCATCACATCCTAGCAAGAGGACTGTTTCAGAGTAAGCCTACTGTTTGAGCTTAAGCCCTGCGGCTATCGCTTGGTATCCCGGACGTATCTGGAAACGATCGAGCTGACCTCACGTGATACGGTAGTGTCGAACATTGAATGGACGGGTAAACCACATCGTTACATCACGAGACGTTACCACCTGTTGGTGTTTGGTCGACAAAAATGCTGTCTATTCGCACTGGCTGATCGTCTATCGCCTATAGACGTCCAAGTTATGAGCGTTGATCAACTCCATGCCCTCCTTCCTATACGTATCAGGCTCCACATAGCTCGTTACATTGGCATCGAAGACAAAGTCCAGCGGATTCGAAACATCATACATGGGCCACAGTTCCTCGGAGCCGTTGTACGCAGATGTCTTTCTGAACGAGTTCGGGTCAAGGTCGTGCACAAAGCTAACCCAGTTGCTGTTCATAAGCCTAGAAAGATCGCGGTAGCTCTGCGTCTTGTTGGTGAACGGCGGGACCTACGAAGTTAGTCTTTATCATATTAAGAGACTGGGTGGAGGAAGGCTTACAGAAGCAGGCAAATAGCCAACGCCGTTGAGGTTCAGGAACACGAAAGCTACCTCCTGGAAGTGCGTTACACCGACTGCAGCAGGCAGGCCGGCAGGTAAGGCGTTAAAGCGGTAGCAGTACGCGGGGACGCCTGCAGCAGCCCAGGTCTCACAGGTCTTCCTGCGGTTCGCGATAAAGGTTTGGTCGCCGACGTACGAGGCTGCGCGCCGGAATTGACTTCCATACGGCTGGCCCGGTCTTTGATCGCCCAGACTTGCGACTACGTTCACCGAGAGATCGTCTGGGTAAGCTTCCAGTAAACGAGTTGCCAGATCGGCTGGAACACCAGTCAAGAGCAAGGCATTGTAGAAATCTGCGGTGGAGTTAATCCCCTGAGCGCTGAAGGCAGTGCCCTCATCAGAATTTGCGCCATCGATGATTGGAACGTGGACGAACTCGCCGGCTGCGAGCTGCAGCGACGTGCGCTTCTGGAAAAAGTCGCCATCAAGGAACGGCATAAAGTTTGTGACATTCAGAGTTGTGCTTGTAGTGTTGATGGCAGTATTGAGCTGCTCGGCGGGCAGCTGGCGTAGACACTCGAGCGGGCTGGTAGCGTTGGTGCAGTTTGTCCGACGGGTGAGCTCGTTGTACATAGGCGCATTGTCAAGAGGGTCTAACAAGGCCCCAAAGTTGATGGGGTTTCCGCTCTGCATGATGGCACCGCGGAAAAGCTTGTCGTCGCGTCCGCTGTAGGCTGTCAAGTGGTAACCCACCGAGGCTGCTCCTGCGCTCTCTCCAAAAATGGTTACTTGCTCCGGATCGCCTGTTCTTCGTTAGTGGCGCCTCAAGTCTTTGCATGCCGACTTACCACCAAACGCTTCGATGTTCTCCTGTACCCAGTGCAGTGCCAACCTCTGGTCCCTTATACCAAGGTTCATGTTCCCGGAATCCCTGACCTCTTCACTTCCGCTCAGGAAACCCCAGGCACTCAGTCGGTAGTTGATGCTTACAGCGATGATGGGCTTGCCGATCTTGACGGAGTTCTGTACGATAAAGGAGAGATTGTATCGCTTGTCGACGCCGCCGCCCTCGGTGAAGCCACCGCCATGGATCCAGAATGCGACAGGGAGGTTATCGCTCTCGTTGCACCCCGCTGGCCGGATGACGTTGATATACAGACAGTCTTCCGAAATCTAAACGCACGAGGTCAGTACGTGTCCAGAGCACGGTTCAGAAGAGGACATCACGTACAGGGTAGTTCCATTGATCGGATCCATAGCCATAGCACTGGAAGCAAGTTGTTAGCAAAGACCACTTGAACCAAAAGAGATCACTTACTTCGCCAGAGTACTGCGTAGCTGGCTTGGTCTCGTTCCACGTGGTGTTGAGACCCACTGGGTTTCTAAACCGCAAGTTTCCAACCGGCGGCTGAGCATATGGCATACCCAAGAAGAACTCCTGATCATACTCGGCGGCATACGACCCAACGTACGACCCATTCTTGACCTGCACAGTCGGTGCCGCAGTCGCGAATGCTACCAATGCTAAGATGCACAACATGACGGGCGATCAAAGCTAAGTACGAGCTGGAGTCCCGGGAAACATCGAGACTAGCGAAGCTATATATCCTCCAGCCCCATTCTTCTCTACCACGTCGTCACTGAGCCTCTAGCCCAACAAAGAGCGCACCTCCGCACTTAACGTACATGCACTATGATGATAGCCTTTCCACGACATCAGGTGCGGAGATGACAATTGAGCCTGCAGGGCTTTCTATGGCGCATCGCGCGGCGCGAGTCATCGTAGACGGCTTCTGAATCCGGGGTTATGACGGCGTAGACTCCTTCACGAGCATGCCCCGAACCGCAGTTGCAGGGATCTGTCGAAATCGCGTGAAAAGTGGGGTTGCTTGCAAGGTCAAGATATTTCCTTGGAAGAAACTCCCGACGTTCTCCCGTAGCGCGGCTCTAGATTGGGTGGTGGGGTGCATATCATGGCAAATACCAGCGGCATATGTCCTGTTCGAGATATTTCTCGTGCCGAGGTATCTTCGTGGCATGCATAATGGAAGTAGGTAACGGCCGAAGTATTCCAGCCCGATGTCCAACCCATCGTAATATTTCACCCGCACTGTGCTTTCCATCATGAGTTTTGCAGACTGTAGCGCACAAGCGGCCGTTGACTGACATTTCTTGAATAGGCGCTCACTTACGCCCAGAAACTTGGATTTGTCTTGATCGAACTGCAAACTGCTTATAACTCTTGTTTGAGGTGGACAAATCAATGGGCCCATGGCCGTTGAGCGAAAGCCTCGTACTGAGCGGTTCCCCGTCGATGAAGGTGTCTGAAACGATTCGCAGATCAAAGCGAGGTGTATCCACACCTCCCTTGTCCGAAGTTGTAGCCCATGAATCTACTCGCTCAGTGACTCCATCTTCTTTCGCTCCTCACCCAGCATGCGCTCAACCATCTCACGCCTACTCTGATCTTTCCACTCTCCACCCCGAGACTCTTCCCGCTCCATCATCTCTGAAATGTATCTCGCAACTTGACCAAGCTCTATCCCGTCTTCGTTTTCAACCACATCCCCCGGTAATTCCGAGTATGCCCAGAACCTCTTGGCTGGCGGGTTGGTAAGAAGCATCTTTCGCCAACTAGCCTCAGGGGCGCTGTGCTTGTGCAAATTGAGGAAGCGTGAGATAGAAGCTGCGGTGATGAAGGTGAAGCTTGCTGAGTGACCGTTCACGCGCAGACAGGTCTCTCCGTTGATGGCTAACTCGTGGAAGATAGGGTGAACGAACTCCTCATCAACGATGCGGTGTGGCCGTAGAGTGACGCAACGTTCTTTCTGGCACCAATCCTGGGTGTTGAGGCTATGATGCCACTTCTTCCTCATCTTCTCGAGCCTCCAATTGGGTAGTTGGCGATTCTCAGGGAAGATGATAGGGGTGAAGGGCGCTTTGAGCATGGGTTTGAGGAACATGTAGAAGGCGGTCGGGGTCTCTTGCCGCAAGATTTGTCGCCATGTCTTGCAAACTCCTGTAGATATGACCTGATCGCGAAACAGCAGCCTGGCGAAGATGTTTTGTATCAACTCAGTGACGAAGAGCATGCGCCTGTGGTCATCCGGTGAGGCTAGCTTGGTGAGGTCCTGTTCGGGAGACAACTGCGAGACGGCACCGTTGTCCTGGCTAACCGAAAAATATTGGCTGTTCGAAATCATGGCGCAATTGGGAGGGCCATGGCTGCTTTGTTTTCCGGATGCTTGGGAGGGCTAGAGAATCAGCACGCATGGATTAGTGTAACTCGGTGGGGGAGTTCGATCGCAACGTACCTCGTCATCGTCACCGTTGATGTCGCTGTCCTCATTTTCGGTGAAGTCGTCCACAAACCAGTCCCCCCCCCTCCATTTTGACTCCATGCTCTCCATTATCCCCGCGCTGTCTGCACGATAAGTACATATATCGCAAGACTGTGAAACGATGTTGGTTTGATCACAACGTGGTTGAAGGGTGAGAGTGGAAAGACTGGTGTAGACATTGGAGCGGTGAGAGCCAGACGGCGGTAGATTGGAGTCCCAGTGATTGCTGGAACGCTCTTCTAAGGTTGCTCTTTCACTTCACCAGTGCAGAACCTCGATATACCCTGCCTTCATTGGTCATTCTGTCTGGTAGCGGCGCCATGATAGCTTTCGGTTATGATTATAACTAGGCTTGGGCAACCTGAAAACCAACATTCGAGGCAGCAATTGTGTAGGTCTGGCTGATGCGCTTCCATAGTGATGAAATGGGGGTGAGCCCTGGGAGGAAAATACGACTAGTCCCAAAGCGGCGACACACACATGTGCGCGCAAATTCTGGTTGAGCCGTAAGTTTCACTTGAACCATTGCGGTGTTTAGGAAACACGAGTGTGAGGAAGAGCATGAGAATGCAAGCGGGATCAGTTGCCTAGCGCGGCGCCACTTTTACGTCACTCTTTCGAAGTCCATGACATGGCGCCAGTAACGCGCTTTGCACGCTCAGGATTGGCATTCAGGAAGTCGGATGTGTTCAAGTTAGTCCAGTCTGCCAGAGCGTATCCTGTCACATTTGGCTCCTCGCTTCTTTCTGCAATCGCATCAACTAACCTCGTATGGGCAGGCCAACGTTGACATTGAGGCACGAAGTCAGTATCTACTTCACATGCGATTCCGACAAGGACGTTGCTTAAACTCGACGAAGCTGAGGCTCATTATATCACTCAATTTTTTATTCCCGCTGAGAAGCTTGGAGGCTGCTGTATGCGCCACGAAGCCGGGCTTGGGCTCCTGTTGTCAATAGGACTAGGTGTCGAACATGGGGAAATGCGTGATGTATTGACTGTGGGAACGGGAGCTCTATATATACTAGGTTACTAGGGTACATACATAACCCGGGCACAGACGTACCTCAGGTACATATGTATCTCGGGGATGGACGTACCTTGGGGATCGACATATCTCGGGGACAGGACTCAGGACAGCCATGGGGCATCAGGTACCATGGAGCACCGTGCCTGACATCCATATCCCGGGCACAGACGTACCTCGGGGATCGACATATCTCTCGGGGACAGGAATAGGACAGCCATGGGGCATTGTGGGTACCATGGCTGACACCTGTAGTACACGATGGTGGATCGCCGCGAACCGGACGATACGTTTTACGTCATGCTAGAACAGGCCACACTTATTGGCGAGATCAGCAAACGATATCGCACCATTAACCGTAACACAGGATGCAATTTTATAGCGACGTATGGTAGCGAGGGGTGCGAAGTTCGACTGTGTCGAGTCAGCACATCCCCAGCTGTATTTGGGTAAAGTTGCAGTTAAAATACCTCTGGCAGAAGCGCTTTGACGGGGCCCTCCAGGAGCTGCCGAAGTTCAATATTCGCCTCGATGACAGATATTCTTGCCTTTTCGATTTCTGGCGTAGCATCTCAGATGGACTCGATAGGGGTGTGGGAGGAAAAGGAAGGCTGAGGAAAATTGTTGCTTTGAAGATGCGCATCAATCATTGCCTTTTAAGAGTCAATGTCCTTGGCGAGCATTAAATGCGCGAGGAAAATATGTTGTACTGAGCCCTTGAAAAATTATGAAGTTTGAGTGTCAGCACTCTTGGTAAGAAGTGCGCTCAAGAAGGGGGCGTGGTTGAAGTTGGGCACGGTAAACTACGTATGAAATTCTCCCCGCGCTGACCGACGTCTTTGGCGCCTTTAGACAACACACTTCGATCACTTCCATATACGTCTTTGAAGGAGTAGAGGTCTCCGAATACATCGCCAGGGGGGCAATCCTCCAGGTCTCCAGAGGATGAAGATCATGACGGTCAGAGGTGTTTTTCTCCCTGTTAAAAGCCATGATAGAGTGTAAAACAAACAGATAGGAGGCCACAAAGTGCGTTTAGAAACGAAGCGTGGGGCTCACGAAGTATCCTTTACGACTGGCTTTTGAAGAATACACCCGCTTTGAAACCGATGTGGAGGAGGCTCTGGTTAGTGAAAATGAAGGAGGAGAATGGCACACCGAAGTCTCGCGCAACCTAAGGTCCCGAAAGCGCTATTTTAATCAATAGATGGCTGTTACACGTCAGACTACTCCTCATCATTATTAGCCCACTTATCGAGTATTTCAAATTCACATCACACCCATACGAGATAACCGGAGCTGTGACAGGCTTCGCCCTGAACTTTAAGCGCAAAGTGATGGCTTTCGAGCCCGATTTCGACTTCGTCCCCGCAAACTGGAGCTGAAAGTATTGCGGAGTTGTCCAAGCTATGCAGTAAGGACGCAAAATTCGTAATTTAACTACGTGTCGCCTATCAAAATATGCTATTATCCGCGCAAGTAAAGGGCCCATTTAGAGTAATGTCGGGATCATTGTAGATGTCGATGAGTGCTTTCAGTGACGTGTATAGCCCTCCTGCATTGAGGAAAAGCGTCATGAGGATGATCGCGTAATTCAGTACCGCTAAGGCGATCTTCCGCGGTGAGCTCCACTGCGTCTCCCAGTTCAAATGAAGCCAGTAGACGCCTGTAAGGCCGAATGTGAACCACGATACGAAGATAGCGGATGAGATATTAAGAATCGATGAAAATATTGGTATCGCGTTCGAAACGATGAAAGAAACGACCCAAAATATCGTTCCAATGGCGACCCATAACGTCCATGTGAAGGCATTGTGGACATTGACTTGATCCGGTTTCGTGTTGCGCATGATCGTGATGTACTGAAAAAGATTAGCCTTCATCGATCGCCCCTGACATCTTTGAGAGATGTACCATATATTTGATGGCAGTAATTCCGATTACAAGCCCTGTGCCCAGCACCGATGGAATAAGAATTCCGTAGGCGATCTTTGCTGGAATCTCAGGAGCAGAGCCAAGCGCAGGTGATGTAACTGCGTCGCCTGCTAAGCCGTAGATTACGCACGCAACGACGATGTAAACCACAACCTCGAACGCCTTCTGCATGAACAAGGCAGGTGGAAAGTCCTTTGGTGCATTTCTCATCTCGGCCATTACAGAGATAAAGCTTTGGTTGCCGGCGAAAGCGAAAGCAACGTTGAGAAGGGCGTTCAACGCCTCCACGAATGTCGGTCGGCCAACAAGGGTTATGGAAACGTCGAAGCCGGGCGGAGCTTGGGGTCCAGCGACGCCGAGTGCAATCATGACGATTAACACCGAAGAGACGATGGATATCGTGCAGACCCAGCTGAAAGCGGCAGCAAAGGTAAGTTTCCGTGGAAGGCAAAGTAGCCAACAAACAATGTGCGGGAAAGCTAGGAAAGCCACCGTACAAAGGGCATGGTTCGAGAGCGTGTTGAGAGCTACCGACAGGGTAATATTGGCGGAAGCGCATATTAAAACCAGGTTGAAAATAAAGGCCACACCGAGGAAGTATTCGAACGGCTTGCCTCCGACGTACAACGCGCAATCGACGAGGTTGGTGACCATGGGGTATCGCCGGTAAAACTGACAAAGGATATATCCACAATAAGTTGTTAACCCCCCGAAGCCAAGGATGGCGATGATTCCAGGTATCAGGCCTAGCGTCTTGAGGGCAGATGGCAGACTGAGAACACCAATTCCCACTTCAATCGTAATTAGTATCACGCACGCTCGCCATCTGCCCAGAGTCCGATAGTCCTCTCCGCCAGCGTTGGGGTATTCGGAGATGCCAGCATGGCCATCGCCTGTCCAGCCTGTCCGGATATCGGTGTTGTGGCCGTATGTTTCGTCCATCTCCTTATCTGACTCGGGATAATGAGATGCATTGTCGCTTGAAGACTTCTTCTGCTCTTTCTTGAGAAATGTCTTGAGACCCATGGTCGTGGCTTGCTCGTCGATGTAATAGGGCGGAGGTAATGGTCGCGGGGGAGTACTATGGTACTGAAATGCGGCGAAACACGTTCTTTTCTACCACCTTGCCTCCTGCATCGGACATGATGGATGATCTGCTACCACACAACGTCACTAGCGTCCGCAGGCATCCTCGGAACTTTGTCTCTCCACTGACTAGCAGCATAGCTACAGTTTCTCACCAGTTATTGTCCGCCTCAAAGATGGCTCCAAGTGTGTCGAGGAACAGTGTAGATTGTGGGGAAGAAGCAGCGAGCCTGGCTGTCCGTGGTACAGGAACAGAAAGATAGTGCCGCTGCATGCTGCCAAACGACCAGAGTTCTGAGGTTTGACGAGTATGTGGGTCGTAGTGAGTAATAGTTCGGCGCAAGGACTTTGGAAGATCCACATGTCGCATAAAAATTAGACTACTGGCCGAGTTTGGCCCGCTTGGCATGGTGCTCGAGATGTCCGACTCCGGATCTCAAAGCTTTGACGCTGGACGAATGTCGCAGTCATTTCGGTGGCGAGTGTCGATGTTATTTGCATGGCATGATGGTGAAGAGCCACGAATGGTGGTGGTAGATGTGGGGTGACGGCACATGTAGTCGGGACCATAGCGGGCGCTAAGCCCTATGGTCGCTGCAGAGAGACAACCCGCGGGACCAACAAGTGATGTCGCTTCCAAGATCTAATGCTTCTAGGCATCTAGCAATTTAGTGCTGCCATTAAATTCTCTCGAACTTTAAATGCAGAGCTGCTTGAAGTTCATAAGCCTAAGTCGGTCAAGCCATGGTAAGGTACACAAGATATGCACGTGCATATGTTATGGAGTACAAGATAATAGGAGCGTCACTGTAACACCGCTTCGTGATGGTGGCGTTCAGCTCAAATGTAGTGGAAGTTCAGATAGGATGAGGATGACGTCGTTGTAGCTTGATGCCACACAACAGCGGGATCGGCTCCTTCCGCCAAGCTCTTAGTGGATCGCTTTGGCCGCTCTGCGGGATCACCAGGGGGATGCTAGCAGGGTTCCCCGATGCGTTCCACAACATTTCTCCAGCAGAAGCAGCGGTTTGTAGACGTGTAAAACGCTTATCAATGCACGGATTGAATACCGTGAACAGGCGCCGCTGATGAATAGCACGGAGCAGCAATCGCATCCTGAAAACAGCCACAGTGTGCCCAGTGGCGTCGGGTCCCCGCCGATTGTACCCGCCTAATCGATTCGCTGTTAAAACCAGACATTGAACTTCGCAACCCCTTCTTTACTCTACAACCATTCCTCCTGCAACCCTCCTTTCGCACGACCTCTGCTTTCAGCCATCACACATATATTTTGTTTGCCGCTGGGTATTATAGGCCAAACGCAGGGAAAGTTATACCCACACAGCAAGCCACGCCGAGCTAAAGGACGACTGCGTGTTGGCGAAGCCGTAAGAACCAATTCAGGTTACAGAATGCCATTTCTTACCAAAGACCGAAGAACCAGCCCGCAAGATGTCTCCACCGAAAACGCGTTCCCCACCGCTCAGCTTGGGCTCCTAGGTATGATTCCCCAACGCCACACTTATTCACCGCTCCGAAATGTGCTGACACCACACTACAGCACTCGTTCGAGTCGCAGAGCCAATTGCCCTCACGTCTATACTTCCATACGCCTGGAAGCTTGTCTCTGACTTCCATGTCGGCTCCGAAGCGAATGCGCCGTTCTTTGCCGGCATCCTCATCTCCGCCTTCTCGCTCGCTGAAGCATGCAGCGGCATGTACTGGGGCGGGGTCTCGGATCGCATAGGTAGAAAACCCGTCGTGATACTTGGATGCTTGGGTACTATGTCCTCTCTGCTACTTGTTGGTCTAGCTCCCAATTTCTGGGTCGCCTTAGCCGGTCGAATCATTGGCGGAGCACTCAATGGCAACATTGGCGTCATTCAGACCATGGTGGGGGAGTTGGTCCAGCGACCGGAACATGAACGTAAGTGCGTACGCCTGCATTCCTTACAACACCGCTGACCGGAGCAAAGCAAGGGCGTATGCCGTCATGCCCTTCGTGTGGAGCATTGGTACGATCATAGGCCGTAAGAAGCATCGATTCCTTCCATTGTCACAACTTCACGCTAACTGCAATAGCCTCAATCGGAGGCTTCTTTGCCGAGCCAACCCGCACTTTCCCATCTGCGTTCAGTCCTACAGGCCTCTTCGCGAAATTCCCTTATCTACTTCCGAACATCATCTGCGCCTCTCTACTCCTGATTTCGATCCTGATGGCCTATTTCCTTCTCGAAGAGACCCATCCAGACAAGCAGCCGCGAGGGTACTTCGAGGAGTACGATGCGGCTGTCGCCGAGACACCCCTCCTCCCAGCTCAAGGTGCCACTGCCGATGCTCCAGCGAACTTGACCACGGATTCGTACGGAACCTTCAACTCGGTCGAAGTGGAGCGAGATGAGATATGGCGTGTGCGCTCCAATGGGGACTGGGTGGAGACACCAAGAAGCGAAAAAGTGTTTACACGAACAGTGATTATGTTTGTTGTCGCACTAGGCATCTTCACGTACCATTCCGTGAGTACTCTTCGGAGCTTCTTGACGAGAACACCGGCTAATCAGCTTTTAGATGACGTATGATCATCTCCTGCCCATATTTCTACAGGATAAGCGCGCCGACAACGACTTCAATGCGCTCGAAATCTCGTCGTCCTCTCTAGGTGGTGGCCTCGGAATTCCGATCCAGAGTGTTGGCATCATCATGTCTGTGAACGGCATCATCCAACTCGCGATTCAGGCTTTAGTCTTTCCTCTGCTGGCTGATGCTTTCGGCGTATGGGGGTTGTTGCTTATGGTCACCGTAGCACATCCCTTTGCGTACTTCATCGTACCCTTCCTGCAGCTTCTGCCCGAGAACCTTCTCTACCCTGGCATTTTCGCGTGTCTCACAGTTCGAAACTTGACTGCGATTCTGGCGTTCCCGCTACTCCTCATCATGATCAAGGAGGCTACGCCTGATAAATCCCACCTCGGCAAGATCAATGGACTGGCTGCTTCAACTGGCGCGGCTTGTCGAACCGTCGCAAGTCCCATTGCGGGATTTCTCTATGGAAAATCCATCGAGCTTCACTTCACTCCTTTGGCTTGGTGGGGCTCCGCCTTAGTTGCGATATGCGGAGCTTTCCAGATTCCTTTCTTAAATCGCGCTGCCAACGACTGCCACGCTCGGGTTCGTACTGCTGCTCGATGCTGCCTATCGAAAGATCGTCCTCGAAACGAAGTCGTGCGCATAGTTGTTGAAGAAGAAGAACAGTAAGGGCCACTGCCAGTATATTCGTCTGGCGTTCTGGACGAATTTGGATTTCATTCGTTCGCGCTACATGCTGTTTTTCGCATACACTGGACCTACAACTACTACGATTCATCACCACGGCGTTTCGGAATACGAAAAAGATACCAGTAAGAATGGAGGCATCGGCGTTCGGCGTTCATCGATCGGCGTTTATTGGGGATACATTATCATATATAGGTGCGATACATGTTCATAGCATTGCGAGTTGTTCATATGTGCTCATGATTGTTCGAAACGCCTCCGCTAACAAGGTTGATGTGAGGTTTCTAGACTGACACGTCGCATAAAGCGGGTCTTTCATGCGAGGTCCTTAAATGGAATTTCCATACGGCAGCCTCTATTCGGCAAGGTCATTCTCAAATATACTCAGGGGCGTTCTGGGCAGTACATAGCAATCATATCTATGTGTTGCCCTCACTACTCACAACAGTGATCTTTGTTGGTTGCCGTTGATTTCCATTCATTTCTAGCGATTTCCAGTGAATTCAGGGCAAATCCTTGTTGTTGACCCAACTTTGTCCAATTGCTGCTGCGTTCCATGGAGAATGACGCTTTTCAGTGCCATCTGCGCGCTATATGCCCCTATCACCCCACCAGAACTTCATCTACTCACGGCTACACTCAGCCACAACCACATGTCGGATTGCCTTCACATTAAGACATAGTGTTGCACATGCTTTAGTAGGCTACAGTCAAACTCCTGAAATTTCTGGGCAAATAGTTGTAGTTGATGAAGGTCGGATGTGAAAAAACAGACTGTGAACACTAATTACAAACACCAAACACCACCCTCCTCAGCCTCACCACCACCCAACGTACCAAAAAAACCCTAGGTATAGCGCGGTTAGAGGTCACTCCAATAGCCTTCAGAAATGCTGGGGAATCAGATCGCATGAAAAATGATGAACTTTTGAGGAATATCAAACAGTGAAGGGGTTGCATGTTACCAAAGATGTCCTCCAGGAAACCAAGACTTACCTAAAAGCACCAGAGGCTCGTAGGGGATTGATTGCTGGCAGAGAGACTGGTTTTGAAGGCCTCCAGCACCTCCAACTGGCCAAAACAAGTGGTAAATTGTTAGATGAGAGGGGTTGAGGAGTCGCTGAGTATCCTGCAGTAGCCGAGCCAACTCAGAGGATATCGACAGAGGCTCAGGGAGCATCAAACAACAAAAAAACACGTTACTATTGTTCCGCCTACTAAGCGTACTGCCCAGAACACCCCTGTGTATATTTGAGAATGAACTAGTCGAATATGAAATGACCCTGCCAAATAGAGGCTGCCGGCTAATAGAGAACAGCAACTTGGACTTGGGTCCAGGACTGCAGGAATGGTTACCTACGAAGTGGCACATGGGAAAGACAGCACGTCGTCATGGTGCTCTAAAGTTGACACGGCCACACCCGTTCCACGCTTCCCTGTCGTGTGTCACACCCATGAATAAGTTGCAAGGTACCCGTGTCTGTCATGCATGAATTGACGACGATGCAGCCTCAGTGCTACCGTGAAATAGGATAACCACCGCAAATTTTTCATGAACAGCAAACACTGTGATGCATGCAAAATCTTCAAGAGTAGTGCAGACGTGCAGACATGCATGTACTCCCCCTACTCACAATCAAGCATCTGACACAGGATGCCGAGGGCCCAGAGCAGACTTCTCGCGATGCTTGTTGCTCCCAATGATCGTTGCCATGATGGCGGAACACTCGTGAAACAGGCACGAGCAACATTTTTAGAACGACAGCGTGACGCTGCAGCGGGAGAGCGGCGGGATACGCTGAATAGGGTAACGTGGATACCGGATAATCACCACATGAGGTACACCGGTCTAGATGGATGCAGGAGAAGGGAATGAGTCGGCAAGAAGTCAGAGTTGAAGAGCAATGGCAGGCTCTCGACACGGCCTGTATTGCCGTAATAGGGAGCTATGAAAGTCGAATCACTGTCTACGTAAACAAGAAAATCAGTAGTTGTGGCGGCAATAGGTCGAGAAGGTAGAGGCTCTGCGTGGTTTCCTACCCGACAACAACAACAACGAACCTGACCTAGTCGAGCGAACATCGAATTATAATTGACGCCTGCTTGATCGCCCATTATCCAGGCACGATGCGTGAACGATACCTGATTGGCTTGTACCTGCATGATATCACGCTATTTGGAGCGTTTCAGAAGCGCCCCATATTCGCTTATGCTCACGTCAAACCGTCCAACATCACTCCACGACCTCTACCGAGACCACCTGCGACAAACGACAATAGCCATGTGAACCTGCAACCCGCGCGAAAAAGCCGCCATGAAGGCCCCATCTACGAATGTGGCTGAGCATTCTCTTACTCTCCTGGACCAATATTTTGGAAGATATTTTGGACTGTGTTTCATGCGGGCGCTGAAAGCGAAGTATATATTACCCCTTTGCCCTCTTCCCACATGCCCTCCACACGCCTTGCTCTCTTTAATCATACATTTTTTGCTCTTTCCTTTGCGTAAGACGGACAAAGTTCACTCGTTAGGCTTTGTTCCCTTTTTCGAGGCCTTGCATAAGACCACCCTTCGTTTCTATCTATCACAGCATACTTCAACTTACTTCGACTTTCGTTAACAACGCTTCGATATCTTCAGTTGTTCCTATTTACATATCCTTTCCAAATATATTCACTATGAAGACTACATACGTGCTTCTCGCCGCTGTCGGCGCTCAGCAGGCCACTGCCACCTGGAATTTCTTCGACAACTTCAAAACGCCCACCTACTGCCAGAACGAGTGCAGCGACAAGCAAAAGACTGGCTTCAGTTGGTCAGACCTTAATGACGGCGACAACGTGGGATCTTACGGCGATTTCGACTTCTCTGAGGGCTGGAAGTGCTCCAGCTCTCTCGGCAAGCGCGATCTGCTCAACAAGAGGACCTTTGGAAACAAGGTTATCAAGAACACTGTTAGCAAGGACCAGCCCGCTTCCTTCGGTTGTGCCAGCCGCGGCTTTTCAATTTCGGACATGGATGTTTCTGTCGAGTTTGACGTCGAACTTGAGCTGCACTACAAGATGGAGGACGGATCTACATGCAAACAGACTAGCAGCTGCTCTGCCGGCGGAACTACGCTGAAAAATACCCAGTGTGGTGGTGCTAAGTCGGTCGATGTTTACCTCGGAAGACATTACCAGGGCAGTAAGTCTGATTGCCAGATCGGCTTCCACAACATTGGTTTTGACTGCAACCCTACCACAATCTACACACCACCGCCGCCGCCCCAGGTCTCCGCTACTTCTTCAGCGATTGTTTCTTCGGCTCCTCCTGCTGCTTCGACCTTGTCTTCATCTGTGGTGTCTATCGTCACGCTATCATCAAGTGTCGTTCTTTCCTCCACAGCTGCTCCTTTCGCCAACAGCTCCTTCTCTGCTATCAGCTCCACTCAGGCGCATTGTGGTTACGGACAGTCTTGCGGAGGGGTTTCTTCCGTTCAGTCCAGTGTTGTTGCTCAATCGACCACCGTCGTTGTTCAGCCCTCAAGCGCAGCTTCCAGCGCTGTGGTCCAATCTTCCAGTGTCGCGATCCGCTCTTCCAGCATTGCCGTCCCTGTCAGCAGTGCTGGAACTCTGGTTATGTCCATGAGCAGCGCTACACCTCAGCCTTCTAGCCCCAGCTACCCTCCCACCAACGTCACCGACGTCCTCCCCAGGTGCATGAACTCCTGGCTCCAGATCTCCGCCCAAGGTTGCAAGGACAACACCGACAGCAAGTGCTACTGCGTCAAGGCCGAGTTCACCAAGAACGTCATCGACTGCGTGTCCGCCCGGTGCGGCAGCGACGACGAGACCAGCAAGTCCCTCCAGTACTTCATCGGTATCTGCGCGGAACACGTCCCCGAGAACCCTAAGATTATTTCGGACTGCCCTTCGTACATCCCCTTGAACCCTGCTCCTTCTGCTGCACCCGCTCCTCCTGCTGCACCTGCTCCTCCTGCTGCACCCGCTCCTCCTGCTAGCCCTGCCCCCCCTAGCGGAGATGCTAGTGTCAGTGCTGGTGTTAGCACCACAATGACCGCAGTAGTCGGCACCCAAACCCCATATGTCCAAACCCAGACCACGCCTTACACGACCATCACGTACGGGAGCGCAAGCATCACCGTCCCCCTTGTCCACTTCACCACCGATACAGGCATCGCTGGCGCGGCTCCTACACAGCCCGTCGCTCTTGTCCCCGGCACCACGCCTCCCCAAGCCCCAGCTACGACTACTGGTGTTACCGGTGCTCCTGGTGCTCCTTACCCCATTCCTTCGACCATCGGCACCGTGTCAATAGGTATTGTAGGCACTGGTACTGGGGCTCTTCGCCCTACGTCTACGAGCCCTGCTGAGTTCACTGGCGCTGCCTCATTAAGCGTTGTGTCCAAGTACGCACTGCTTGGTTCTGTTGTTGCTCTCTTTGCTTTGTAAATGGTGGATGTGGTTAATGATAATGGCGCCTTTTCTTTGTATCTTTTGACTGTTGCATTTGCTGCGAGAGTGATAGGAGGCGGGTTTTTCTTTTTTACTTCTTGAAGCTGGTGCTTCGTGGCTAGACTTGTATAGTACACTTGAATCTCATTAATGATTTACAATTTTTGTGGCCTGATGTTTTTGCTACCTAAGGCAGAGTATCCATCTCCACATCATTTGGCCCACTCCCAACATGATAATCCCAATCCCCCACCTTATCCATGTCCGCTTTCCTCCCCTCCCCCCACTTCAACAAGCCCTCATAATCCGCACACATGTGTCCGGTGTGGAAGTTGGGATATGGCGTGCTAAGCCCCTTGACCCATTGGAATGTCACGATGCTCGCGTCGGCCGTGCACATCAAACGTGAGCGAATCACGTCGACGCAGTGCTCGAAGTGCGCTTCGTCGATGTCAGGTAGCTCGCGGATCTTGGCGCCTAACTCGGGGAAGAGTGATGGGTCTTTGTCGTAGTGGTGTCGTTCCCATATGGCTTGGAGGCAGTGCAGTTGGTGTGCGGATTCAAGATAGCCGATATATCCCTAGCTCCAAGTCAGTGTTGTTGATGGGGCTCATCGAAGGAAGATGAGGGAGAGGACTTACACCACCGGCTTCGCGTGGCCATTGCACTGAATCAGTAGATAAGCCCAGCTGCGATATTTCAGATGCAGTGAGGTTTAATGCTGGAGTGTCAGTGATGTGCATCCACGCGTCGATGTTCTCTTGTGAGGGAGGACCAGGATATGCTTTATAATCAGTTAGCAAAAGCTGCTGTTTCTCTTTGGAACTTTGGATACTTTCACGAACCTTTGAAAGGAGTCTTTTGCCAGAATGCCGTCTTGAAGATCCTGGTTAACTTAGCGTCTGATCTAGTATTCATCTTATGAGGACATTTACTCAAAGTGTAATGGGCGCTGAGTTCTGCCATATGCGGGCGCTGGGTAAACTGTCAATATGAACAGGAGTAACTCATTGGGTGGAGGAACATACTGTAGGTATCCTCCCTTGACTGCGAGGAGGAAAAATAAGAGCTGCTGTTGATTTGAAGAAATAATAAAATCGACAATATAGTGATCGTGACTCCATGAGCAGTCCAGTGCAATGCAGTTGAGAGAGAGGATGGTTTCGACGTTAAGAACTGTTTCCTGTAACCATGTTGATTCTGCGCACTCCCATCTACAGAATTTTGGACCGAAAGTAGTCCTTCTTCGTCTTGCGACACTTCTGTATATGATGGAGCCATGATTTCGAGGCACGAGGAGGGGCTATGAACGAGAGGTAGACGGTGCTCAAAAGTAAGGCGTTGGTAACTGAGTGTCGTTGCTAGAAAACAGCCCCGCTGTGTAGAATGTAAGCCCTAGTATCCATTTGTCGTCGATAGGAAGGTAGGTGGGGCGGTGTCCAGATAGCTCGCTGGCGCGATGCCGTATGCATACATATCATTGCCCCGCTTCTCAACGACATAAACCTAAATTAGGAAGGTAGACATCATCAGTACGGAACATATGCCCGAATTGTGAAGGAGTAATCTGTACGCATCCCGAATTCGCACAGAAGATACGTTTTGCTGATGATTGCTAGCAGGTCCTGCTGACGACGGACGAAAGACCCGAGTAATGATAGGCCAATCACCCGCCAAAACTAGCCTAGTTTTGGCAGGTAGTATGAAACAGGAAGTCTTCTGGTTTGAGACAAACTCTGGTGAAGATATCATTGTATGTTAGACGGGCATCAGTTATGTCTATAAGAAGAGGATTGTGCACCCATCTCCCATGAACCTTCAGCCGATTCCACAATTCCACCTTCCAACCTCCATCGTCGCCCGCATCACTATGCTTTCGAAAACACTTGTCATGTTGACCGTGGCCTTCAGCGGCATCAACGTGCTTGCAGCTCCTGTTGCTCCAGGTACATGTGACCTCGTCTCAATTCCCTGCTTTGGAAGCTAATAACTTACTGTAAAGCCGCCGAGGTGGTCGCTCGTGATAGCCCGACCGAGTTCCGGGGTGCCCAATATGCTCATAGTTACAAGGAAGCTGCCGATGCTGGTCTCACCGAGCGTGAAGTCGTTGCTCCCAGACAAGCGACCGAGTTCCGGGGTGCCCAATATGTTCATCTTTACAAGGAAGCTGCCGATGCTGGTCTCGCCGAGCGTGACGAGTAGTTGTCAAATCTCCTCTCCTCCAAAAGAAGCTCATCTTGTGGATAAGAGAGGGATACGTTCAAGCGGGCAAGGGCTGGGTAGAATGCACCTATTTTGAGAGCTGGGAAACTCCAACTCAGAAACCAATGAAAACAGATTCGTTACTGCATAGTTCCCGCCTCTTGACTGCTTTGATAATACTGCCCTGCCTGTCCGTTCCTTCGTAGGTGAAATCCTACGGCATCTTGAAAATCGGAACCCCTCAACGGTGTGTCGTCAGGAACTGAAGGATTCTGCAAAAGGAATGCCACTCTCTACCCATTCAACCACAAAAGGGGGTGAGCAAAAAGATAAGAAACATACAACAGCGGAGATTCGTGAGTGGTCACCCACCTAACTACTAATCCGCCGGTACACTGTTTAACGAGGGCTGATCAGACGGGAAGCCGTGGATTAAGTGTTCTATGGTCGTATGTGGGAGGATCATCGATTTGTCGTAGCTATATTCGTATTTAACGGTAAGCCTAACATCGCCAGCATCTAAAGACGCGCCTTCCTCGCGCTCATCAAAATCCTTGCTAACTGAAAAGAGGACGTGTACGCTCGCTTCAGGCATAATCTGGTGAGCGAGTTGCTAACCTTGTGTAGAGCTTAGGAAACAGAAGACTTCAAACATCCATGGTCTTACTTTGAGCCTTCTTAGATAGGCGCGATTTGATATACAGTTGGCTATGGCGATTTATAGCACATTTTCCTTGCTAAGATGACCCAGAGTTGAGTGATTGAGCACTGTTGTCTACTATGAAGAGCATATGCTGCGAACCGTAGAACACCTTTTGACCCAACGGTCGCGTTTGCTACAATTATCTTGATTCGGTTCGGGTAATCCGCGCAACCAAAAAATATTATTATTAGTGCATTGCCAGATCCTGTTAAAGTTCATTAGAGCTTTTCAGATTTCCTACTGCTTTTTAGAGAGAAATGCCTAGACGGTTGGTTCAATCAAGTGAGTAGCGTTTAGAACACAAACAACGCACTCACCTGGATCTAGATTCGGATTTGAGCAGGAGGCTTTGTGAGAAATTCGCAGGGAGGCAGCGTGCACGCTTGTACAGCATGTTTTCTGATGGGAAATGCAGTGGAAGCAACCGATGATGAATGCTGCATCGATTGTTTACCTGCCGCATCAGCCGGCGCCTTTCAGTGCGTGGTTGTAATCTACGGCAGGAGCTTTCGGAAGGCAGGTACTGAGGCTGCCAGACGGCCAGCGATGAGCGTGCGTCGACTGGGCGACTCCTTCCACTTCGGATCGGTGGTTGGCACCTACATGGGTAGCTCTGTGAGCGGAAAACAAAGAATCTGAGCCCGTCAGAAAACCTAGCACGTTACATAGGGAAAAGCATCAAGTATAGATGAATGGAGTATCTGTGTTTGCATCAATATGAGGTTTTACTTATGATAGGTGTGACGCAGTAGCAATGGTACATACTTCCTGTGCGAGTATGTGATAGTTTTGAGATTCCCATCAATTGACTCAAGATGCCAGTTCTTGCGCCCGAACTCCAGTACACCAAAGGAAATACCATGAGCCGAACTACTCATGCCTCAATTCCTCAGAGCACGCAGCCGCTCCGTAAACGCCTCCTCTTCCTGCTCGGTAGGGCCGACCTTCGTCTTAGCCGGCGTAGCCTCTTGCAGGTCTTGTTGTAAGTCCACGCCCGCCTTATCTGCCGCCTGTGCCATTAAGCGGTCGACGTCTTCTTGTGGTGTGCCGACTGCCGTCGCTGAGGAGGTGATGTCCTGGTAGAGTTCGGTTGCGGAGTCGACGTTTTCGAACTGCTTCTCGAAGTCGACCATGACGGAGGCGATCTACGCATGTGTCAGTATTGAATACTTCGGCGATTAGAGACTCCCGGGCGTCGCATACCCTCTCCGGGCTCATCGACTTCATAGCCACGTCCAAACTCCGGTTGACCTTCATCATGTTGCTAGTGATCTGTCGCATGGTGACTGCAGTCTGTACACGGCCGGCGACAGCATCGACGCGCGAGGCGAGTTGCAGTAGGTTGAGCTTCTCGTTCTGCTTGCGGATAGCATTCCCGGCGTAAATGCGGGCGATATCGTTGTGGCCCTGCTTCATAGCCTTGGGACTGGCGTCAGCCATATACGCTACTGTTACCAAGTATCTGCGCGCACCTTTTCCAGCTTGTTCTTCTCCGCCTGCTCCTCTTTCCCGGCTTTCAGCGACTGCCTGTTCAGCGACTTCGCTGTGAACTGCTGGATGTAAGCACACGGACGGTTAGTAAGCGTCTCTGCGACGGACCTTTAGGTTGAAAAGCGCATTCTCGAGACCCGACATGGTGTGTATTTGAGGGCTATGGCGCGTTGGGAGGTGCAGTATGGGAGCAGTAGTTCGGACGTAGATGCATGTGGTAGGCAACTGTGCCTAGGCACGCGGGGTTTGGCGGCCCCACGCGCCCGACGTCATTGGTCGCGAATCTTGGGCTCTATTATCAGCTTCGGCGCGCATTCACGAAGTGTCAGTCAGTGAAGAGCACCAAGTCTGCAAGCTGGTAGAGTTGCCATCGTACTCCTACATGACCTATACGGAGCCTCCCGTGTTGGGGCCCTAGCTGGTAAATGCCCAGATCCATATGCTTCAAACACTCCGACATGCATGCCGACTGTGACGCCCTGAATGCCTTCAATGTATCCCTTGTCTATCCCAAACGCCATCCGTCAGTTTCGCCATCAGCGCCCAAACGCCGCGCAACTAAACCCATCCGTCATACGAATCGTTCGTGCAAGAAATCATGCCTGCGGCGCCGCGTTGAATTTGTGGGTCGCCGACTTGAAGAGCTCCGCCTGCTCGCGGATGAGCTCCTCCTCGGTCATACCGCTCTGCTCTATCTTGGTCTGTTTCTTCTCGCGATTCTACTGCGTGTTAGCGGGGAAACGCGCAAACCCTCCAGACCGTTGGACATACCTGCTGCTGCTTCTTATAGTCTTGCGCAACCTCGAGAATCGCAGGGACATAGTCGCCGAAGTCTAGCTCCTCCAGTGCTGACTTGACGTGTTCGCAGGCTATGGTCTTCTTCGCGTCTTTCTCGGCGATCTCGTTGGCTTCGGAGGAGATAAGTGTGATGAACTCAACGCAGCATTCGATCAGGAGATCGCGGGAGTCCTTCGCAAACGTCATGCCGGGCTCGCTGGCGAGGATGTCTTGGACAATCTTCTGTACTGTTGCTGCGGCATAGTTAGCATTTTTGGACATATACGAGCCTGGCAATGCGCACCTTTTGGCAACGACAGATCGTCGTTGCCGCCGAACTCGCGGTCAGACATGGTGGGGGAGTGCGCAGTTGTGAGCGTTGGTTTCGAGGTCCAGCTCTTGCGCTTGGGTGCTGCTATAACTTGAGAAATACAAGGGAGGCGCGGGCCGGAGTTTGCCCGAGCGTTGGTCGACAGGGCTGGAAACGCGCTGCATCGTATTATCACGTGTCGTGCTTGATACCCGAAGGCTTCAGTTGGTTGTTCAGTTACCCGCCCCACGATTGCCGTTGGCTCTGTGGGACGGGGGCTCGACAGACGAGTCTTAATTCTTGATATTGCTATTGCTCCCGCCTATGCTGATGCGTGCTAGCTACAGAGCCAAGTCAGCTGGTCGCAGCCCTTGATGTGAAAATTGCCTGATACAGGGTACCAGACTCCCAGGTCCATGGGGCGCTATCTATGTCGCCATATCGGGCGGAGGCGGCGCATGCACTCTTCTTGCCAGCGCCTCACGGGTGGGTCGTTGCGTCTTTTCTTCAAACGACTGTCTCGCGCGCCACTTCCACACGGACTGGTGGAGGCTGCCATTGGCAGTTGTTTGTTTGCTCCGGGATCTTAGCCAGGGACTCAATCGCCTCCCGGCCGGCTTGAGGGGTCCAGTCACGTGCTGGTCTACCCACACCCGGGTGGCAGTAGGCATCGACGTCAGCGTGCCTCAGGGCCTTAGCACTCGGGATGGGATTCTCAAGTGCAAGTTTGGTAGCTGCTCGTCACCGAGACAGATGACAGTGTGGCGGTGAGCCCCGGAGGACGACAGGCGGCGGGGGCAATAGTGTTGTCGGATAGAGATATGCTCCACCGCTCGCTGGCTGCGTTAAGGCATTGGTAGTCCTGATTGCACGCTGTCGCCTGCGCGAGTGGTCAAGTGAGCTACACGGCGCCTGCCTAATATGCTCGACAGTGACGCTGCTGTCAAAAGCCGCTGTGAAGCCCTCCGCTGCCGGGTGCCCCAAGACAACTCTCACCGGACTTCCTGGCTATCTCGAGGTACCTGTCGACAAGTACCGCTGCACACCGCCGCGTGCTGATAGCTGGGTGAACTCGGGCAGCCTGCCCCATTAAAGTCGTTAGAGCAGAGTTTTCGCTAGGGCTAGGGCAGCGAGCCAGGATCGGATTGATTATTATGACTTCACGCCCGCCAGCGCAGCCCGCGTCTTCGCTCTCGACATCCACGCCTTCTCCCGGCCCCAATAGCTTCACCTTCCCCGCCCGCCCTTCTCGGACCAGCCTTCGAGAAATCACCACTATTTCCTCCAAGAGCGCAGCCGTCGATGCCCGTCCCCAGCGACCCGGACTAGTCTCGCGCGCCTCCGAGAGCTCGACGAGGACGATCCGACCCCGCCATCACCTGCGCAACAAGTCTTCGAGCGTTGTTCCAACTCTCTCCACCCTCAGCGTCGGCACCGCGCCTTCCACGCACAAGTCGCCCACCATGGCCTCGCACACGGCCGGCGCCTCCTCGGGCGCGGCAGACCTGCTCCGCCAGGCGATGATGCAGAGGTACGCACGCCCATTATTGTTTTGATTGCACTCCGTCACACTATTTTTCCGCCAGCGACCCGTGCCAGCGCCATCATCAGCCCACTCACATTCCGTCTCACTGCCCAATTTCGCCTCACCACGGCAACGTTTCTGCCTTTGCACTCTCACTGCGACGATGCCGCCCTTCGCCCTACTAACGCCGCACAGAGCGACGAACGACAGCAACGACGACGGAAACGACCAGATCGGCTCCACCAACTCGACGCCACCCGGAGCCACGACGCCGCGCCCCGACCCGACGGACAAGCGCCTGCCGGGTATTCTGCACAGTTACTTTGGCCAGGTTCGTGACTCTCTTATGCCCTCCCGGACCCCTTCGACGGTGAACCCCTCCCCCGCACCTATGTCTTCGTCTGCACCGTCGGAGGCTCGAGAGAAGGAGAGGGAGGCGGAGCGCCATTCCAAAACGCTGCCTAGCCCTGCCCCCAGTGCCTCTTCCCGAACCCCCTCAACCTCGCAGTTGACTGGTGAAGCGGAGAAGCTAACGCAAGGCGATTTTGCGCCGTTGCAACAGGCTACACCCCCCCAGACACCCCGCACGCGTTCGCAAGAAAGCAAGCCCCAACCATCGAACCTATCGCGGACCTCGAATGCATCGGAAAAGTCCAAGGAGAGCAAGACCGCCCCCGTGGTGGCGCCCAAGGGCAAGCTCGAAGTCACAATCTCCGAGGGTAGGGGACTGAGGCCCAGCGTGGACCCATACGTCGTCTGCCAGTTCCAGTGGGCTGAGTACATCTCAGACGGACCGAGGCAAGACGAGTCGAAGAAGGGACGCAAGGCGCCGATGCAGATGCGGCGGACTGAGAGCCAGATGAACATGCCAATGTCGATTCCAATGAAGAGTCGGCAGAGCAGCAATAGCGGCTACAGCTCGGATCCCAGAGAGAACACCACTAACGAAGAAGTGACTTGCCCCAAATGGGAGCACGAAGCCATCTTGTACGTCTCCATATTCCTCCCAACTCATAGCCATACTGACTGGCCGAAGTGATGTCGTCGGTGACCATGCCGAAATCGACGTCTCTGTTTACGACCGCTCGAATGGCGAGGCTTTCCTCGGTCACATTCGCTTCTGCCCGAACCTGGTCGAGTACAACGAACCATATGACGGCTGGTTCCCTCTAGAGCCGCGAGAGGGCGAGGGGGGGCAGGTCAGTGGCGAGGTGCACCTGAAGCTCAACTTTAAAAAGATCGCGAAGAAGCACTACGGCCCCGAAGACTTCGAAATCCTCAAGCTTATCGGAAAGGGCACATTCGGCCAGGTCTTTCAGGTCCGCAAGCATGATACTCGCCGAATCTACGCCATGAAGGTCCTGTCGAAGAAAGTCATTGTGCAGAAGAAAGAGGTCGCACACACACTTGGAGAACGCAACATCCTCGTCCGGACGGCCATGGCTGACTCGGCATTCATAGTGGGACTGAAGTTCTCTTTCCAGACGCCATCCGATCTCTATCTTGTGACAGACTACATGTCGGGAGGAGAGCTCTTCTGGCATCTCCAGAGGGAAGGCCGGTTCCAGGAAGCCCGTGCGAAGTTCTACATTGCAGAGCTCATTCTAGCACTACAGCATTTGCACGACCACAACATCGTATACCGAGACCTGAAACCCGAGAACATCCTTTTGGACGCAAACGGCCACATTGCTCTCTGCGATTTCGGCTTGTCCAAGGCCAATCTCTCTGAAAACGCAACCACCAACACCTTCTGCGGTACAACCGAGTACCTAGCTCCTGAAGTGCTCTTGGACGAGCACGGCTACACAAAGATGGTTGACTTCTGGTCACTTGGAGTGCTAGTTTTCGAAATGTGCTGCGGCTGGAGTCCGTTCTACGCAGAAGACACTCAGCAAATGTACAAGAACATCGCCTTCGGAAAGGTCAGGTTTCCTCGAGACGCTCTCAGCACAGAGGGGAGAAATTTTGTCAAGGGACTTCTTAATCGGAACCCGAAGCACAGGCTCGGTGCGACTCGCGACGCCGAGGAGCTGAAGGCACATCCATTTTTTGCCGACATCGACTGGGAAGCTTTGGCTAAGAAGAACGTGGTGCCGCCCTTCAAGCCTAAGCTCAAGGGAGAGCTGGATGTCTCAAACTTCGACCCCGAATTTACAAACGCTCTGAACGGCAATGGATCTTTGAACGCGCGAGCTGCCGCCTTGGCTTCCGGTATCAATACCACATCTACGCCGCTTTCACCTACCATGCAAGCAAACTTCGCTGGCTTCACCTTCACCGACCAAAGTACGATGGAGCAACAGTTTGGCAACAGAAACCCAGATGATGTGGAGCGAATGGACGAGGATGAGAAAGATGAAGTCGATTGGGACAAGCCTGCAGGACGCGGAGGAGATAGAATGACCGGCGTCGTTCCCAGCAACGACCAAGACATCTTCCATCAGGGCAACTTCGACATATGATGAACACCTTTCTTACACACGGTCTTGCTTTTCTTTCTCACCTGGGCCTGCTTAGCATTTCTGCAATTTGGCGATCTCGATAAAAGTGTTTCAGCCATGCGTTATTGCGTTATCTGTTCAGAGCATGGCGGTACGGCGGCATCATTTACATGAGTTTCATTCTGGATACCCGGCGCCTATCCATACATCGCGAAGGTCCCAAACTGCGTCCTGGCCTTCCGCCAATCTCCACCGATCGTTTCTTTCGCTCTAGCCTCATGTCAGGTTCTCACTCTCACGGGTTGTTCGGCTTCGTTCCTTTTGGCTCCTAATGTGGACTTGGAGAACGCAAAGATTTCCGATCATGGAATTTGGGCTGAGTACCGCATACCTGGGCCGGATACTCTTCCATGAGGAGCCATAATATTCTCGTCTCGCAGGATTTCGACATGGTACAGAATGATTTTAAAGCACATGGATTTCGACACAACATTTATCGTTTTTATTGGCACACGGGGTTTGCATCGCGTGGTATGCTTTGGAGCACTGCGATTCGATTCCATATGGAGTTTTAATGGGCGGGTTTCGAGCTTTCTTGGTTCTTTGTGCATTACGCGCGGGTGCTTGCACTTTGCGCATTCGGTATATTCATGATCAATTCATACGCATCGTTAGGCAGGAGATGAACAGGGTGCTATGGGCGGGCTCTTGATACATATGACTGGAATGCAAGACATACGACTTTACCAACAAGTACCAATATACGCCCCATTATCGTGTTTTCACCGATTTTGCACCCCACGCACGTCATACGCCGACATCGGCACCGCACATACGAGAAGCTGCAGGTTCTCCACAGCGTCCCGCTAATACTGATATAGTATAGCTTGTTCTGAACAGAACGTCGAACCTCGGCAAACATCTGAGCTCCTCCATCAGCGAGCGAGTCGTGATAACCGCCCCGCTCAGCGCCGAGAAGCTTGCGAGCCTGTAGAACTTCGCTGCGTCAAGTTACTCTGCCTGTCTTCATCAATTGAGCATTGGTATCTAAACCTCTTCTCACACATTGTTACCTTGTAAACGCTTCTCAAGATGGGCAAAGAATTAGGCCCGGGTGTCGGCTTCGAATTCCCTTCCTTCGAGGTCAAATGGCTAAAGCGTGATCTCCTGCTCTTTGCAGCGAGCATTGGAGCGACGTATCCGGATGAGCTGCACTTCCTCTATGTAAGCATGGCCTGTCTATCCTAGCCTCCATCCGAGCCAGCTTTCCCTCTGCGATGCGACCAGCCACCCTTCCTCTCCCTCTACCAACAGTTCTAACGGTTACAACAGGAACTCCACCCTTCCTTCGCCGCCTTCCCAACTTACCCCATTGTCCTCCCCTTCAAGCACACCGATCAAGAGGTCGTTGACTTCTACGCGCGCAGCAATTCTACGCCAATCGAGGGCGTCCCGAAGTTCGATACTAAGCACGTCCTCGACGGCGAGCGCAAGATTCAGTTCTTCAAGCCGCTTCCCGTAACGAGTGATGGGCGCAAGTTCGAGATCAGGAGTAAAGTACTCGGCGTATATGACAAGGGCAAGCCAGGCACGGTCGTCGAGACGGAGCAGTGCCTTGTCGACGTAGAGAATGGGGAGACGTATAGCAGGGCTGTCGGCAGTGGGTTTTATGTTGGGCAAGGAGGATGGGGAGGACCTAAAGGTAACGTTGTTTCCTCGTTCTTTGACTTTCCATAACATCTCAGGACGTCCCGTACTGACAATTCAACAAGGCCCCAAAGTCCCAAACTTCCCCACACCATCCCGCGCTCCCGATGCTACACACGTCCACCAAACCAGCATGGAAACAGCACACATCTACCGCCTAAATGGCGACTACAACCCGCTGCACGCAGACCCCGAGCCCGGCAAAAAGATGGGCTTCGGCGGCCCCATCATCCACGGCTTGTTCTCCTGGAACATGTGCGCACACGCCATCTTGAAGACTTTTGGTGCGAGCAAACCGCAGAATATGAAGGAGTTCCAGGCGAGGTTTGCAGCGCCGGTGAAGCCGGGGGATAAGCTGGTGACGGAGATGTGGAGGACGGGTGACACAGACGCTGATGGCTTCGAGGAAATTCGATTCATCGTAAGGGTCGAAGGCGGTAAAACTGTTTTGACGAATGGAAGGGCGCTGGTTAGGGGGGAGGAGGGGAAGGCGAAATTGTAGGTAGATAGGTATGTTCGGGAAGCTAATATGAGGGCAATGGAAAGATGAGGTCTAACAGTTTGAAGATGCTTCGAAGTCTTTCTGCCCGCCTACCTTTGAGTCTGAGAAATGAGTCTGAGGAATGATATGCCAATCATGATTATGTCTTTCTGCACTCCTTCGGTATTACAAACAAAATGCTATGCCCTATGTCGTCCCGTCTTCCTCATACCCAGTAGGTACGTTGGAGTTGAGAATTTACCCAACACTATGATGTTTACATTTTATTTCGCCCTTAACAAGCTAATCGCCCGCGAATCCAGCATAACAATCTGATAAGATAAACATGCATCTTACGTGCGGCAACAAGTGGGCCTTGGCGCCATGCAGGAACCAAGGCATGAAACGCAACACCAACACCAACACACAGAGTGTTCGGCAAGCCGGCACGATGGCTCTTCGGTATTTTCCCGATAGAGCAGTCCAAACTTACACGAGGTTTCAACTACTTGGCGCTGAAACATGACTTTTGTGGAGGGGTCAATGGCTACCAAAACCTTCCTTTACTCTATGCTCACCTTCGGTTCTTTGAAAACCGACAGCCCTTCCTAGTCCATGAGACACCGTCATCTCAACATACAACGGCAGAACAACGGTTCGGAAGCGCTTGCCGTTCGTGACATAGCTATTGAAACCTAGCTACCGACCAACTACCGTCTCAACGCCCACAGCACAATGTTCTTCACGCTCCCATCCTCACTCACCCTGCTCACGAGCCTCCTTCTCCTCCAACCGCCAAATGTCACCGCATACAAACCCCTCTCCGACAGCTTCCTCCGCGCCATACCCTCACCAGGCGACGCCATCGACCCCGCCAACGGCACCCTCCTCGCGCCAATCCTCATCCCACGCGTGCCCGGCACACCCGGCCAAATAACAGTACAGCATCACTTTGTAGACTACTTCAGCACCTCTCTCCCAAACTGGAGCATAGAATGGCAGAACAGCACCTCGAAAACGCCTGTATCAGGGGGCAAGGAGCTCCCTTTCGCGAACCTTATATTCAAGCGCGAGCCGCCGTGGGTGAAGCCGGGCCAGGCGAACTTGCTCACGCTAGTTGCGCATTACGACAGCAAGTATCGGCCCGAGGGCTTTGTTGGCGCGACGGATAGCGCGGCGCCGTGTGCGATGCTGATGCATGTTGCGAAAGTGGTGGACGGGCACGTGCAGCGCATGTACGATGAGATGGCTGAGCTGGGGGAGGGGGGCACCGTGGATATGGATATGGGGATCCAGATAATTTTTCTCGATGGCGAGGAGGCGTTTGAGAAATGGACGGATGAGGATAGTTTGTATGGGTCACGGTACGTTCTTCAGCCCTCAAACGATTAGGAAAAAAAAGAGTGGGTTAGGAATGAGATGCTAATGTTTGGTTGATATATTTATAGAGCCCTAGCACAACAATGGTCTCTCACCCCCAATGCCCCGGCATCCCTCTTCTACAAATACCGCAACCCGCTCTCTCAGATATCCCTCTTCCTTCTCCTCGACCTCCTCGGCTCCGCGTCCCCCTCCATCCCTTCATACTTCCCTACAACACACTGGGCCTACACGCACCTCGCGACCATCGAAACACGTCTCCGGTCCCTGAAACTCCTCGAGTCCACCCCGCCCCAACCCTTCCTGCCGGACGTAAATGCGACCATGTCGGTTGGCGGGATCAGCGACGATCACCTGCCGTTCATGGGAGGGGGCGTGGAAGTGCTACATGTGATTCCGTCTCCGTTTCCCACGGTGTGGCATACCATGGAGGATGATGGGGCGCATTTGGATATGGGGACTGTGAGGGATTGGGGGAAGATTGTTAGCGCGTTTGTGTTGGAGTGGTTGGATATGATGGAGGTTTGGGATGAGCCGAAGGAGGAAGGGATGAGTTGAGGATTTGCAAAATAAATAATTGAATAACATGACTGATGTCAAACTTGAACTACGGCATCCGAGATATTTTTCCACATACGGCACGAATTTACAAAAGACAACGATGCACGTGCTATCATATCATGTGGATGCTTATTTCAGTCTATCTACAGTGTGCCTACTAGTAAAGCAAATATTAGGACAGAAGATCTCTTGATAAGACGTCATGCAGATATCGACAATATATGCCAACCCCTATCCATCCACTTCATCTCTCGTGAAGTTCGTATCCCCAAACCACTGCGGTCTTGGGAACAAGGCCCACCATCTCGAACGCCGTCATCAATGTGATGCAACCGATGAGTCTATGCTGAATCATGGAAATGACTCCTGCAAATGCCCAGAATGCAGCGAAGGAAGAAGCGTAGATGTGCCGTGGGTATAATAGAGTAGAGTTCAAATCTACTGCTTGACCTCGTAGCTGCGACGGAACATGCTGTCGATGCCGGTGAGGTAGTAAGTGCCTGGGATGATGGTCTCGGCGTTGCCCTTGGGGGTGTAGTCCTTCTTAAGGTGAGCCTGCTCACGAAGGTTGCACATCTAGAAAGGGGTGTTAGACAGGTGCTCCACGAACAATATCAAGACAGCGTCAAAGGGAACTTACCTCATCGTAGACCTCGGGAGCAACCACACGCCTGTTGTCCAGACGGTTTTGGATATCGAGCTGCTTGGCAATGTTCTCGGTGCTGCCCTTGACCTTGAAAGAAAACAGAGAGGAAGCAAGACCGCTTCCGTAGCTGAACAGGCCGAGGCGCTTGCCCTGCAGATCCTCGCTGCTGATGTTGGCGATCAAGCTGCACAAGCTGCCGTAGACACTGCCGCAGTACATGTTACCGCACTGCGTTGGGACCTGGATGCTGGGCTGGACGCGGGAGGCAAATCGCTTCTTGGCAAGACCCATGAAGACCTTCTCGACCGTCTTGTCAGTGACTGAGGTGGCATAGTCGAGATCGCGGAGCTCGGCAGGGACGTCGGCGAAGATGGGGTTTGACGGGTTGGTGAGGTAATCATTGTAGAGCATGCGCGCATACGATTTGGCCACGAGCTTGCAGGTCGGCGCGTGGAAAGCCATGTGGTCGAATCGGTCCAGTGGGGTCTCGAGCTCCTGGCTGCTGCCATTGACGCCGTTGCCATTTTGTCGCGACTTGAGGGTCTCTTCACGCGCATTGTAGGCCTTGTAGCAGGCGTCTACGGCCTCGGTGTAGCAGCGGATGGAGAAATGGCCATCGACGATGGGGTACTCGCTCGTAAGATCGGGCTTGTAAAAGTCGTACGCGTGTTTGACGTAGGAACCGCGCAGACCGGCGTCCATGACAATAGGCGCGTCGGGGCCGATGAGCATGGCTACACATCCAGCACCACCCGTCGGGCGGGCGTTGCCCTTCTTGTAAAGCGCAATGTCGCCCGCCACGACAACAGCGTCGCGGCCGTCCCAGCCCGAAGACTCCATCCAGTTCACCGAGTTGAAGAGGGCGTTGGTGCCGCCGTAGCAGGCGTTTACCGTGTCCACACCCTCGACGTTGTAGTTGCCGGACTCGTCGAACAATTGCATGAGGACGGACTTGACTGACTTGGACTTGTCGAGGAGCGTCTCGGTACCGACCTCGAGGCGGCCAATGCTCTTGGGATCGATGTTGTACTTCTTGAACAGCGACGAGACGGTGGTTAGGGCGAGCGAGTAGATGTCTGCGCGGAGACGGGGTCAGTTTTCACTCATACCGCTAACAAAACTCTCGAGGAGGCAAAGATCTTGGAACTCACCCTCGCGGTCGTCGCAGAAGGACATCTTGGTCTGGCCGAGGCCAATCGTGTACTTGCCCTGCGAGACGCCATCGAACTTTTCGAGCTCGGCCTGGTCAACGCACTGGGGGTACTTTGTTAGAAGGCGTTGTTTTAGAGGGGCGCATAGCAACTGGAAGCCGAGTGGGGCGTGTGCTGTGTTGTCAACGTACCTGGCTAGGGAAGTAAAGCTCAATGGCCTTGATGCCGATGTTGGAGGGACGGGCAGCCATGATTGCGGTAGTATGGAGTGGTGTGGGAGGAGCAAGAAGGGATTGTGCTGGCGAAGGAGGGGGACGTTCACCGCTGGTTTAAGTACCCAGAAAGTCACTCGTACGGTGCAGTAGCGGCAATCTCTAGGTGGCACTGCTAGCAAGACCAGGTTAGAAGGCTTGAGAAGAAAATTGTCCGGATTTGCGCTGGCTTAGCTCTCGATAATGCTAACGCCTCATGCGCTTTGGTCGTTGTCCTAATTTTCTCCCCGAACCTTCAGGGTCCATACTGCTGGGCGCGGGGGTCTACAAAACAGTGGAAGGCGCGTTGCAAGCCTCTTCCAAGGTTTCCTCTTCTCCAAGATTTCATGCGACACGGTTTTCCAGATCCAAGCCTTATGCCCACCGTAATCGGTGCTGCGTCGCACCGTCTACAAAGCAAAAACACACGGCCTGAGGGTGCTCCCCACCAAACCCACTTCGTGCTAGTCAGGAACCACAATCAGCCCCTCCCTACTCCAAAAGGGACACTGCGACCACCTGCTTCTCCTGACCAGGACACAGCCTTCACACATGCGCGGCGATACGTAATTGCTGCACCGCAGCACCACCGGTATTGGGACATAAGCCAAAATGAGACTTCGTATTGTTACTCCTGGTCTTCTAGGATATGTATCATGGTAGTAGGCAGCTGCCTAGACTTCTGAATCCGAAGGTACCCTTCGTAGACGTCCAAAAGAAGATTCGAATGCTGCTCTAGATGATTCGCGATGAAAGAACCATCGCAATGGCCCACCAATAGGGACGACGTTGCAATTGATCGAGCGCCTCTCAGACTATTCGTGGATTGCACGAGCATGGCATAATGTGCCTTTACACTTTATGTAGAGTGAGCACGGAGCCATTTCCGTAAACGGGTTCTGGATGTCAGTGAAAGAGGCAAACATGTCATTCGTGGGTGCCGGGTTCCATCTATATACTGGCAGCGGAGACGATCAATGCACACTAGGCAAAGTCGAGCGGAGGTAGAGTGGCTCGATATTAATAAGCATCTGAAGGAAGAGAGCATATCTGCCGGAACCTGCTCGGGTGGTTCGCTCTGAAACTGCGACTAGGCTCGGATTGGCTACGGTGGAGCAAGGTGTCGTGCGTCCAAACCTGATGCGCCCTCTCTCCACCCCCAACATCACGTCTCTTGACACGACGCACTCCGCAACCATACTCGCTACCTGCCGCAACATAGCGCGCACTGGATCATCTACTTCCTCGAGGGAATCGCGGCACCGCTATTGGGAGGTTTCCAAGGGGAACAGGGCCTCCGTGGCTCCCACGGACCGTCCGGCGCCATGAACCGACGCAACAGCGACGACAACGAGCCTCCACGGCGGCACAGCAACACCGATGTCTTCGACGACGACAATGAGATTGACGCGAACGAGGACGACTTCATGCCCTCCGTCTCAGACGGCTTCCGGCCGGCGAATGCGAGCGAAGTGTGGCACAACCACCGCCAGGACCACGACCGGATAGGCGCGCCCCAACGACATACCTCGATATCAAAACCGAATGAGCCCGATCTGCGGAGGACGGCGACGCGAAACAGCACGGCGAAGGTGCGGGACTCGATGGCACAAGATGGCCCGCCGCCGCCGCCCAACAGGGGACCCAGCCACCACTCGCCTTTGGCACACCGCGATTCCGTGAGCTCCACTGCCTCCTTTGCGACGACCAGCAATTCGGAAAACCCCTTCGAGACGGGCCCGAGCCACCCGTACGGCATGTATCCGCAGCACACAATGGCACGCCCATTGAGCGTAGCCACGACCGCGACCGAACGGCAACCACAGCGGCCAATGTCTCTGCAACGACCGGCCCATCCGTATGCCATGTACTCGCAGAGCGGCATCGTGGACGAAGAGTCACCGGACGAGCCCGTGCAACTACCCGTGCCCCAGGTGCAGGCGGCTATTCCTGTCGGCTTCCCCGGCCTGAGCGATGGCTACCACCGCGTGCTCGGACCGGATGGCGAGGAGCAGGACATTATCGGACCAGACGGCCACACCGAGCAACTGCCGCCATACTCGCGATACCCGGACGAAGGACCCACCAAGGCCTCTCTGGCTGCCGAGGCAAGCGTATCGCGTTTGATCCCCGCACCTACCCCAGTCG
Source organism: Clathrospora elynae (assembly GCA_010015635.1). Taxonomy (NCBI): domain Eukaryota; kingdom Fungi; phylum Ascomycota; class Dothideomycetes; order Pleosporales; family Diademaceae; genus Clathrospora; species Clathrospora elynae. The sequence continues at coordinate 938,784 of ML975997.1, forward strand.
ACCCCGATAATCCTTTCAACACACCCGTGTCGCCTGTGTCACCCCTCAGTGCCACCTCGTTCTCGGCACCCGCGCCACCCTTGCTCCCCACCATTACACCCGCTCGCCTGCCGCCCCAGAGACCAGAGACCCAGACGGGCAATGCGGCACCCGCCACGTCCGCCCAGAGCAACACCGTCCCAGCGGAGCCCTCTGATTCGTCTTCGGCATCATTATTAGCAACCGAGAACAGTTTTTCGGAAAAGGCGGAGCCAGCCGAGCGCCACGCCCCGTGGCACAAGAGGAAATTGTGGGGCAGGGTTCCTCTTGGAGTCGCCCTCATAGTCCTCGTTCTCACATTGATCTTCGCCGTTGCCCTGGGAGCGGCCGTTGGTACTTTTGTTGCAAATAAACATAGGAACAAGGGTGGGAATAACCACAATGGCCCTCCTGAAGAACCGTAAGTGCTCAAGACTCTCGATTTCCGTATGGTGACTGACTTTTGCCAGATTACCACAGGTCACAGGTTACAATGGATCGCTCTTCGGCGCCATGCCTATCCCAACTCCTCCTGGCCTTGCCCCCTTGCCCACCGGCTCATTCGCGCTCCCTCTGGGGATACCACAAGAGAGCAACCCGGGATGTCTAACTCAGGCGAATCAGTACTCTGCATGGTCATGCAAGATGACTTTCGCACCGCTCGTCATCAGTATCAACGATACGTCGGACCACGATGGCTCCGAACTATCTGCTTCTATGCAAGGAGGCCCCGCAGTGCCCAACGGTGCTATTCTGTACGGGCTTCAGACGCCCCTCCTGGATTTGAAGCCGCTGGATCTTGTTATCGACTTGGACTACAGAGCCTATGGCCCAGCATACCACTTCTCAGCTCGTTACGACAAGTTGGCCATATTAAGACCAGAAGAACTTAACTTTGGTTCAGGAGTTGCAAAACGGGAAGATGACAAGTTTCGACAACGCTTCATAGTCAAACCCGGCGATTATCCCTGGTACTGCTACTGGAACCACACTTATATCGAAGGCTACATCTATTCCGAAGACAACTCGACAGCGGCTTCTTTTACATCATTTCCTACTCAATGGCCTACTCCAACTCCGACCTCGCTCACTCCATCGTCGCTCGACTCGGCAGCTGTTAGTGTTGCAACTGCCGCGGCGGTGACAGCAAGCATTTCACAGATGTCTGTTGCGCAGCCTGCCGAGGTCGTTTCAACCGCTTCTGTGGTAATCATTGGTCGAGACGCACCCCCGGATCCTTCAGCGCCTCCACGTATGTCGCCTTACCCCCGTATTGTCAAGATCGAGGAGCGCCGCCTTCCTGATTCCCCGCAGCCGTACTGCCAGCAGATGTTGCTCCTCGACAATCAACAGATAGTTCCAGCACCCAGCCCCAACGATAGTCCCATCAGGATATGGCTGCAGGAGATAGATCCGAGCTACGAAGAGTACTTTGCCCCCCAGCCCACTGGGACGGCCGACGCCAACCGGAAGAGCAAGCGCGAGCTAGCACATGAGAAGCGAAGACGCAGTGACCCCTTGGATGGATGCCATTGCCAGTGGATGTTCAAGTAAATATTTGGTTTGTGGCTTAGGCGTTTGCATCAGTTCCTTCACAAATAATTGTCACCTTATGTCTTTCATTACGCAGGTATCTGGCATAAACCTGTTTGGCGTTTCTCCACGGCGTTCCTTATGTTGACTTACGAGTCCGGCCGCATATCTCGCTTTGTATTTCTGTTTAGTTATATGTTGTATAGTTTTATATTTTGTTGTTTGGGAAAGGGGGAATGTGTACTCTGCGGAGATACATTGGCGCATTTGAACGCTGTTGCACTATGCTGCGCTAACTTTGTATATATTTCCATAGGGGATTTAGGACCGCGAGCAAAAACGTCGCGTGAGTTCATGTTGGTATTATAGGAGAACACATAAACATTGCATTCAAGTAGTGTCTCTACTACCGCGCAACATCTCACCGCTGCAACGTCAATCTCCGACCCGACGCTGGGATTTTCAGGGAAAATGCCAACATCTAGCTTGGTCTAGAAAATGTCTTTATTCACACCATGTTGTGCAAGTTTCTCTAGCTTGATGTTCTGCCCTATGATACCCGTACAACGCCATACCCAATGCTATGTAGTGTATATCCCCATCGCACTCATACGAGTGTCCCGTCCGGCTCGCCTGGTAGCCGCTTAACGCGCCTCTGCTCCCAGTCCTCGAGGTCTTTCGCTTGTAGTCTCTGTATACTCGTCAGCCCTGTCCCATACCCATTCTTGCACTCCATCCCCCCAAGCCACGTGGGAGTGTACTCACATAGTACTCATCCTTCATGTTGACCTTCCGCCTCTCTCCCCTCAACCCCATGGCTTCCTCCTGCGTTATCTGCTGGTTCTTGCGATCATACCGCTCATATCGCAGCGCTGTGGCGGGCGTCAACATGAATGAGCCGAGGACGATTGTGCTGACAAAGGGGAGGCCGAAGAGCAGGAATGGATGTTTTTGGAGGGCTTTGCGGTAGCGGGCGGCGAGCGAGTTGGGGAGCGTGGCGCTGAAAGAACGGGATGTGAAGGGTCCTGGCATGGCGATGGCGGAGGGAGTGGGATGTGAGCCCAGGCGGGCGAGCTTATGGTTGTTTCGGCGCTTACGTGTGTGTGATGGTACGTGAGGGGTGGGTTGTGAGTGTGGAGAGTCGATGGCCTGATGCGTAGAAGGTCGAAGTGCGGAGCAACCTGGGAACGCTCTTTCCCGCGGCTGTGGCTTGGCTAGGGCCCACGTGAGTTCGTGATTTCCTCGACGCGCCTCACGTCGATCCATGCAAATCAGCTACTGCACCATCAACAGCTACTTCTACAGACCTTTGCGATTGCCTAAACTGAAGGATACATCGGGGGCTTTTGTGCGCCTACTTTCACATCCAAAATCCGTTGGAGCCCCACCAATTGCCTCTCGAGGCCTGCGCCTAAACTCGCGCTTTCCTCCACATCGACCCCAGACGTGTTCACCCAACTCTGAAGGATAGGGTCTTACCAGTCGTAGAACTGGCAGACATTCTTCTACCTGCTAGGCCCGTCTTTCCTTCTCCGCTTTTGCTCGCTATGCTCCACCGGTAACCATCAACATGGCCCGGAAAGGCGGTAGCTCAACTCAGCGGATGGCACCGCCACCCGTGACAAATGGATACACGAATGCAAATCTATCACCTCCATCTACCATCGCCGCTCAAATCGTCCACAACGCTTCCAGAATTCACGCGCCACAGGATGCAGCAGCCAAAGTCAGCTTTGGAGAGCTAGTCAAAGAGTTCCTGCAGCACCCGAATACCGATGAACCTGATTCTCAGCTTGTTGCACTCATCTGTGTTATTGCTGAGGCAGGGCTCGAGGGCTTGTTCAAAGACGATCCGTTCGCTCAAGATCAGCAGAGACAGCAGGGCATCGACAGTATTGCAGCACTCCACCTCATTCTCCAGCAGAAGCCTCATTTGCTTTTCAGCATCAAGGACGGCGACGGTGATGGAATCCCTCGACCACCGCTCATTCTTTGGCTATTTCCCAAGTTACTCGGCCTGTTAACGCATCCAACATTGCATCCTGTTCACGAACATGTGCAGCAGCTCCTTTGTCTCTGCCTTGACATACTCTCCCAAACCTCCGCCCTCTGGCGCCAGGCCGCGACAGTCCTGCAGCTGTACAGATCAAGCGTCCAATGTAAGTCCCTCGCTAGATATCATACATGACGTTTGCTCAAGCCTTTCTAGATATCTTAGCAGAACTAGAGTCTGTGAATGGTCCAGCACCATCATTGGCACTGTCCTTCAATGTGGCTCTGCCATCATCAGGTAGTATAGGCGAGTTCTGGCCAGAAATCCAAAAGGTCGTTGCACTGCCTCATGACCTACAACGAGCAATTACCTCCCAGCTCGGAGCGATCCACGTTGGTTTCAGCCTCCTCCTCGCCTTGGTTGGTGCTATTCAGTCAAAGGGTGGAAAACCTACAGGCCCTGTCGTCCTAGAGCATCATTTGCCATGGGTTTTGGACACCATACATGAGTTATGGCAACATTTCGGACGTTGGACGACGAGTTCTGATAAGCGCCCACTCCACGACGAGATCATCGCCCTGTATCTGCAGCTACTAGGGCTGGTGCTATTTCCATCGGCAACTCCAGAAGATCGCTTCTCGGACTCATTGAAAGCTGCTCAGGGTCTAACCAACAGCCTCACGGAACTTCTTGACCATCTTTCAACACCTCTAGCCTCCGAATCGAATCAGATTCGACTAGCATCCATTTTTACGCGCTTATGCAGCGTTCTCAAGCTTCCGTCCACAAACGCTTCGGTTCCTCGAAGCCGCCAAGACGCGACCAGATCCGTCGTCCTTACTGATTTAGAGGCAGTTGTAGCTCGATTCTGCCAGAACGTGGAGCAGTTCTCTAGACTTCACAGAGACTTACAAGTAGGCACTTGACGCTACATTATAAATTCAGGCTGATATATTCTAGCTAGCCCTCTGTCTCTGGACTGCGCCCGGTATTTGGCCTATGGAAGTCGCAGATATACGCAAAGAACTTTGCGAAAGTGAGTCTGAAAGTTTCTCCGACGCTCAGCTGGCCGCGGAATCTATATCCATCATAAAGACATTCCGGGCTTTGAACCTTGGCGACGAGGACAGGCCTGCAAAGCGACGCAAGACATTGCCAGACTCTACAGAAGACTTAAACGAATCCGCATATGAGCAACTGGTGATGGTTTTGAACGGCAGTACGCAGGATTCTCCTGTCCTCAATTTAGCCAATCTTCACAACATCGTTCAGTAAGTTACTCTTGCGGTTAGCCTAGTGGCGCATGCTTACAATGCCAGGGCCAGGTATTCTTCGATGTCGGATGATGATCAGCAGAACGCAAACGCGCAGTTCGAGATTCTGACAGCATTAGCGAGAATCGCATGCGCCGGTTCACGATGTCTAGAGCTCTCACACTCGAGCAAGACCTACAGCTGCGTTCTGTGCGATCCATCAATCAGCTGCGAGAGAAGCGCAACGATCTACTGGAACAATCAAGACGACTCCGAGAGTTGGAAAGATGCTATTGCCGCCATGCTTGCCATCACGAAGGAAGCGAAGTTTGAGGCCTCGACGAAATCGCGGGTCCTTATGGCTGTGGCCATTGGCCGGGTCTTCAACCACATTTCGGATCCGGACTATCTGAATCTGGAGATCTGTGAGCTGGGACAGTGGTTGCTCAATTCAATGAGCAGATCGTTACGAGAATTGAAACTTGCAGTAACAAGCTCCTTGATGGTGTTCTTACGAGACGACATGTCTAGAAGTGTTCGCCAAAGGAATCGCATGTCAACTATAGAGTTCATTGATGCGCTCGCAAAGCGGGATGTCTTGTCCGACCAAGAAACGCTCATCATGGCGTATGGTCGAATCGCCCAGGTGTGTGGCGACCTCGAGCTCCCCCTCATATTACATCACCTCATCCAGTATCTTGGTCATCCCAACGCGCTGGTCTGCGGTATGGCCTACGGCGAACTGGAATCCATTGCTAAAGGATTCTCCATGGACACAACGCAGCTCTTGAGTCCTTACTGGAAAGTCATTGGCTTTTCGGTGATCAAGGACATCATTAACAAGCCCCAAAAGGCACAGCAGTTGGCAGATTTGACCGAGCAAAGCGTACGTCAACTACTAGTACAAACCCAAGCGGACACGCTACCCCATCTCGTACTGAGTAAGAGGAGAGACATCGTCGAGAAGATCGCCCAAGCACGAAAGGCATCCGTTGTAGACGTCTTGACCCATCCCAGAGCCAACCTTGCCAAGATTCTTGCTTTGCTTCTGTCACAGCCGGTCGCAGACGTTGAACGAAAAGCCATGGAAACCCTGGCGGCCGTTGAGCCGGCTATTCGAGACGGCAGTAACAATAACCTTGAAGCTTGGGTTGCGCTAGACGTCACTGGCATTGCCATCGAGATACTCATGCTGGCTGCGGACCAAGAGGGAGCAAGAAAGAAACCATTCCACAACGGGTTCACCCTACTTGCAATGCTAGCCCCTGACACAAAATCGGGGCAACGCAAGTCGACATCCAAGTCCAAGACCCTGGATGCGTTCTGTGAGGCGCATATTCTGGGAATTATGGCTTTCTTCTCCAACGTCATTGAGGCTCCTCTTGCACAGGGAAAATTCGTACCACGTGCGATGCCCGAGAGAAAGAGATGTATAGCTGCGATTGGCGATCTCATCAGTCTTGCACGCTACAGCGTGGACGGGGCCTTGCCGCAGATTCGCGCTTGCCTTCAGTCTGCCATGGCGGACCCAAATCTTTGCGACGATACATTCATCGTTTGGGCCGCACTTCTGGGGGCTCTCGATGCAAAAGAAACAATGCTGGTAGTTGATCAAACATTCGCTTTGATTGTACAGCACTGGTCATTATTCTCAGAGGATACTCAGCTCCAAGCCCACAAGACTATTGGAGAAATAATCCAGCACTACAACGTACAACTCAGGGAAAGAATAGAGTACCTTCCCTCTCTGGCGGGTATACCCATGATGTCGAAGATTGAAGGCGAGTTGGTACGATTCAAAGAGATGGTGGACACGATCAAGATCTTCCAAGCTTTCAGCAACCGCTGCAAAGATCAGAACTCTGTTGTGGTACGTCAAGCACTCAAAGAGCTTGTGCCATTTCTCGATGCCAATCAGAAAGATCTCCACCAGTCTGTTGTTGGCCAGAAACCAGTACCGGTGTTGGCAGCTTTGAGTCGATCCCTGCTCGACGCCAGCGTCCGGTTCTCAGAAGACCATTCTGATATTACCGTTCTTTGCGCCCAATGCCTCGGTATCATTGGCGGTCTCGATCCCTACCGAGTCGAGACGGTCCGGGAAAAGAAACGTGTTCTGATGCTGTCGAACTTTTCGCGTAGAGACGAAGACATTGACTTTGTAGCCCTACTTCTCGAGCAGGTCCTTGTGAAAGTCTTCCTCTCCACAACGAATGCCAAAGCACAAGGGTGGATAGCCTACGTTATGCAGGAGATGCTCAAGCATTGCGGATTCAGTGCTCTCCGTGGAGCAAAGCCACGATCTTCGCAGGCTAGCACCGAGGCTCAGCGCTGGAACGAGATCCCAGAAGCTGTAAGGAACGTCCTCACTCCCTTTTTGGACTCCAGATATTCTGTCAACATGAACCCCGCTCTACAATACGACGGCCCGAGCTACCCCATATTCAGTTCGAAACTCAGCCATGGGACCTGGCTCCAGAGTTTCGTTTATGACTTGTTGCGCAAAGGACAAGGTGTCAACGTTGAAATGGTCTTTCCCGTTCTGGCTCGCATCATCAGAGGCTACGATCTCTCGATTGCTACCTTCATACTTCCATTCGCAGCTCTGAACGTCATTGTGTCTGATAACGACGAAAACATGACGAATGTTGGACGAGAGCTTTTTGCTGTGCTAAACTGTAAAATTCAATCACCAGAGCAGTCTGGTGCTTCACTCGTCAAACAATGCAGCGAGGTAAGAAGTACACCTTTGATTGCTCTGTATTAGCTGACGTTGGGCAGAACGTTTTTCAGACGCTCGACTACCTGTCATTGTGGTTGCAGGAAAAGAAGAAAGCCGTCGCAGAGGCAAGAATCATGGCTGGTAAAACAGGCCGTGGTGTCTCAGAGGATGACGAGATGAATGCCATCAAACAAATCAGTCGCGTCGAAGGCGTAATGCAACTGATTCCTGCGGAAGTCATATCCCGAAGAGCCGTTGAATGCGGTTCGTATGCTCGTGCCTTATTCCACTGGGAACAGTATTTCCGCCAACAGCAGCAGTTCAGGGCAGAGACAAATCAACACTTCACTGAGAAGGATGAGCTGCTGCAACATTTGCAGATGATATACGCCCATATCGACGAACCGGACTGCATCGAGGGAATTTCGGCCCATCTCAAGGTGCTAAATCCCGAACAGCAAATCATCGAGGACCGGAAGGCTGGACGATGGACGGCGGCCCAGAGTTGGTATGAAATCGCATTGGCGGAGAAACCCAATGATGTGGAGACCCAAATCAACCTTCTAACCTGCTTGAAGGAGTCTGGCCAATATGGTAAGCTTGGCTGTAGACGATTAGGAACACTAGCTGACGCACACTCTCAGACTCCATTCTCAATTACGTAGATAGTTTTCATGCCACTAACTTAATGTCAACCAGTACGCTTCCGTTCGCAGCCGAAGCAGCTTGGTCGGCTGGAAAATGGGAACAGCTTGAGCGACTTCTTGGAGCTTGCACAACTTCAGACACAAAAGCCTTTGTGGACTTCAACGTCGGCGTTGGACAAGCATTGCTTGCATTGCGTCGCAGAAAAGGTACCGAGTTTCAGGAAGTCATTGCGAAGCTGCGAGAAGCTTTGGCCACCACCCTCTCCCCATCGATAACATCTTCCATAAAGGCCTCCCACGACCATCTAGTGAAGTTGCATGCGCTGTACGAAATTGAGGCCATCAGCGGCATGAACACCCCGGTTGTACCGGATCGTGAAACCATTATCGAGAATCTGGATCGACGACTGGATATTATCGGCGCGTACACCTCGGACAAGCAGTATCTCTTGGGAGTACGTCGGGCCGCCATGACGCTATCTCGGTATGCCGTTTGCATTGTTTATATTCAGACGGTACACTAACATCTGAAAGCATCAAATTCACGAATCTCGACATTGCATCTGCGTGGTTGACAACAGGAAGACTTGCTCGCAAAGGCGACTTCATGACCACTGCCTTCAACTCCGTGCTACATGCCGAGCGGCTGGGAGATAATGCATCTAAGATCGAGTATTCGAAACTTTTCTGGAAGGAGGGACACCATCGTAAAGCTATCCAGAACTTACGTGGTGCAATTGACAGCGACGCATTCCAGCAAGACGATACTATACCAATCAACGTTTCCGCAACAACGGCCGGCCAGGGAGACGAGCACACGATGAATAAGGTTAAGTGCCATGCTCAACTACTGCTTGCCAAGTGGCTAGACCGAGCCGGTCAGACACAGTCGGTCTCGTTGAAAGAAGAGTATGTGACCGGCGTACAAACGTACCCTAGATGGGATAAGGGTCACTACTACCTGGGACGATGGTACCTCAAACTACTGGAGTCCGAAAAGCAGCAGCCAGTAGCGAAACAGAGCTCAGAGTATCTGGCGGGAAGTCTGATCAAGCTCGTCATTGAGAACTTTGTTCGGTCTACAGTCTACGGGACGAAGTACTACTACCAAACTCTGCCCAAGATACTTACGCTGTGGCTGGACATGGGTATGGAGGTCATGAACACCGCTTCCAGGATGGCCAAGGACAAGGAGTTCCATGAGCATAGACTCAAGTACCTGGATCATATCAACAAGTACCTCAAGCGTTACGCCGGAGAGCGTATGCCTGCTTTTGCATGGTATACTGCTTTCCCGCAGATCATCACACGCATCAGCCATCCAAATAAGAACGTATGGGATGCTCTTCAGACGATCATCATTCGGGTAGCATCTTCGTACCCGCAACAGGCGCTATGGGCTTTGTTGGCCGTCCTCCACTCCACGCAAGATGATCGCCGTGCCCGGGGTGCTGGGGTGTTGCAGAAACTACGTGTAAGTTCTCGACCTGATCAAGATCAGAACTTTGCTAACAAGAACAAGGATGCATCAAAGAAGAAGGGAACTTCACTTGATCTGAAGAACCTGATCATTAGGGGCCAGCGGCTTACAGACGCGTTACTAGCTGCTTGCGATGCTCCAATCGAGCAGCGCGTCGCTCATGTAAGCTTATCCAAGGATCTTGGTTTCAACCACAAACTTGCACCTATCCCGTTGGTCGTTCCAATCGAAGCCAATATGCTCCCGAACCTTCCAGCTGGCAACGACAGTCAAACTATCCGTCGTCACAACCCCTTTCCCGCAGATGCCATCACCATATCCTCTTTCATAGACGATGTGCTGGTCCTGTCATCACTACAACGTCCACGAAAGGTGAACGTCCGTGGTTCAGACGGACGCTCATATGGCCTGCTCTGCAAGCCCAAGGACGATCTGCGCAAAGACCAGCGTCTTATGGAGTTCAACGCCATGATCAACCGAGCACTCCAGAAAGACATTGAGTCCAGCAAGCGCCGTTTGTACATCAAGACCTACGCTGTCACACCGCTAAACGAAGAGTGCGGAACCATTGAGTGGGTCGAAGGTCTCAAGCCCATGCGCGATATCATCCTTCGTTTCTACCGTCACCGCAACATCAACATCGACTACGGTGAGATCCGCATGCTACTCAACGAAGCTTCATCCTCGCCGTCAAAGATACCGATATTCACGGAGCGCATTCTCGGCCAGTTCATACCTGTGTTACACGAGTGGTTCGTCGAAACCTTCCCCGAGCCAGAAGCTTGGTTCGCCGCACGCCTGCGCTACACACGTTCTTGCGCAGTAATGAGTATCGTGGGCCACGTCCTCGGTCTCGGCGATCGCCACGGTGAAAACGTGCTCCTCGAGCAAGGCGACGGCGGCACCTTCCACGTCGACTTTAACTGCCTCTTCGACAAGGGCCTCACGTTTGAGAAGCCCGAACTCGTCCCCTTCCGCCTCACCCACAACATGGTCGACGCCATGGGCCCGCAAGGCGTCGAGGGCCCGTTTCGCAAAGCCGCCGAGCTCACGTACAAACTTTTGCGTCAGCATGAGGATACGCTGATTACGATTCTGGAGACGTTTGTGCATGATCCCACGGCGGATTTCTTGGGCGGACGCAAGAGGAAGAAGATTGTGGGGGTGCCGGATACGCCGCAGGAGGTGCTGGATATTACGCGGACCAAGGTGAATGGGTATTTGAAGGGGGAGAGTGTGCCGCTTAGTGTCGAGGGGTATGTCGAGGCGCTTATTGCTATGGCCAAGGATCCGATGAATTTGGCGTCTATGTATATTGGGTGGTGTGCGTTTTTTTAGTTTTTCTCCTCGATATCTCGCACGTTGTAAGTAGCTGTTAGTTGTTGGGAGTGTCATTGCTGTGAAGTGCACATGAAATCAATCGTGGAACGGCTAGTATTATCATCTTAGAATTGTTGTTTGTTCCATACCACTGCTATCCTGTTGAGCCTGTCCCATGGCCTTTTCGATACTGCACCTTCTCTACTCGTCGTCCTCATCGTCCTCGTCGTCCACAACAGGCACGGCTTCAGCCTTGCTAGTAGTCTTGACTTTTCTGTCCTTCTCCACACCCGCCGGCTTCTTACCCGTTGGGTTTGCATCTTCATCTCCACTGTCGAGTTCGGGCTCTGGTGCATCATCGTCGTCACTCACATCGTCGTCTTCGTCATCTTCGTCGTCTTCTTCGTCGTCGTCTTCATCCTTGGGCTTGGTGCGCTTGGCCTTCTTTTTTGGCGCTAGCGGGGGTTAGATAGGGTGGAAAGAAGAGAGACGGGTAGACGTACGAGGCGCTTCAGCGTCGGAGTCGTCTTCGCCAAAGTTGGAGCCTTCGGATTCGGCGTATCTGTAGGATGAGTGGTTAGCCTTGTCGCCTGGGAGCGAATAGTGTGTAGTGAATAGGTAGCGCGATTGCGCGACACTGAACCGCCGTTGGACCAGGTTAGCGGTCGCCTATAAACGACTGCGTTGCAACGAAGAAATTCACCATGAAACCCAAACACATCAATTCGATAGAACCATGCCAGGCGACCAGAACAAAAGCCAAACCGCACAATTGCGACGTTGGAAATGGTGTAGTGACGTCAAGAAAACGCTCACTTACTCCTCTTCTTCCTCGCTGTCGTCGCTTGGGAGGGCAACAAGCTCCTCCTCCTCCTGCTTCCTCTTGCGGGTCGACATTTTGACTGAACGTGGGAGAAGATGTTAATGTTTGGTGGATTTTGGGGTATGTCAGTAGTTGAGTGGAGGTTCGAGGACAAGCTATGGTTGAGCTTGCGAGCGGGGACCCAGACGGGGCCCGGATGAAATCCACCTACGTACCCAACCAAGGAGGCTGGGGAGCCAGGGGACTTGCTTCTATGCTTAGTTCGGCGTGTTCGGGTGTGCTGTGGCCAGCCAATGAAGTGTGCCGTGGCCATCACCTGCATATGGGGATGGAGGTAAACCAGCGTTCCGCCGGTTGCTTGCCTGGTGTTGTTCTTGCTGCAGGTACGGCGTCAAGGTTGCATGGCTACTGTTCGGCCATCTCGCGACCATCAGTTAGTAATGCATGGTTCGTATTTCGACGCCTGTTGATGACGTCGGTCGTCTTAAAGACCATTTCTATGGTAGGACAAGTGGGCATGCCAGAGGATGGCAGCTACGTGTTCATATTATTTATCTAACCTTGATTGAACTGGCCACACCTGAGGAAATTAGCAGCATTTGTAAGGGCCATGCACGTGTCTCTGTGATCATCATCAAGGCTGGAGTGTTCGCACCTCGAGGTGCAGAACTCATGGCCCGAAAGAGGAAAGCGGAATCCACCCACTACGAGTCGACGCTAGCGTGCCCCTCCCACGGTACCGCGTCTCATTCGAGCTGCCCTAGCTCTTTCTTGTCCCTCAATTATTTCCTGACTTGCACCAACACTCACTTTCTTCTCCTTGTCTACAGCATCGACACGCACCCAATATGTCGACGCCCCGTGTTCAGAGGGTGCCGCGTCTCGGAAGCCTCGACCGGCCCACAAACACGTACCAATCCGAGCCCACGAAACGAAGAGCGATGCCTCCCCCGCCTCCGCGGAAAGTAGTCGAGCGCCCGCCCTGTTGCGAGGCGCCCGATGTCAATAGCGCAGATGGCTCGACCATGTGCTACAACTGCGGCCGCGTCTGGGAAGAGGACTCAATCGTCGCAGAGGTGACGTTTGGTGAGACGGCTGGCGGAGCGGCCATCGTCGAGGGTGGCTTCATCAACGCCAACCAGCGCCACGCCAACTCTATGGGTGGCACTATGCGTGGCCTTGGCGGCATGGAGAGCAGGGAAGCGGCCGCCTATCAGGGCAAGCTTGCCATTGACGCTCTCGCCGGTTCACTTAATCAGCGCCAAGCAGTGAAGGACCAAGCCTTCAGCTGGTACAAACTCGCCATGAACTACCGCTTCATCCAGGGTCGCCGTATGCGGAACGTCGCTGCCGTGTCCATCTACATGGCGGCCCGGAGGCAGCCCGAGAACACGCTCATGCTCATCGATCTGGCCGAGAAGATTCAGACCAACGTCTGGGCCTTGGGCGACACGTACAAGGCCTTCCTGGAGATGCTCAAGGAGGAGGACCCCGCGCAGCTCGTGGGAAACAAGGCCGTCCAGGAGATCGAACCGCTGATGCTGAAGTACTGTCGCAAACTCGAGTTCGGGGACGATTCCCACAGGGTTGCCACCGACGCCGCGCGGATCTTGAAGCGCATGAGCCGTGACTGGATGGTGCAGGGTCGCCAGCCCGCCGGACTGTGCGGTGCTTGTATCATCATGGCCGCCCGCATGAACAACTTCCGGCGAACCGTCCGCGAGGTCGTTTACGTTGTCAAAGTTGCCGATTCCACCATCACCTCCCGCCTGTACGAGTACAAGAGGACACAGAGCGCCGACTTGACCGTCAACCAGTTCCGAGAGTTCGGACAGCGACTGAAGGTCAGGACTCAGCCACCGGCCATCTGGAGGCGTGCAGAGAGGGAAGAGCGTAACGAGAAGAAGAGGCTTGCCCGGGAATACCGCGACACGGAAGCTGAACAGGAGGAAACGGCAAACAGCGAGACAGAAGCTGGCCCGGGTATGGCACCAACGAGGGCAAGCAAGAGGCGCAAGTCGAACGACGGATCCTCTCGGGAAGTCGACGCACAGCCTGGACCTTCTTCCACAAAGGGTGACGACCAAGGTGTTACGAGTGCGGATGTCCTCGATGGCAACACTGAGGAAGTCATCGACTCGGTTGCCACTGCAGTCGAGGAGGTCGAGGCAGGTGAAGTCTCAGACCCAGACTTCATCATGCCCAAGAAGCGCGGTCGCAAGCCCAAGAACCGAGCGCCTATCGTCATTCCCGAGGAGGATCTTGAAATCGAGCAAGACATCGAATCCGAACTCACCGACACCATCAAGGACTGGGAGACCATTTTCAAAGAGTGTGCAGACAACGAGAACCACGACCTCCTACGGCGCACTGGCTGGACCGCGGCAGACATGGCACGCGTTCACACCGACACTCGCGACATCAACCTATCTCCCGACATCGACGAAGACGAGTTTGACGACGACCCCGATGTTGCTACGTGCATCCTCGGCCCCGACGAGGTCCGCCGCAAGGAGGCAATCTGGATCACGGAGAACGAGGAGTGGCTGCGCGCCCAGCAGGAGAAACTTCTGCTAGCCGAACTGGAAGCGGCAGAAGACAAGCCCAAGAAACCGAAGCAGAAGCGTAAGCACCACCAGATGGGCGATGGCAGTGTCCTGGACGGTCAGCCTGCGACTAGCGCGGCAGACGCAGCGCACAAGATGCTCAAGAAGCGCGCAAAAGCCTTTAGTAACCACATCAACTACGACAGGCTCAAGGCCTTGTTTCCTGGTGGCGATACGACGACGACACCCTCGGGGAGTGGGCAGGGCGCAAGTCCAGCGACTTCCGGTGTCACTAGGTCACCACCTGTTGTAATCACCGACGCCGATGCCGAGGGCGAAGACGACGATGAGATGCAAGAGGCAGCGGTTGATGAAGACGAAGAGGATCTCGAACACAACTACATGGAAGACGAGGACGAAGGTTTCGGCAACGACTATGACGATTATTCCTAATCGTCTTGACTCACCAGGTCACATTTGGAGTTCATCTTGGGTTCATGAATCATTTGCATATATACCCCGCCGCTGTAAGCGTAGCCTAGCATCTGGAATCGGAGTTTAACTTGGTTTATATCATGCCTGCAACTTGCAGGTGCAGTGTGCATAGAAGAGTCAAGAGCAGATACTCTGCACTAGTTGTGAAGACAAACTACTAGTCATAGATTAGATTAGAGCATAGACAGATGTCATAGAACATGATGGGGGTTATTTTTAGGGGAGGAATTCCCAATAATTAAATTGGTCCCTGCTTCATAACTCGTGAACATGCTCATGCTACCCTAGATTTTTCGTATCCGAAATCCTTTCCAAAACGCCGTTCCTTCTGCATGTAGTCTATCTTCGGCTATAACCTGCAAAGATACACTAGCACATCTTGTAGTGTGCCTCACCGACCGACTGCCTGTGCATGTCATCCGTATCCAGCTTGTACGAGATGCTGATATCCAGATCACGGTGGTTCTTCTCACTCGGCTTGTTCTCCAGCACACCGCTAATCGTCTCGCCCTCCTCGACCGTCAGGACATCCTTCAGGTAGAACACAGTCTGTTTCCAGTGCGTGTACTTTGTGTGGGGGCCAGTGGAGAAGCGGATGGGCTTGTGGCAGGCGGCGAACTCGATGTCGAACCAGGCAATGACGGCGTGGACAAAGTCGTTGCGGCGCACCTTGAGCTCGTAGGGTAACCGGAAAGCGAGGTCGTCGACGGTGCAGGTGTAGAGGTCGAGGGTGATGACGGGGGAGGGGTCGGTGACGACGGCCTTGATGTCGACGGTGTCGACGAGGGGCTCGGTCATGGCGGTTGCCTTGAGGGGGGAGTAGTCGAAGCCCCAGACGTTGTCCCAGACTGTTCGGTTAGTATGAGCTATCAGCAGTCGAGTGATAAATGCTTACATCCAATCTTCTCCTCCTTGTAGTCGCCGTCCTCGATACCGGCCATGAAGATGGTGGCCTTGTCCGGGAAGATCAGGCCATCCTTGACCAGGTACTTGTCGCGCGCATACAGGACAGTGTCCAGCATGCTCTCGTACAACAGGAAGTAGCCCATCCACTCCGATATTATTATGTCGACCTTGTCAAACGGCAGCACGACCTCCTCCATCTTACCCTGCAGCAGGGTGATCTTGTCCGACATGCCGTTCTGCTCGACAATCTCCTTCGCCTTGTCGATGATGGTCGACATGTCGACGCCAATGACGTGCTTCGCGCCTGCCTTGACGGCGAACCTGTGTGCCATGTGTCAGTGCCTGCTCGTGTGCCTTGTGCAGTTGGGGGAGCGCGAACATGCTGAGGATGGATGTGCCGCATCCGACATCGAGCACGACCTTGTCCTTGAACAGGTGGGGGTTCTGGTAGATGGCGTCCCGGTAGCTCTTCGTGCGGACTTCGTCTTTCTGTGCGCGCACTGTTAGCCGGGTGTTCGTTGCGGTCTCAGCGCGCAGGACTGCGAGTTCGTACCAGCATTTCCTCGTGGATGCCTTCATTCGCGCGTTAGTAACAGTCTCCATAGTAGAGCTACACTATACGGACCATGGTGGTTGTAGCTGTGCGCAGTATCGTTAGCCGGCGTTCCTCGTATGCAGAGGCTCGGAATGTGCGGACCTGTTGAAGTAATGCGCCTCGGAGTGCGCCATGCCCTTGAGCGGGTCCTTCATTGCGACGTCGTGTTGGTTCGCCATGTTCACTATCGAAGAGGAAGGTGTGAGTTGGAGAGAAGAAAAGTTGTGAGGACAGAGGCTGGCGCTGCTACCGCGAGAAGTGTTAGGCTACGAAATTCTAGTTTTGGTACAACTAGCCCGCACAGACGTCGAACGTAGGGCAGTAACGTTAGCGGGGCACAGATTTTAGATCAAGCTATGCCGGAACAGGCGTGACACGGCAAGAACCATTACGATTTACGTGATATTACAACTCCCGATGCCCAGAATTCTGACCGAGTCGTGCGCGCGAGTAGTACAAAGCAAGCAAGCAAATTTCCAGTGCGCGACGTTAAAAAGAGACGTTTCAATTTCTGGAGCTCGGCAGGGAAGCATACAAAGAGGGGTATATCGCGATCGGCGAAATAGCAGAAACCGCCCTCGTCGTATCGTCGTGTAGTCATTCAGTCGTAAGTTTTTGACAGGTCGGAAAGCAGCAGTGCGTTGTCGTCACACCTCATCGAACCCTGATGCGATGGAACCGTTCTATGAAGTTTCGTGCATCTGAATCGCATATCAGCAACGGCCACTCAATCATGCGAGTTAAGCGACATACCCTCGGGTGTAGTAAAAGTCAACTGGTACTTGCCCGTAGGCCCCTTGGGCACTTTATACCCTTCGCAGAACACGTACGGATGCAGCTCACCAAATTGGATGGTAGCACTGCCCACACGCTTCATCCAGCCCTTGTGTCCGGTGTACTCCGTGACGAAAGCAGTCCAGATGGGTATGGTACTGAGCGGTCCTCGACGAGCTGTGGCTTCGAAGCGAACGCAACCCGAGTCCTCGTCTCGAAAAACGCGGAAAGCGTGTAGGTATCGGTTGTCCGTAATCTCACTACATACTGTCAGTGCGGGACTTGGCGAGGATACTGTTGATATCGTACCCACTAAACTCCATCTGCTCGCCAGACTCGAAGAAGTCTTCCAGCCCTTCGGCAATACCATTCTGATCCTGGCGCTTCATGGCAACGGCGGTGCAGTAGAAAAGAACCATTCCTGGTCGACTGTTAGACGTGGTAGACCAATTCAGTGCACACGATACTCACGCTCATACAAGGTGAACCGTAACCTAGCCCACAGATCGAGTTGGCCGTCTTTACGGTTGACCCGACACAGCTGCACACAAGATTCTGTGCGCTGCAATTTCAGCCCGGTAATTGGGATACACTGTCTGATGCGGCGTCCACTGGGATTTATGGTGAGGAAGAGTATCCGGCAGCGACTGTCGTCGGCCCTCCAGTAAATTCTCACCCACACGTTGGTCGCTTCAAAAGGCAACTCGAGCACCTTCTCGAACCCGTCACCGTTTAGGAACTCGATAACTCGGGGTTCGTCCTTTCCGAGGCATACGGTAGCGTCTCCGAGAGTCTGGAATGGAGTGGACGAATGGCGTCCATCAAATATCTTCATCGCCCAGTGAGCGGCTGGTTCGGAATCAGTCGAGTAGTTTGAGTAGGCGTGTGATGACGCGGACGAATAAGTCGGCGATTGAGGAATCTCTGGCACTGGGGGTGGGATGAACGGTATGTCTCCGATGCCGATGCCTCCCCATGTTGGGGCAATATGGGCCCGATGTGGCAGTGGCGGAGGTGGTTGTGCTTGAAGGTGAGAGTACTGTTGAGCTGGATACGTATAATGACTGTATATTTTCGGCCTGGCCACCTTCGGAGAAGGGGGCATTGGGGTTTTAGCATAGCCATGTCCACTGCCATGTACCGATAGTCTGTTGAAGTACGAATCAATCGGCCCTTGCTTCTTCAGCAGCTTCGATAGACGGATCCTGAGACTGCGCAGTTCTTCTTCGTCTTCCTCGCTACAATCGGTCAGTATATGCCTTGCCAGTCTTTCATCCTCCACTCACCCTTTCAGAGCTTCGCACATGCCCTGCAGATACGTCCTGAACAACTCCAGCCTCAAGGGCAAGGATATGCCTTGTACTTTGAGATCCGCAAGCGCGTCTTCCCATATAATCGCGTATGGAGGCGTGCCAGGAAAAGCACCAGGCGCTGTTTTACCTTTTTTAGACTTGCTGAACATGTCGCGTACGTCATCGAGAGTATATCCTAGGCTCGGCAGGCATACTTCGAGATCCTTCAAAATATGGCCCGAATATCGACCATAGCGGGACAAGTCCAGCGCTTCGTGCAACACATGAAGGGCGTTCGAGATGGCGAAGAGTTCAGCAATGTTCCCAGTGATATCCTTACTATATTGTTGAATCTCGCCTAGGAAGACTTGAAGACCCGACGCGGTGTCTACAGCTTCCTTGGCGTAGTCGAGGAGTCGCCAGTCCATCGTTGATCGCATGCCGGTAATTGTACAGCCGAAAGGGAAATGTTAACAGCGACGCATGCCATAGACGCCAGGAGTCAAGGTGGGGAAGAGACCAAAGCTCGCGCAAGCGATAAGGCTGGAAAACGAGCGTCGCACTTGGATGATGTGCGCGCCTGAAGAGGAGTCGGCTCTTTCTTTGACGTGTTTCTGCTGCAGCACGCCGCCGGTGAGAAGCCAATCAATTACCCACCCTGCATGTAATCCACAGCTCTTGCGTCCTCTCGCGCAATTTGCCTGTTTGACCTATTTGGCCCCCAAACTTGTAGAATTCGACGTTCCTTTATGCCAGCTTCCCGTATGCAATGGCGTGTAATGCCGGACGAGGGTGCTACTTTGAGGGTCGGAGACGCTACTCCGGCCGGCACAGGGCGGGCTGCAGAGCTGTGCTGTCAGTAAGAGTTTGTCGTACGAAATCCTTTCCCGGAGTGTCTAGACTTTTTGGCCGACGACATCGTGTCTGCATGTGGCTAATGTTGCTGGTGGGCGGACTTCTGCCTAACTCTTGACCATGGCTTAGGCTAGCACTGCAGTGTAAGCAATGGTTGGTTAGTTGATCGAACAGATCAGAGCGACAACTATCGATAAGCCGTTGCCACAATAAGGAACATGCAGTTTGCCGTTGTATGTGACGGGGGCAGAATGCACCAGCTAGGCAGCAACAACCCGCGCTCGGACGTATTTTTGAACAGATCAACTGTGTTTGAGAAGGTAAGATGCAGGAGATGTTTGGCAATTTCGACTGTAGCTGATCACCATATATATGATTTTTGAAAAGTATGGCTGCGCCTCACTTTGTCCAAGCCACCACACTGGCTGCCTCGCCACCCTCGTAATCTCATCCTTGGGGAACAAGAGTAATACGAATCACTTCCCGAGTGTCTTCAGCCTCTCGTCTACCAGCTTCGCAACCATCTTCTCCAGTATCGCAAATTCTCCATTGGCAGCCCCTTCGAAGTACCCAGCCACGCTCTTTTCCACGTACTTGCCAACCTGATCGACCTCGACATTGACGTCTTCACCCGGCTTCTTGCTCGCCGTGACTACCTTTTCCTGCGTGTAGGCAATCAACATGACCTCCCACCAACCGTGTGGGCTATCCTGCACCTTGGTGACTGTCAGGCTCGCCCCGTCTATTGTGACATAGCCCTTCTCGACAATATATCGCAGTACTGCGGGGTCGCGAGGTTTGAAGCGGAAGGTAAGCGCGTTACCATCGGGCGTAACGGACTCGATGGTTGCAATGGTGTCGACGTGGCCCTGTACGAAGTGTCCGCCCATGCGCGTCTCTGCAGAGACAGCGCGTTCGAGATTGACCTTGGAGCCTTCCTGCAGCGAGCCTAGGTTTGTCCGCCGGAGCGTCTCGGGAGCGCAGCCGATCTTGAATGAGGACTTGGTGAACTCGGTGACTGTGAGGCATGTTCCTGTACCGAATTAGCCCATGATTTTAGGCACTTCTAAATTGAACGTACCATTGACGCTGATACTGTCACCCAAATGGGCGTCGCCCAAGATGTCTTCACATCCCGAAATAGTCAACGAGGTTCCGCCGCCTCCGGAAGCCGTCTGGTCGAGCTGCTCGAGAGCGGCAACAGCTAACCATCATCAGTCGAGCCGCGCAGAGGGAAGACGATATGTCTCAGCTTACTGCCGATTGTTTCAACGAGGCCGGTAAACATGGCGGCGTTGTTGGAGAAAGAGCGATGGTGGGGTTGTGAAGCTAGCGATGAGCCTCGGAACCAGATCTCGGGTATACATCGTAGGGAAGCATGAGGTCACCGAACATGTATCCTTCTCCATCGACTCGTATCGAAAATGTCGAAGATTGTACTGAGAAGCTGCAGAAGTCGTCTCCAGGCATCTTTGTACTCTGCAAGATGCTATTGGTGGACGACAGGCTCCAGGAGAACACTTGCGACAGCAGCTAGCGGAGATGTATCGAACCTACCTCTAGCTGGAATCAAGGTGCTTGATATGACCAGGGTATTGGCTGGTGTATGTTGATTGACCCATCATCTATTTACAATGCTAACAACCCATAGCCATACTGTACACAAATACTAGGAGATCTTGGGTACGCGATGAACAGCCCAGTATGGACCAACAACCGAGGTTGGCGGGCTCAAGATTACAAGTTGACTGTGACGTAGAGCGGACGTTATCAAGATTGAACATCCTACTAGAGGAGGTAAGCAACTCAATGACCACTAATCCCGGCTTGAAGCTGAGCATGTCAAACAGATGACACGCGAGCATGGGGACCACCCTACGCAAAATACACCAATGATAAAGAAGGCCCTGGAGAGAGCGCATACTACCTAGGCGTACGTCTGGCTACGAGCTTCATATTTGTTTTCAACTCATAGATCACAGGTAAACCGCAACAAACGATCGATAGGTCTGTCTTTCCAGCATCCAGCCGGTGTAGACATCCTTCATCGTCTGGTCAAGGAGTGCGATGTACTCGTCGAGAACTACCTACCCGGCTCTCTCGCAAAGTATGCCATGGACTACGACACAGTGTCCAAGATCAACCCAAGCATCATCTATGCCAGTATTACCGGATACGGTCAAACCGGGCCATACAGAAACAGAGCTGGATACGACGTCATGGTAGAAGCGTACGTCACCCAATTCTACTGGGGCGTCAATGCTAACGTCTAGAAGTGAGTTCGGTCTGATGCACATAACAGGTGCACGCGATGGCCCCCCAGTAAAAGTCGGCGTGGCAGTAACCGATCTCACAACTGGGCTCTACACCTCCAACTCCGTTATAGCCGCTCTCTTCGGACGCATGAAGACAGGAAAAGGTCAGCACCTCGATGTTTCTCTGAGCGACTGCCAGGTCGCTACTCTCGCCAACATCGCCAGCTCGTGCCTCATCAGCGGGGAAAGAGATACAGGGAGATGGGGCACATCGCACCCGTCGATTGTGCCATACAAAGCGTTCAAGACATCCGATGGAGATATACTGCTTGGAGGCGGTAATGATCGGCTGTACGGGGTTATTTGTAGTAGGTTAGGGAAGCCAGAGTGGGCGGCCGACGAGCGGTTTAAGACGAATGCGCTGAGGGTTCAGCATAGGGATACGCTGGAAGAGTTGATTGAGAATGAGACAAGGAAGAAGACTACGCAGGAGTTACTTAACATTCTGGAAGGCAGTGGGATGCGTGAGTATTCCGGCTTTTGCCAATCAAGTATCTCCTGGCTGACTGCTCTAGCTTACGCTGCCATCAACGACGTACAAGATACTCTGAACCACGAACACGGTACGTCTGATCAGCTAAATTGTAGACGTCGTCGTTCAGCGCTGACTATCAATAGTGATCGCTCGAAACATGGTAAAGGAAGTTGATCACCCGGCGTGCGGGCCCATGAAGCTGGTCAACACGCCCGTCAAGTGGTCGGACTCCACGCCTGGGATTCGACTACCACCACCGACACTTGGACAACATACTGATGAGATTCTCCGGGATACGCTAGGTATGACTAAGAAAGAAGTAGAGGGTTTGCGGAGTGAGGGTGTTGTAACATAACTACGACTGTAGGTGGGGTTTACACCCAAGGATGCGGATCGTCCCAATCGTGCAACTCAGAACGTGGGTCCAAAAACCCGTAGTCCCTATCCAGAAAATCCAAGCGTGGTATGGCGTCGTGCGGTAATTGGCCCGGTCGTGCGTTTCCCTTCATTTCACGCGCATCTGTTATGACCATGTATCAGCCCGAACCGGGTTTTGAGCTCGGCTTGGAAGATCCTACCAAAAACACCACATTCTCCATCCATCACTGTCCCATGTTCTATCGCTGTTTATTGCGTCTGCTACCGCGTCCTCAGCTGAAGCGATGCTTCGCTCTGACCTCTGCAGGACTAATGAAACATATTCCCAGTGTGCCCATGTATTAATTATATCCTCAGGGTCACGCCACGCTGAGAGATGGTGAAATCGTGGACGATAAACCGTCGCCGGTCGACATAGATTTGGATACATGGGGCTGAAGTGCGACGCAACGTGATGACTAGTTGCTCAACTCCAACGTTCGATCATCCATAACATCGTAGATCTTCCACACCTGCATGAGGGTTAGTTGTTCGCGCTCTTGCCCCGAGAAGACTCTGAAGTCTGAGTTATCTTCGCCCTCACTGTTCTCTGCTTCGACGGTCCCGCCTTCCCAATATACCCTGTTACGCGGGGCCGGTTGTACATAAAGCCAGTCGAAGAAGCCCTGGAACACTGTGCGCGAACTACTACCCGTTGAGCCTTTTGTATTTGCTTTGAAGACCGGAAAAACTTCAAGCTCCCGTCTAACCATGTCGTCCCAGCTTGGCGGACTGAGGTCTGACCCCCTCGCATGTCGCGCTGCTACTTCCACGACCGGCTCCGCGAAGACACGCGGTCCAAAGGTTGATGTAAAAATGCAAACACGGTAGAAGCTACGCAGGTAGGCTTTTTAGCATGGACGCCTGAAGCTCCTCCGTGTCGGATAGATCGGATAGATCGGATCCGCCAGAGTAGGTGTTCGTACTGTTATAGCTTCCATCCATTGTCGTAGTTGATGTCCATGCTAGAGCGAGTAGGTAGAGGTCCACCACGGCCCGGATCTCTTCATACTATGACGCAGCTGGGATGGAAGGACAACTTGAAGGCACGTCAGTGCCATTCATGACGGTCTGAAAGAAGTCCTTCGAGGGGTGGAAGGAGTAGTCGCCCTTTGCGGAGTTGTAGTGGCAGCATGACTCCACGGGTATGCGCTTGAGCCGAATGGCGAGAAGGGCATCGTCAAAGGTGCGGATATGCTGGCGCACGAGCTGAAATGCGCGACTTTTGCAGCCCTTGTTTACGGCGTTGCGGATGCTCCTTGAGATGTTTCTGTATAAGAGGAGTTCGGGTATAGACGCGCTGCTCCCGGCGATGGAGAGGAGTATCTCGGCAGGCAAATTCTCCACATCAGGAAATGCAGGGATGGATAAAAGTGGCGATTTATCTTCTCGTTGTTTCGTCGTCCAGTCGTCTCGTCCATGTCCTATAGTCCCCTCGTCGCTAGCTCCACACGGGCCTCACTAGCGGCTTCCTGATGTCTCTCCACAGGATGGTCAACTTCCCTGTATCCTTCACACGCCTTGCTGAGCGCAGCTGCTTCATTCTTAGCATTACAGTGTCAGTCGCAGGACCGATGGAAGCAGCATGAACCCGCCAAACCCGCCGAACGGCCATAATGGCGTCGGCAATGGCGCCCATGCGATTGGCGGCGAGACTAACATGTCCGCACCAACTCCGCATCCACCACCACCACCCCCATGGTCGTCGCAAATGTCCAACTTCCAGGCAAACAACGGCGCCGATGCGGGGCCCAGCTTTCCGGAGTTCTCTGCGTCTACCGCAGCGATTCTTTCGAGGCTTTCGGGAAAGAACGGCCATGCGTCTGGAACGGCTGCGTTTGAGGCGAAGCGGGCAGAGATCATGCAGAATTATGTTACGAGCGACAAAATGCCGACACCTTCGCCAATCCCGAGCACTGGACGTAGGGGAAGAGGTGGCAGAGTTGGGATGCCGAGTGGGCTGAAGACGGAAGTTGGCGCATCGCCGGCGGGCGCTTCATCTGGGCGTGGATCGGGTAGAGGGCGCGGACGGGGACGGGGGCGAGGAGGGCGTGCCGGCAGAGGCGGCAAGCGGAAGCGCAATGAGAGCGACGAGGAGAGCGACGTGAGTTTGCATGGCATATATTGAAACCATGTACTGATATTACGTAGAATGACGACGACGACTCGAACGTCTCGGACTCATACACTCCACTTCCCACGCGAACAAAGTCCGGCCGAAGCGTGAACAAGCCTGTTGTATTCGTGCCCACCATCCCAGAACCCTCTCAAGGCGTCAAGCGGAGGAAGTCGACCAAGACGCTGCTCGCTGCGAAGTGCAAGACCTGTCACCGCGAGACCGACCCGGCGAACAACCGAATCGTATTCTGTGATGCGTGTAGTACCGCGTACCACCAGTACTGCCATGACCCGCCCATTGACAACGAGGTCGTCACCGTGCTGGAGAAGGAGTTTTTGTGTACGCCATGTGTGCGGGCGAAACAGAGCGTTGTGGAAGGCGCACACACTCTGGTTGCTGCAGCGAATCTCTCAATAGACGAGGTGTGTTGAGATGTAGGCTTCTAAATTCCGAATACTGACCATCACAGAAACGGGCATACTTCTCGACCCTCCCACACCCCCAACTAGTCGGTCTCCTACTCACCGCCACCACCCGCCATCCGGAGCTCCCCATCTTCCCACCAAACGTGCAGAACATGGTACCAAACCCTGCGGCGATCCAGTCTCAGCCACAGCCTCCTCCCGCTCTTCAGCGATACGCACAGTCAGCTCCGCAGTATCAACCACCATCAACATTTCATCACCCCTCCATAACCTCACCATCGAACGGCCATACTCCCACAAGCCAAACCCCGCACTCGCACAACTTCTCTTCACACTCACACTCGGAGATGGATTCCGCAGAGGCCCAACTCCTCGGCGATAGCCACCCTCAGAACCCACGCTCGACCATCGATCTGGCGGGGAACCAGTACGATGAAGACGACGGTTACGACACCGATCCGCCAGCGCGCTACCCCAAGCCCGGCAACGGACTAGCTAGGACGCTGAGACCCGAGAGCGAGGACCTGAACTGGCTCGTCGATGACAACTTCGAAGTCTACAGCCACGGGTGGAAGGGCGACGGGACGGGTATGGGTGCCGACGGCACAATCGATGGCCTGGGCGGAGGAGCGCAAAACGGAGAATAGGATACCGCTGGTCAGGAAGGGTATCGTGTCGCTATAGCCGTGAATGCGCGGAATGATAAGCTGAGGGGTTTGCTCATAAATAAGAGTGACGATGTGACGGGCATTGACAGTGGTGCGATAGGAAAGTTGGCCGACGATGCCTGATGAGATGGCAATCAAGCTGACGGCAAAGTTGACGGCATACATACGACACTGACGCCTACCCCACGACAGTCAGACTGGCCTAATGATTCATATATCAAGGCCGAAAAGCCCTTGCGGAACACGACTGCCAAGGCCATCACATGGCTGGATGTAGTGTCGAATGAAAGATTGACTGCATTATTCCAAATCCCAGTATATGAACATGGGCGTGGTATCTCTAATAGAAGGGCTAACCAAACAACCAAAAAAAGTGCAAATCAATCCCACTGGAGCCACCCTATACAAAGGCGAAACTCTACAAACGCCACCCATACATACTTCATCATAAAGCGTTAATCATTCATCGTCCACACCAAAGCCCAGCGTCCGCTCCGGGTCCTCCCACTTCTTACTCTTCAACACCCGCATTCTCTTCACCGGACTTGCCGTTCGCTGGTGCGCCTCCCGCTCCCTAGCCTCTAGCCTCGCCTTTAACACCTCGTTCTCGCGCTCCAATTCATCCACCCGATCCCTCAGCTCCGGATCAGGATCCTCATACACCTTGACTTCTTGCTTCAACTGCGCCTTTGTAGCCCGAATGACGACATCGATCTTAGAGTCCAAATGTGCTTGCTGGTTGTCTTGCTCGTTATCGAGTGCAGTTTGCCAGCGGCGGCGCTCTTGGTCGACCGCTGTTTCCATCTCCTGGTAGCACTCGTCGCGGATCTCTTGCTCGAGGTCCGCCATGTGATCTTCCGCTGCGGCCCAGGAAGACTCGGCGGCTTTGCGGCGGGCCGTTTCTTCCGAGAGGCGGAGGGCGAAGATTTCGATTTCGGCGGCAAGACGTGCGATTTCGGCGTTGGCGCCTTCAAGTTCTTCCAGTACGGCGGAGGGAGTGGTGCGGCCGGAGGAGGTGGTAGTATTAGCATACCTGTGTGTCGCGCCAGCGAGGATGGTTTGTGTCGTAGATGGTATCCGGGGTACGGTCACTTCGCGGGCGAGAGCGGAGTAGCGGAGGATTTGGGAGGTGGCATTGAAGTCACCTTGAGGATCCGCGGTAACGACCATGATGGATTTCTGGGGTTGATGGTGTTGTGTGTGTCGGGTGCTGGACGGGAATGAGTTTGAAAAGAGCAGCTCAGTGAGTTTGCATTGGCGGAATGGGACGATGTTCTGCTTGCGTGTCAGTAAACGAAGGTGGGAAGTGCAGAGATATACATACCTTTGAGCCACCTTGGTTATCAGACTGCATCTGCATGCACTGACCCAGATACATAAGCGACTCGTTGATCTTGCCAGCCTCCGCAAGCGTCTCGCCCGCAGTCTTCGCATTACGGGCACGCTCAGAACCGGCCAAGTCAACAATAGTGAGGTTGCTGCTAGACCAAGGGCCCTTGCGCTCCGCATCCCGCTTCTTGACTTCAATACTGAAGAAGCCGTGACTTCTTGAGCTGACAGCATTACTTCCGGTCCCAGCGACCTTTCGCTCCATGAGGCCTGTTTCCAGCACCATCATAGCCTCCTCAAAGCTACCGCAGATGATCTTTGTAAGACCAGCAACAACCTTCCGTTCTGGGCTGGACTCCGTGCTCTTGAACAGCAACGCCCGACGCTTCACGCTGGGATGCTGTTTCCTCGTTGCGTTTCCACTAAGGAGATCGAATATCCTGTCATTGTACACCTCATACATGGACATTACGACGGCGTACTCGGCGCTCGGGTCCGCAGGTATCTGGATGTCGGCGACGGAAGGGGTCTGTGGTAGGGTTGATGGTCGTGGGATTTTGTTTGATCTCGACGTTCCGCCCAGGGAGAAGATACTACAATCCTTTATCACTGGTGAGCCTGCGTCGATACAAATCTCTAGGTGCACGCCTATGAGGAGAATAGACTTACGGGTATGGGGGTTTGCGCCCGCGACGGGAAACGCTCAGACTGGTTATCTCCATACAGAGAGTCCAGGTAAGCGGTCGCCGTGAACATGTGCGCTTCAGACACATCGGCGGTGGCAAGCGACGAGAAAGCCGGTGCGCCATAAAAGGATTGTACGAGCTGATCTTCGCAGGTCTGGAAGACGACATCGAGGGTCATTTGGACAAGACCGCGCTGCGATTTCGTCCCGAGGATTGTGTGACTCTGCGCCCGAATTAGCCTCTCCTTCATGGATTCCCGAGACGTGCATAACGCACCTTTCCGGAGCCCGTGCACCCCAGCGTTGCTAGCAATCCGTCTCGTCCGCAATGGCCGGGCGCGCCCATGACGCCCTCAATCATGGGAATCACACCCGTGCCCTTGAATAGGTCCATTTGCCGCGCATCCTCCTCGAAGACCTGGGTAAAGGCGAATCGCTCGACAGCGCGCTTGCGATTATCCGCCGAGGACGGCTTTATCGTGATATGGGTCGGATGGTTTCCCTCGCCTTCCTCAACGCTGAGAAAGCGGGCATCGCCGGAATTCGAAGGGCGCAGGCGTAGGAATACATCGAAGAGCGAGCTCGAGGGTCGCGGCGGAGGTTCCATGATAATTTGGGTGTGTGTGTGTCTTGGAAGAAGTACGGGTGGAGTGACAGTTGACGTTGGTGTACCAAAAGTGTGGAGTAGCTCGTGCGCCTTGGCCATCAACAAGCCCCGGCCGCCGTTGCCCGAAGCAACCGACGCCACGCGACGACCGCATTGCGCTAAGAAAATGACGTACACTCTAGATGGCCTTTAGGCCACTGCAAAGATGACTAAGAGAATGGCGAGGGCCACATACAAGGCATGTGAGATCGTGGTTCTGGGAGACGGTTCGATTACTGCCTCCTCGCACATACGATGGAAGCCTTCAAGGGTTGGAGATTCGTGAATAAGAGGCCCTATGATAGGTAGGCCGAGAGTACTTCGCTAGTTTCAGACCACGTATTTTTCAGGAAGGAATAAGAGCATGTTCAGTTACAGGTAAGGGTGACACTTACGGATAATTGTGGAAGGTAAGGGATGAACTATTGTCGAGCTGCACCATTTACTGCTGTGACGCATAAAGAAGGTTTAGTATGAGATTCGTATAGACTTATGCCACGGCAAACAAAAATAGTCTGTCAGTTCGTAAACAACACCGAAGGAAGCAGCTTTAGCTCCAAATTGATGGTCTGCTTATTCACCCGAAGCCTGCGGCGCTTACAGCAATGTAAAGTGAATGTTCAATTGACTCTATAGATGTCAAGGCATAGCCTTGACAAGCGTAAACGCTCATGTTATGCTAGTTTACATTTCCCTCCCCCTTTCCCTTTCTCCTTGTGTTGCCATCTTACAATGTAGACTCACAGTCATTACAGAAAGTGTTGTCCTCCAAGTTCATGTCATGCCTCCAGACTTCGTGACCAATTCCCATTATGCCCATGCACCATAGCTTCCTCTGTGGGTTGTTAATGTCGAAACCATTATTACACCAGATGCAGACGTTGACATTGATGAATGCTCGGTACCTAACTGGGACAGTGTCATAGTTACAGAAGGGCTCAGGTGCCTGACACTGAAACCAATGGTCTTGAGTACTAGGCGTCTGAGATGTTAACATGTTGCTACCATCATACTGTTCTTGGTCGCGTGGGACTAAGCCAGCTACAAGGATAACAGACAAACGCGGGTGTGAATGCCCAACTACGTCGCCCCACACAACGTCATCGCTACTGATACCGCCCGAGAAGGCACCAGATGGAAACGAAATAGTGGATCTTAGATCACCAGAGGGAGCAACTGGTTCAGAAGGTAGGACAGGAATCGCCATTTGACTAGCACGACCAATGCCACCGACAAAGCTAGAAGGAAACTCTGACAAAGGAAACTGTGAAGGGAGCTCGTCAGCGTCTGCAATTGGCAATTCTATCTCTTGGCGTTCACGTTTTGCGAGATCGGCAGCACGCATAACAGCAACCGTAGTTGTCTTTGCTTTAAGTCGGTTAAAATCAAATGGCTCTTCAAACAATATACCACGAAGCGTCCGGACACGGGAGATGGCGACATAGGTAAGACCGGGCTGGAAGTCTCGCTTCTTGCCGGGGTTCAAGACAGCGGTATCAACGGATAGACCCTGGCTCTTATGGATCGTGATGTAAGGGTCACGCAAAGTATGCAGTTGCCTGGTAACAAGGTCGAATTGATAGAGAGCTATGGAGGAACACTGACGAGTTTTCAGTGTGCTTCGCTTATTTACAAGCTAAACAAGAAAGGAATAGACGGATCCCATCCATGTCTAGGCCTAGCCGAGATCTCCAGGGCCTGGCCCATTACACGTGATCGCGTAAGCGATGGTGATGGGGAATTGGGTACGTGTACACCGAATAATGCCGCGGACCCATTCACGCTTTACACGGAATATGGGAACTAAGGGACGGTCTGTATCTGGGTCCCAAAGAAGGTGAGGTCCGTCACTCTCATAGTCGTCAAAGTCGATGAGGATAGCAAGGGGTGGGTCTGTGTCAGGGTTGGCACCCTCTTCCCATAAAATGTCGCGAACTGTTCCTACGGCCCCATTGAAGAGACGGCGTTCTATCCAAAGATTTTCTCGCAACATAACCCGTGCGTTGATAGAGATTGGGATCTCTTTGTGCAGATTGCCGGCCTCTTCGGTGTTAGCCCTCTCCGCTGGTACACCGCCAGAGTGGGATGCGTTGACGAGCAACACTGGGCGACCTAGCTCTCGAAGGCGATGATGATTGTAAGCCTTGACATCGTCCTTGTATGCATAGATTCGCATGGCATTGTCAAAACGAGAGAGGTCCTTGCTGCCACGAAGCTTTGCTTGTACACGGCTCGTGAATAAACTCCAATCTTTATGCGTGACTTTGTTTACACGCAAGTTATCGAGCGCTGTACGAAAGGCGCGGGACTCTGCGTCATCGCCAGTCTGACGCTTGATAACATTGAGTGTGATGGTCTGATTGAAGAGACGATACAGTTGCTGTCCAAGAAGAACATCGGTGGACTTTGAAGTGTTTGTGCTGTAGAGCGCCGTCTCAGCAACTGGCGGAAGCTGAAAGAAGTCGCCAGCGATAATGACGCTAATACCGCCGAACAAATCGTCGCTGCGTAGAGGGAAGATTTCTTTGAGGCGACGGTGCATCCAAGTTAATAGCTTCAAACCCACCATTGACTTTTCGTCAATGATAAGGTACGCGACACCTTGGAATTTCTCTTGGAGAGTCTTGAGTTGACTAGGTGCAAGGGGCTGATACGTCCGCTCTTTGATAGAGAATCGAAACAACGAATGGATAGTACTACCACTGAAATTGCAAGCAGCAACACCAGTCGGAGCTACTCGTAGAATAGGCGAAGACTGTCCGTGATCAGCTGCAAGTTTGTCGACTGCGCTACACATAGCTTCAACAACGGTTGTCTTGCCTGTCCCAGCTTTGCCGTCTAGATGTAACAGGAGCTGACTAGGCTGGAGGCGCATTAGGTGATTCTCCCAATTTGTAACAACGGTGTCATACAACAGCTTCTGCTTTGCTTCAAGGAGATGGTATGACGTAGTCGGATGCTCTCTCGATATCACTGGAAAGTCTGCCTTGGCTTCCTTCCACCACTCTGGACGCAGATCAGGGTAAATACCAACACGATCACTCCAATCAACCCGGTCTTCAGGTCGATGGCCAAGCTGATCCCACGCGTCAGCATTATTGCCGTTTTGATCTGGTAGGTGACGAGCAATCTCTCCCCACTCCGCGTCCATGTTGTTTTGGGCATCTTCATTGGGATCTTCGGGAGTAGGCTCATATACGGACTCTTCGGGTTCAGGTAACGGATCATCATACCCATCAGGCTCATGATAACAGCGCTCCCGACACACCTCGTAGGCTTCGAAGTAGTTGGCGCATGGCTCATTGTGGATAGATTCGATATAAAGGAGACCTTCCACCGTACGAAACGCGTGATGAAGCATAAGCTTAGCTCGACCGTAATTTTCAACGTCGTCAGGTAGATACCGAGGAAAGAAGTTGACAATACGATCATTGGCATTTGGTCGGATGTTGTAGGGGTACCGGTGGTTATAGGAACGGAGGAACTGGAGGTAGGGAATGTCCTCAAGGTCAGAAGGACGACGCGTGTAATGCTCTACAACAGAGAGACCGCGACGAACTTCGCCTCCTTCAATGCGGACTAACCTCGCCTGTGTATTAAGCGGTCGCATGTCAACATGAACATGTGTCCGGGACGCCTGCTTTAGAGGGAGGTTGAGAAGCATATGACAAACTTCTTGTGCTGAATAGTCGCGTTCCCCGATAAGCTTGTTCATTAATTTGGTTACCATGGATTGAAACGGGCGCGCATCATTGACGAACGGAATAATGCGCTGCGCGAGCTCACGGTATGAAACTGACGCCTTTTCTGCCTTAGAAGCGTACTTAACAACATACTCTATAACGGCCGTCGTACTAGTACACGGTGATACATCTGTATTTGCCTGCCAACCCATCGTCACCAGCCGGTTGTACTTGTTCAAGTGTTCGTCGTTGCGCAACGGGTAAAAGTGCATATATGAATGCGTAGGATGCTTGTCGACTATCGCGCAATCAAGCTTTGCCAAAGGGAAATGGAATCGACACTCCTCTACACCTTTAGCTTTGTTGAGGCGAAGGCAGTAGGTCTTGGAGCAAAGATGACCTTGAACTCGATTGACACCAGAAGACAGAGTAATGCCGTTATTGACAATATCAAGTCCGGCAGTCTGTATCATTGAGTCTTCGTTTGCAGGACGCGCCCCAGAATCTGGCTCTGGGTTGAAAGCCGTGACGTGAATACCCCAGAATCGTGCAAAGATGTCCCTAGCAGTATCACTGATACCAAGATCATTGACATCAGGACTACCTTCACTCCACCAAAGACCATGGTCGTGAGTACTGCCACGCGACTGCCACTCAAAGCGATGCCAGAAGTCCTTAACGTTGAACTTGACCTTTACTACCTGATCTTGGAACACCTGAAATCGACGGTAGTAATGATACGCAACAATATGCGGATGTTCGCGGAGGTTGTTACGTGCAATCCGTACTCGCTGGCCCGAGTCAGCAGCCCGCCACAGTTCATAGTCTGGGAAGAGTCTCATAAGACTGTCCCAATGGAGATCCGCAGCCGAGAGTGTAAGAAAGAAACTAGGACATCCAAGCTGTCGTATCATAGCTTCAAGAACCTTCATTTGACCACTCCAGTATAGGCGAGTGCCAAGTAGACTGCTAGAGTAACGAGTGATGGAGTTCATAATCTGTTTACATTCATCCGTGTCGTCGTTGAACGCATCTCTCAGTTGCTCTACCGTAAAAGTCTTATGCTCCGGATGTAACGTATTAACAAAGAATCCTGCCCGAGTGTTGATCTGCATACGCATAATGGTGTTGAATACGACATATCGAAACCGAGGATGCCGACTAAACCGCATGTCTTTGTACAGGAGAAGATGCCGAACGTAGTCTTGATACGATACATCCCGAAGACGAGGAGTAACATACTCTGCTTGACCACGAGGGAAAAGACTAGGAAATGCTAAACTTAACAACGGATGACTCTTATTGAACTCGGAGAGTGGCGTCCTATCCGGAGTAGGGAGGCTCATTGACGGCAATCGACGAGGCTGTCTCCCAGTAGTCCGGCGTGCCCCTTGGGAATTCAACTGAGACGCAATGATGTCGATTTCGTTTCGGTCAGGATGCAGATCAGGTACAGCTGCCTCTTCTGGCTCCTCCTCAACTTCGTCGGCGTTGATATCAGTGGCGTCAATCTCCGTCTCTGCTTCAACTTCATGCACAAGAAGCTCGTCATCTGCAAAGAAGTCGTCCCCAAGCGCGTCAAGGTTCTCGTATGCAACTTCAATGTCTTGATAACCAGGATTATGGCGGCGCAAATGCTCAAGCCATGAGCGGACAACAGATTTGCGCACACGCATGTCGTTGCGGAATTGACGTCGCATCCTAGGATCCTTGTTCCAATTCACTGGACGAATAAGGATAATGTCCAGATCCTCTGGCAACAATGGCAAGCGATTATACACTTTGGCAGTGTTTGTCAAGAAGTTGACAACGTGGCCCTTGTACTTGTACTGGACACCACGGACCTGCCGAACTTCAACATGGCAATGTACCCGAGCAATTAACATCTCCTCCACCTGTGTTAAAGGCTCGAGACTAGGCTCAGCTGGCCCTGGATCCATATGGTTTGCAACGCTGTAGAGAAATGGGAGATCTTCGTCGACGTGCTTGTCAGCCTTGATGCAACTACTACAAACACCTTCCTCATTTACACCCATGTGGAACCATTTCTCTTTGCATCTGCTACACAAATCGAAGACCTCCTGGCTCAGCTTGCTGTGGAAATTTCGTAACAGCTGATAATCACGCTCGGTAAGGGCAGGGTCGTTGCGCCATGATTCAGAAGTAATATCCAGAACGGGATCCTCTACCGTAAGAGCATCGATATAGTCCTTTTGCTGTCTCTCGGATTTGCCAGGGTTGGTTCTGCCACGTACGGCACGACTATGGGGCTGTGAACTATCAATAGAGTCGGTGCGAAGAAACTGGCTAGACAGTAGGCCTTGAAATCGAGAGCTACTACTTGCGCCGCTTGGTTGTGTAAAGGGATTGGACACTGGGTCTCCAATACCATGTCCTCGACACTCCTTGCATGTTGGCTGCGCAAGAGTTCCAGTGTCATCAAACATTTCTTTGTATTTAACAATATGATGACGTCCATGGCAGCATACCTCATCTTCACCAAAAGGGGGACAATTCAACACGTCTTCGCACCAAGTACATAGACCACTGTACGGCTCGAAAGCACCCACTGGTCGATATTCATGGCAGCCGACACAAAAAAAGCAATGACCTTTTGGTAGAAGAGGCGACGAGGGGCTCGGAGAGCGAGAAGCGGAACGGACCCGAGAATGGTTGCGAGAATGGCCATCTGAACGGACTGAGTTGCTGCGACCGCGTCCACGATATGATCCAGGAGAGTAACTGCGTGACAGAGGGGACATGGCGAACGTGGATTCATCACCGCCTTGGTTGAATGGCAAAAACGGGCACCCTTGTACAGGAGCTGGTGCTTGCGTCTGTGCCCATGACGAAGTTGGAGGCGGCTCAGAATAAGAGCTACTGCTTCCTATAACCTGGACTTCGTCGATAATCCTCTGCCTTATAGTAGACAACAACGGTGTTGACGATGCTTCTTCGCCGCCCCGAGTTGTAGCACGGTGGTCCCGGCGGATAGCGTCACGTTCCCTTCTAGCCGCTGCTGTCATTACAGTATCCCCACTGTCCTCACCGCGCCAAAGGAAAGGCACCAAAGTGGACGTTTCTACAGAGGCGGTTCCTGGAGCGGTTGTTATAAACGAGTGCGGTATAGAAGAGACCCCCGCAGGACCAAAAGCCATACGCGGTTGCGCTGGGAGTGCCGGAGAGTGTACATTTGACGCGGGTAGAGGTGCAACGGCTAGTCTAGACTGTATTGACTGAGAGCCAGTGGTTGTAGCAGCAGGAGGCAAGAAGGCATTGGTGAGCCTAGTTGCACTTGGGCGAGTTTGTAGGCCGCGACCAACAGAGGCACGACCAATAGAAGCGCGAAACTCTGCAGGCGTTGGGCTTGGGATACCAGGCTCTACTGCAGCCCCAGTAGTAATATTAACAAGCTTGCGGCGCTTCTACAAAGGATTTCAGTTAGCACATGAAAGTAAAAACTATAGAATAACTAAATAGACTTACCGCTGCTTGCTCACGATTCTTAACACGACACTCGGCACAACGAGTCTCACCAGCAGCAATCTCCTCTGCACTGAGTTCTCGATTGGGATGGCGAATACACGTACAACGCCCTGGTAGCAAGCCAGGTCCTGGGGGTGGTGGTGGGCCGCATGTCGCCGTAGCCGTGCTGTTGTCATTGGTTGTCATTGTCCCGCGTGTTGTTGTCCCGCATGTCATTGTCCAGCGTGTCGTTGTCCCGTGTTGTCATCGTTGTGTACCATGAGTACAAGTCATAGACT
Source organism: Clathrospora elynae (assembly GCA_010015635.1). NCBI lineage: Eukaryota > Fungi > Ascomycota > Dothideomycetes > Pleosporales > Diademaceae > Clathrospora > Clathrospora elynae. The sequence goes on from ML975997.1 coordinate 974,559, forward strand.
TTTGCCTTTAAACAGGGAGGCAAGGCTGTGCTCAGGGAGGTCTTGAAGGCAAACGCTGTTGCGGTTGAGTGTCAAAAAAGTATTGGAGTTGAGTGTCAAGGTTTTGGAGCGGAGGCGGGGCATGGACTCTTTATATAGTGTCGCAGCAGCTGGTTGCGCAATGATATTTTTGCAAGTGAAATGCCACGTATTACCCAATTAGGCAATAGTGAAAGCAAGTATTGTGAAAGCAAGTCTGAGTATCTACGTAGAGTGTTGCGCAGCCAATAGCGAGGCGTGGCGTGGCAAGGCGGAGTATGTTGGCGCAAACTTTTTGAAGTTCCTGCGTCACGTGCTGACTACACAGCTGCAGCCAATGAGTGTCAAGCTTAATGGGCCAATCACAGCATCCGCTCCTTTGCAGTTTCTACCGTATACCAACCATAATTTGCAGCTAAAGCTGCAATAATCACAACTCGGCGAGCTGAACCTAGAAGATACTCTGTCCATTTTCCCACCTTCCTTTCTGAACTAAACCTAATAGGGCCCTCGGCAGATCATCAGAGCGGTGTTGCTACCGAACCTCAAATACAGTCGCTGACCCTTCTTTTTGCGTCACTGTAGTCGATACCAGAATCCCATCATGATTCACTCTGAGTTTTTCCTGACTGCTATGTGCATCCGCCCAATGCGAATCTGAAGTATCTAGGCCAAGCTGCTGGTCTCGCGAACGGGTCGCTGTGCTACCAATATCGCTAAACTGTATTTTGCTACCGCCATTCCTGCCAGATTGACTGTCTGTCTGCTTCCGGTAGCCGCGCGAGTCGTGTGTTGTCTTTGAGTGGAAGGCTTTGACGAGAACTGCGAATGCGGGACAGCAGCCAATGCTCACAGCTAGAATGACGTTAGCCATGATATACTTTCAAGCAGAAAAATCTAACATACCAATGGAACACTCGACGACTCCCCATATAGAGATCCAGGTCGGATCAAGAGGTTGGCCGTCGGATTCGGGATTGGCCGCATTGACGGCAACCTGGGACACCCGAAGGCAAGCGAACAGTATGCAGACAATACCGCTCCCGAAAAGAATTAGAATGGCTATCTTTTTGCTGCGTGGCATCTGGAGGTTCCACGTGAGCTTAATGGGAAGCGCCATTACTGTACAGGCATGGATCAGCCATCAATACGAGTTGAAAACCGTGCGATTCGGACCAGGGCTTACTCATAAGATTTGTAGCTATATCTACCGCAAACGAATAGTAGAGACTTGCAAGCTGCGCATGTTTTGCAGTGTCACCAATCTGTGGGGAGAGGGCCAAGTTAGCGCATGTACAGTGTACATGGTACACAAGAACTTACGCATCCTCCCATCCAGAACCCAGATATAGTGCCGCATGATCTAAAGTACATGATGTAGTTGCCACCGAAAGTCTTTTTCGGGAGTAAGTTTTGATTCTATAGGGCTTGACTCCGGATCCGGTGACTTACAAGTACACAAAATCCTGCAATGCCCCACCAGATGACAATGTACTGTTTAGATATGCCAATCAAAAGCTTTCGATAGAGGAAAAGGAGCGACAGCTTGATCGACCACAGCGTCAGATAGAACATACATGGAGCTGCGAAGATCATCTTTGTCATAACAACTGCGTCTTCCTTCATGGTGGCGTAAGGCGGTGTCTCCCCATTGATGACCGCATAGACTCTTTGCATGTACGGAGACACTGAGATGTAGAGTGCGCACATGATAACGTAGAAGGCGAAGGCAAGGAAAACGAAGTAATCCGAGGCTGTTAGCCTTTTTGGCCTGAGGATGTTGAGGCCAACTCTGGCAAGTACAACAAAAGTCGTAAACCCGAGCATAGAGTAGGTGATACTCAGGACAGTGCCTTGAGCGAAGCCGTTCGTTTTAGCCGACATGCTTGCAGATGGCGAGGGAAAATAAATGACAAACTTCGGAAGGCATCGATTGAGTGTAAAGGAGAAGTTACGCGTTGTACTTCAGAATGCCGCACATTTGTGTTGTTCAAACAAGCTTATGGTTGGTTCCGTAACCCCCGTGCGCAACATGATGGGGCTGCTTGAATGGCGCCTTGAGCCTTATTATCCATCCGAACGAGCCCATGCGAAGGCGGCGCGGAATTTCTAGGATTCGCATCCTACTGGATTATAATCACGTTTTGAAGGGCTTAACAGTGGTGGTATTTCATCTCGCGCATACCCAATGATTGTTTTAAGCAATGGATATCACTGCTCGCCTCGCAATGAGTGGCAGTCGATCGTGTCCCGTGTGAGTTCTCTCCCTAATGCCCATTATCGCCACAAACCAGGAAGACCCCGTGCGACGAGGTAGCATGCACGAGGAAAAGTTTATAGAGACGAGAGGCTACGATAGGTGGGTGCTAAGAGCTAGGGGCTGGTGGTTGGTCCCGAGGTCGTTACAGAGGGCAGAATGCGGGAGTGATCTTCGTTTTGCCAAGGCGGAACGCGTCTAGTCGTCCTAGTGCCCTTAGCACGCGGGTACCGACTTCCTTCCTTTGGACCACCTCCAACACGTCCTTGTCGACGGTCCACGTTCGGCACACGATTTCATGTTCAGAAATCCTTCGTTCGAACGCCGTACGGATCTACTCTAAACCGGTAGCTCAAGAGGTATCCTTCCTGAGAAGGAAGGTTGCTTCATTTCCAACGTGCATATCTCATCCTTGTCACGTATGGGAATCCGCATTGAACGCCTTATAGACGCGGAGATCGCGTAACGGAAGCGGGAAGCCCTTCGCAACTGTGTACATGCTAGTCATGTTGGGTTAATGCCCCGAGATGTTGAGTGCCTCTGCGTCCTAGACTGCTGCACAGCACGCAACTAAGCCATGGGCATCCATCGCGGTTCTTCTAGTCATCATCAGGTGGTCTTTTGCCTGAATCCCAATATTCTAGAGTGGAAGGTCGGTTGTCGTTTACTGACTCGTTCTGAGTGGAGTGGAAGGTCTGAGCCTTCTTAACAATAAGACGATGTAAAGGCCCTCGCCTCATCCTCGATCACATTCCGGCTGTCCGGGTTTCCATAGACGTTTTTCCAACAAATCCTCGTCTATTGGACGCGAAAATTACGGCACAGCATGAAGCTTCAGCGGATCGTTTCACTCAGCGTCGCTTCTAGTGCACTTGCACAGGACGCCTTTGAGCCATCCGATTTCAATGTTACAGAAGCTCTTGTTGCCAATGGGTTCAATGTTTCAGCTCTTCCCGAGTTGGCGGCATTGAAGGAGAAGCGGTCGGTTTCTAGCCCATGTGCCATAGCTGTAAGCCGTTCAGGATCAAGTCCAAGTCATGCTTGCTAACTTTGAGCAAAGTGCAAATCCCTCAAGGTTGTCTTTGGTGGCAACGTTCTCACCGGCGGATCGGACTACGATGCCTTTACGAGTGCGTACTGGTCATCGCAGGCAGCCTCAGTCAACCCATACTGTGTGTTTACACCTGAAAAGACGCTCGATGTGTCGACAGTCGTTTTGCTTTCCCGCCTCACACAGTGCCCGTTTGCAATCAAGGGCGGTGGGCATGCTGCCTTCCCTGGTGCGTCCAGCATCGAGGGCGGCATCACCGTTTCCCTAGAGAAGATGAACGAAATCACACTTTCTACCGACAAGAAAATTGCATCAATCGGACCTGGAAATCGCTGGGGGGCGATTTACACCAAGCTCGCAGAGCAGAACCTTACTGTCATTGGTGGGCGCGCGTCTGATGTAGGAATGGGCCTTGTTCTCGGTGGAGGTATCTCTCATCACTCAAACATCTACGGGTTCGCTTGTGAGTAAGTAAAGTGTCCATGAGAGCCTTCGCGGAATAGATTTGGATGCTAACACACTCAGCAACGTTGCCTCTTTTGAAGTCGTCACCGCGTCAGGCATCACACTAAACGTTACCCCGAATGCCTTCGCTGACCTATACTTCGCTCTTCGTGGAGGTGGAAATAATTTTGGGGTCGTTACCAAGTTCAACCTGGAGACCATTTCCCAAGGCCTGATGTGGGGCGGTACCCGGATTCATCTCCAGACTGATTATCCGAAATTGATCAACGCCTTCGCAACAATGGCGGAGAGCGCTCCCAAAGACCTCAAGGCTGTCCAGATTCTCTCATTTGCTGTGACGGCTGGCTCGCCGGCCGCGCAGATCCAATTGGAGTACCTTGAACCTGTCAATGAAGCCAATCCACCAGCTATCCTCAAGGAATATCTCTCTATTCCTCCAATTAAGGCCGACACCATCAACAGGACTTTGGTATCGGATACAGACATGCTCAGCGCACAGATGCCCTCGGGCCACCGCTATACATTCTGGGCGAGTACCTTCAAGGTCGACCGCGACCTTATGGCTTGGATGCAAGCACTCCACCAAAAGACAGTAGGGCCTTTGCCCGACCAAGGCTCTTTGACCTTCCAGGCTTTCACTGTACCAACTTTGAGTCAGATGAGCAAGAAGGGCGGTAATGCGCTCGGGCTTAACCCCGCCGACGGACCGCTCTTCCACGTTCTTGTTTACATGGTCTGGGATGATGCATCGAAGGATGATCAGTTCAACAAGGCTGCCTTAGACTTCATGAACGCGGTGAAGGTGGAAGCAAAAAAGCGGGGTCTGCATAACAGGTACATTTACATGAACTACGCAGGACCTTACCAGAACGTTGTTCCAAGCTACGGAGAAGCGAATCTGGCCAAACTCAAGTCGATTGCGAAAAAATACGATCCGAATGCTGTCTTCCAAAAGCTGCAGCCTGGCGGATATAAGCTTGAGGGCGCACCTTATGGGGAGATAATATAATCTGTAGTTCGAATAACGTGTTTCCCAAGCGAGCGGGCCACCCCAACCAAACGGGCCGCCTCACCAAAATTCTGCACCTCTCAACTTTCAACCGCAATGCCTCCACAACGCAACGCGCAAAAGGCCTACAATGAAGGCTCATTACAGCTAGCTATCTCAGCTATTGAACACAATGATATTGAGAGCAAAAGACGTGCAGCAGCAGCCTACAACATTCCTCAAAGCACGCTCCAAGCCCGGCACGCTGGCTGGTCATCCCAATGCAATTGCAAGCCCAATTGCAAGAGGCTGACCAAACTGGAAGAGAAGTCAATTTTCAGGTACATACTCAACCTGGATTCATGAGAAATTGGCGCTACAAGGGCTATGGTCCAAGATATGGCTAGTAATCTACTAGCAGCGTGTGGTGGATAGCCTGTTGGCAAGAACTGGGTTGACAACTTGAACACACGTACACCTGAGATTAAGCTTTGACGGAGTTGTCTATATGATTGCTAGCAAGCTCTGAACAAAGACCTACGCATCCTAAGTCCCTGGTTCTTGCTTATCCAGTCTGTGAAGGAGAAGTATGGCATCCAAGACAAAGATACATACAACTTTGATGAGATAGGCTTTATGATGGGCCAGATTAAGGCTCAGATGGTATTTACAGGCTTGAAGAAGCGCAGCAATCCAAAGAGAATACAGCCTGGTGTTACGGCCCAGAAACTTACATGCAACTGGTTAAGGTTTATGGAATCACAGGCATCTACCCATTCTGCAGATATGACAGCAAGGGGCGGGCCAAGCGCGACACGTGACTACCATACCGTTGGTATGCGGCTGTCACTCCGCAAACGGATGACAGCCGTGCCGCTCCCGCTTCGAGCCGTCCCAATTGTCTTGGCGCATCCGTCCCAGCAGTCTCGGTGCAGCAGCCCGGCGCAGCAGTCTTGGTGCAGCAGCCCGGTGCAGCAGTCTCGGTGCAGCAGCCCAGTGCAGCAGTCTCGGTGCAGCAGTCTTGGTGGTCCCATTGACACCAAGACGTCAAGACACCACGCACCAAGACAACAAGACAACGAGACGCACTAGCCACAGGATACAGTATATAGACAGCATGGAGAGCCCCTATGGCTTGATGTGTTCAACTCATCAAGTGAAAGCAATACCACTGTTCTATCTACCTCACATCTTTGATCCGCTTTGCAGAGAGCCCCTTCTACTGCATTCGCATCGTCCCTCCTCTTTGATACGTTTTACAGAGAGCCTCTTCTACTGTCTTCGTATCATCCCTCCGATCCTGATCCCATTCATCCCAGAGAACCAACCTTGCATTCCCCCGACTATGTACCATACATCTAGCCTTCCAGCTTTGGTTGTACCCTCCAGTCGGACAGAGCCTCACACCTGGCAATTGCAAGTAGGTGACAGTAATCCAGGGAGTTAATGCAGCTGGATGGCCAATCTCACCGTTTGTTATATTTGCTAGAAAGGTGCTTATCTCCTCCTGGTACTACAATCTACCGCGCAACTGGATTCTTGAGACTAACCCTAGTGGCTGGACATCAAACAAGCTTGCTATTGTGTGGCTGAAGCACTTTCACACGCATACAAAAGTATGTAGCGTAGGCTCTTACCGGCTGCTTACTGTTGATAGCTACAAGAGCCATCAATTATTCAAATTCTACCAAATCTGCAAGGAGGAGATGATTATTGTTCTCTGTATGCCCCCTTATTCATTGCACTGTTACAATCTAACGAGCTAGCCCTAGAGCAAACTAGATAATCCACAGGTGCTCTCTGCCTTGGCATGAAACCAAGAGAGCATGACGGCGCAATGGGCCAAGACCACAGATGACCGCATTATGAAGTACAGTATACTCTCCATGATCTCTTGATCTTGAGAGAGCACAGAGAGAAGGAGCGCATGCTGTCCTCTCTGTAATCACGCTTGCTCTCTAGGATCTCTCAATCCCTAGAGAGCACAGAGAGCAGGAGCGCACGCTGCTCTCTCTGCTATTGCGGATCTTACAGAGCAGAGAGATTGGACAGAGCAAGGCATCCAACGTTCCCATATATATAGACTACTGCTGAGCTCTTATAGCTCATTGTGTTCAACTCATCAAGCGATAGCAATACTACTGTTCTACCTCACCTCCTTGATACTCAATGCAGAGAACCCCTTCTACTGCCTAAGTATCATCCCCTAATCCTGATCCCACTTATCCCAGAGAACCAACCCTGTATTCCCCCAACTACGTACCATACATCTAGCCTTCTAGCTTTGGTTGTGTCCTCCAGTTGGACGGACCCTCACACACACCTACTATAGCTGCTTGATGTGGTCTGTTTCTTGCTGTTAAAGTAGGCATACAGGGATGAGATCAATCTCTTGGCATGGTACAGCACTGTTACGGCCCAGAAACTTACATGCAACTGGTTGAGGTTTATGGAATCACAGGCATCGACCCATTCCACAGATATGGCAGCGAGGGGCGGGCCAAGCGTGACACGTGACTACCATACCGTCGGTATGCGGCTGTTACCCCGCAAACGGGTGACAGCCGTGCCGCTCCCGCTTCGAGCCGTCCCAATTGTCTTGGCGCATCCGTCCCAGCAGTCTCGGTGCAGCAGTCTCGGTGATCCCATTGACACCAAGACGTCGAGGTAACAAGACAACGAGACGCACTAGCCACAGGACACGGTATATAAACAGCACTGCAAGCCCTTATGGCTCGAGGTGTTCAACTCATCAAGTGAAAGCAATACTACTGTTCTATCTTTGATACGCTTTGCAGAGAGCCCCTTCTACTGCATTCGCATTGTCCCTCCTCTTTGATACGCTTTGCAGAGAGCCTCTTCTACTGTCTTCGTATCATCCCTCCGATCCTGATCCCGTTCATTCCAGAGAACCAACCTTGCATCCCCCAACTACATACCATACATCTAGCCTTCCAGCTTTGGTCGTACCCTCCAGTCGGACGGACCCTCACAAGCACCAAGCACATCACAAAGGAGGCCTTCCTACCCACCTTTAAAGCAGCTTTTGATAAGGTATTCACAATTGACAATATACGTGCAAGCTTTGAAGCTGCTAGCATAGTCCCGCTTAACCCAGAAGTAGTGGTATCAAAGCTTGATGTTGTGCTGTGCACGCCTACACCTTCAATACCAGAGGACATCCCATAGGAATCCAAAACACCAAGCAATGCGCATGAGCTAGAGGCTTAATCAACTTTTATTTGCAATCAAATTTGACAGCACAAAAGCTCATTGCCTGCTTCTATTATTGAATCACTTAATTGGCTTGAAAGAGGCTCTGCAAGGGTAATGCATGATATGGTGTTAATGCGCAAGGAAATGGCCGGGCTTCAAAGGTAGCTGAGGCAGCAGCTGAGGGTAAAAGTTGGAAGAGGAAGTACATTCAGACGGAGGAGACGCTAACAGTTGGTGAAGTACTTGACTTAGCTGCTCCTGAAGGTGCTAGTGGGCAGGAGGGTAGTAATAAGCACGCAAAGAGAGTGCGCACAGAGAGGCACTGCAGCCGTTGCGGCGAGATTGGACACAATGCACGCACCTGCAAGGTAGAAATTGAGAACGCAGTAGATAGCTATGAGTCTCAGTAATATTTTGGTATCCTGCAATTTACAGTAGCTTGTTGCAGTGTTGAGTTATTTGTGTGTGAAGGTGCATAACTTAGCAAGTTGGCCCGTTCGGTTGGGGTGGCCCGCTTGCTTGGGAAACACGTTAACCAAAAATGGTTTGGCATATTAGCATCCTGTAAGTTAAGACTTATGAGGTATGCGGTCCAACGCGTCATGTGTCAAGGGGCTTCTGGCGTTATTGCTTTCGTCTGTTGAGTGTGCAATACACATCGATCAAGGTCTTCGAATTGTTATGATTTATGAAGATATGTGCGCAGAAGAAACAGTTTTGTAGAGTGCAATGACGTAATGCCTCAAACAGGCGTTAATGGCGTTACCAGCAACGCACTGCAGTGTCATGCAGCCGCGGAGGGCTCCTCTTGAGCTTAACTAAGATCACTTACGTGGGGCAGAAGTGATCGAAGCAGGGAAACATAAATTGGGGTGAGATGTGGAGATCGTGATCGCTCATCGTGCCATCCCAGAAAGCAGATCCGCGATGTCGCCAAATCGCTGGCAATTCCTACAAAGATCTGTACTCAACGGGCTTTACACATCTAGAGCTATATTATTAGATATCAGTTTAGCGTACGTTTATCAGAAGCGCAACGGTGCTACGATATGGACTTCCAGCCTAGAGCACACATTCCGATCGCCACTGATGGTGGTGGCTGCCGTCGCTAGTGCGTGCATGACGTAACGAGCAGTCCCTACGCGGTTTCCCTGAATGAAAGCAAACAAAGCTGGAGACAGGACCTCTCCACATACCAAGTCTAATTTCCTTGAAATACTCGTTCTTGAGTCGGCACATCACGATGTCTACCGGCGGTGTGGTCTACAAGGATTTGATGCCGATCCCTGATACGAACCCTACAGTACATGAAGGAAAGCAGACTACGCTACTGGATGCGCCTACAGAAAGCCATGCGCTAGCTTTGGAGTCAGCCAAATCTGTCCCCGAAGAGGAGAGGGGTGCGGCACAGGTTGAACATGGCAATGAGGTCGTGGATCTAGGATGGAACGAACCAAAAGAGCTTGTCGCGAGACCTCTCGTTGGCGGCCTGGCGAATGAGGACTTGTGGCTACTAGTTCGACGTTTCAACAAAGTGAGAATGTCCTGAAAGCACATTGGGTTCATGGAAACTAACTGCCGGTAGCAAATGTACCATGTCAAGGAGATCGCAACAGCACCTCCTGGTGGCTTGGACATGAATATCGCAGACGAGGAGGAGTTCTCACCAGATAAGCTCCGCGCCAATATCGAGCGCTTGTACATGACGATAGTAAGCATATGAAACGCGAGTGCTCAGTCATTCTCGGTTTAACAGTTACTCAGGGCATTGGTATGATAGCATTCGGAAAGCACATCGTTCGTATTCGCTCATGGCGGGAGACTCGCCGTACTGCCTGGTTCTGCTCTGCATACTTTGCAGCCTGGATCTTTGATATGATTGTGCCATTGCTCACGGCGACTCTGGTAACGCTCATTGTCTACCCTTCGGCTCGCGACATCATGTTTCCCCCTGCACCCATAGCTCTTGTCAGTTCGACGGGAGGTGTACAAAAGCCAATGGCCGGGACTTTGGGTTCCACGGACAGTGCGACTGGGGCTCCTGAGAATCATAAGGGTGAGGCTGTTGAGCAAGAAGCATCCAATTTCGTCAATGGCTTTGCGTCGATAGCACTGTCGAGTGCGACTGGCAAGCATCCTCAGGGCGAACCCCTGGGCGAAGACTCGCTTGGTAGTAGTGTACCGGACCCCACAAGGCTCGTTATTGGCGCCGCAGATGCGAAGGACAAGGCAGCTGGTGGTAAGCCGGGCAAGGAACATGACAAGACGAAAGTTCCAATGGAGACCGCCATGTGGACGAAGATGAGGCCTATTATGCACGGAATTGCAGATGTGACTGACACCTGGGAGCGTTTTGCGAAGTAAGTCTCCACCTACACGCATGTGACCAGCCGCTAATACATCTCAGCATGCTTTCTCCCACTCCTCCATTCCCTACCAACAAGTACCACTTCCGACTCGCGGCTGTAGTCGCCCCTCTCGTTCTCATCTCCCTATTTGTTACCTCGTACATGTTCATGAAAGGTGTCATGCTCGGTGCTGGGTTTGGCTTCTTCGGCGACCCCATCATCTCCCGAGGTCTTGCATTACTGAATCGCAAGTACCCCAACTGGCAGAAACTTCTCGAGCTCCGTAACACGCTGCTCAAGGGTGTTCCCACCAATGCTCAACTTACCATCACCCTACTTCGCGTCGGCGAGGCGAACAAAGCTCCATTGCCACCACCGCCCCATGTCGCGCATGCGCCACCTGAGAAGCCTGTGGATATCAACGATCAGGAGCTTCGTGCCACAAGTTCAGACTGGCCGCTCAGTGCGACGCAAGCAGAACTCGACGTAGCTATGGCGCCCGATCCAACGGTGCCGTACGAGACTGGTGACGCAGACATTGATGAAACCAAGGACAGCAAGCACGGTAAGAAGGGAGCCAAGATTCTCAACTTCTTCCGCGGCACCGTCAAAGGCGGTGTCGAGACCACAATGACGGCCGATAAAGTCAAAGCCGCAGCTGGTTCTACCCACGCGAAAAACAGACTCGGTGCTGTGCCGCCCAAAGACACGGATCTCACATCCGGCCCCGTCGAATTCAAAGCTCGTTTTGACGGCAAGAGAGGGCATGTGTACATTACTACCAAGGCCACAATCCCGTGTGTTGCTTTCTCCAGCGAGAAGACTATTGAGAAAATCGGGAGTGTGGATCGGGAGGATCTGCATCCGTCGTGGAGTATCCCTGCTAGCGATATCAGTGAGATGAGGAAGGTTGGTGGGTTTGGGTGGAAGGCAAAGTTGGTTGTCGGGTGGGCTATGGGGAGGGAGGTTGCTGATGGACTTGTCATTACTGATCGAAGGGGTGAGACATTCAGGATTACGGCTTTGCCGCTAAGAGATGAGCTGTTCAATCGGCTTGTTGCCATGGGTGGTCAGAAGTGGGAGTGTTGGTAGTGGCTGGATAGCCTTGAGGCGCTTTCGGGAGGTCGATTTTGGGACGATGGAGGTGCCTGTAATACGTAGGTGCATTGACGGTGTATGAAGCTCATGCTGTCAGGGAACCGGGAAGGGAGACGAGTCAGCATGGAGGTTGCCTCGCTGAGATTGGTATAACACATGTGGGATATCTTCGGGGTATGGTCGTCAATGCTCGTACATGAATTACGAAGCAAATGCGTAGTCCATATCACAAATGCATAGTAGGAAATTTCTTAAGATGGACCTCATTATTAATAGCTTACTAAAGGGTAGCCTAGCGCATGCACACCCTGTCGCAGTACCCAAGCACCACATGCATAGCCCACCGTGATGAACTTCAGATAAATTTTCAGCATTCCCTTAATCCCATACAGTGCTCCGAATTCATCCACGCTCTCTCCAAACGCAACCCCCGACCAACCCATCAAACCCCATGTTCCCCAACCCCCTACTCCTCATCCTCCTCGATCTCCATTTCGTCTCCAGCCATCTCATCCTCAGCAGCAGCAGCAACCCCAGCATCGAACGACCTGCAGATCCGGGCAGCCGCTAGCGCCAACTGGTACTTCATCTGTACCTTGCTACTATGAGCATTCAGACCCTTTGTGCGGCAAATCTTCTTGAGGTCATTCTGGGAGTACTCGTCATCAGCATCCCTAAGCGCCTTAACTATGCGTTTCTTGTCCTTATCGGAAGGGACATCGACCCCGCGATCCTCGCACATGTCGACGAGATCTGCGACGGAGAGGTAGCTACGCGGATCTGCGGTGTTGGTCGAGACCTTGTAGTTCGTTCGGGTCAGGGTGACATTGTCATTGACCGCGCGCTTGCGGCTAGCCCTCTTCGCTTCATGTTCGGTCTTCTGCTTCTTGATCTGCGCGTTGCGCTGGGCCTTCGCGTTCTGGTTGTTTGCAGCCTGAGCGGCGCGGGTCTGGGCTTGAGCAGCACGGTTCATGGCGCGCTGCGCCTTTTCTGCCTCCTTCGAAGCACGCTTGTTGGCAATCTCTTCGGCCTTTTGTGCGTTGCGAGATTTGGCTTCGTTCTTGTTCTTCACCTCAAGGGCCTCCTTTTCGTCTTTCTCGGCTTTCTCTTCGTTGCGGACCTCCTCGCGAGACTCGCGGTAGGCTTCCATCTCGGCACGACGGGTGAAGGGGTCGTCGTCCATCTCGGTGGGGATGCGGGCGGATTCGTCCATGATGTCGTTATAACGCTCGCGGCAGGCGGTGGCGGAGAAGAGAGTGTTCTTGTTGAGCCGGCGCATGTATTCAGAAACCTTGCGGAAACGCCAGGCGCGGATACGCTCGATTTCGTAGTTGGTCTCGATGTCGGCAAGGGCATAAGCTTGCATCAGGAGGCAGTCCTAGTGTCGTTGTAAGTCAATATTGCTAACGTTAAAGTCCCCCGAATAGAGACTTACATCTTCGAACTCCCACTCCTTGTACCCCTCCCTCAGAAGGAAGTCAACGTTCTCGGCCTGCGCGAGGCGAATACGCATGATACGGGTGGATATACTCTTCTGGTCATACCTAACGCGGCCATCCTTTGCAAGCTTGTCAGCGATTTGGCGATCACTGAAGCCCTTCTCACGCATGTTCATCATGAGATCATCGTCAGAGTTCAACTCATGGGAGACACGCTTGTGGTAGGCAGGGAGGCTCTCGCCCTTGCGACGGTTGCGGCGGCCAAAGGTACCAGGAACGCGGGAGGACTTCTTGTTAAGGAAGTCGTTGTCTTCGTCCAATATGAAGGCCTCGGCATTGTCGGCGTCGATGCGCTTAACAGAGCGCTGAAGAGACTGAGCGTTCTTCGTCATGAAGCCGGGGCGGGCCCGTTTGCGTTTATGACCAGTGGTGGTGTCATCGTACTCGGGGTCGATGCCATTGGCATCTTCCTCGTCGTCTTCATCATCATCTTCTGGGATACCAAGATCTTCGAACCCGTCGAGCTTGAAGTCATCGTCATCGCGCTGGGCTAGGTTATTGAATGTCTTGAGATGACATCGATGTACGTACATCGTCAGGCGCCTCGACAGCATCTTCCATGAATTCGTCTCTCTCGACACCAGCTTCGAGCTCCGCATCATTAATGTCGCCGAAAGTCATCTGGTCGAGCGACTGGTCGCCTACAATCATCTGTTAGTTGGTTGCGCAGGCGAAGCAACTACAATTGTACTTACTGTTGAGGATGAGGGTCTCGTCAGCCATGTTGATGACTGCAGTGGTGTATACGTTTTTTGTGTGAAATGTGTCGATACTCATGAAGTGGGACTCGGTATCGTGTTTGCAAATATGTCGTGTCGTAATAACTGTGTGGATTACCCCACAGTGATTGATCAGGCTGTAGGAAAGTAAACAGATCAGCGGGCTGTAGTAGCCGATGGTAAAGCCGGGTGACGAAATATCACTCGCCGCGTCAGTCGTTGGCTTCAGCGAAGCTAGTACAAGTCGGGGGAACGTATTGAAGTGGAAGAATAACTTAATGGAGAGCTGTTGCGGGCGACTGAGTGGGGTAGAGGAAGGATGGAGGAGATGGAGAGGAGGGTATTATATAACGAGGCTGTCGGGCAGAAGCGTTAGGATCACGTTACCTTGATGACGGTTCTAGCGCGATTCTCCCACGGTGTGCACTCGTGAGAGAACCGAGCGTGGGTAAAGTCGTAGCAAAAGCGGAACTGCTCTGACGGCAAAGTACGTGGGACCCGAGTCATATCCATGAGTTTGGTGTTGTTTCTATGTAGGAGAGTCTAGAGAGGTCAGGAGACAAAGCGGAAGGATGGCAAGTGTTTTCCGGTACTGTGCTCTGTACGATAAGAAACCGAGAAAGTGGAGAAGTAGATCAAGCACATCTCACCACGCTGTTTGCCGCCTTGCCGATGCCATGAAAGTAGGTCGAGATCTCAGAAAGGCAATGATTCTGATTGCATGGCACAACAGTGGCCATGCACGAAAGTGTTTTGACGTCCGAGGGGCAACCTCATGAAACTTGAGATCAGCAGATCTGTGGATACTACAATTTTTCAACGCTTCTGTGAACTGACGAGTAGGTAGGGTGGTAGGCTCGTCGTATTAACTGACTTTATTTAGTAGTACCCCCTGCAATTGCCTTCTAAACAAATTTTTAAAAACGTAATTCGAGATGCTAAAGACCGACAGAGTGTGTCATCATGATAATATGGAGGCATGGCAAGAAACCATGTATGTAACTGAAAAGTTACCTGCCTCCTGGTTCCTCAGACAGGAACGGCCTAGTCTTAAACTGATGTGAGCTGTTATTCCGCTTGGCACAAAGACCCTGACCGACAACCTGGACTCTGATACTGAGAATATTTGATGGAGGGGCATACAGCAGAATAATGATTATGACGAGAAAAAAGGTGTAGATGAAGAGACATATAGAAGGTGGTGAAAGCTTGGGTGCAATGGATGGGTGGAGGCTGTTCCGAGATCGTGCATTCCACGTGCGGCGGCGCGAACTCCGGAACGACCATCCCTGCCGATTACGCAGCGCTTCTTGAATGCGGGACAATCAGGACTTACAACGCGCCCATGACGACACGTACCATCGAACCTAGAAGATCGCCTCCAGGAAATACACGTTATACTATCTCACCTGAAAATCACTCTACATCGCCCCCAACATCACCCAACATCACACACCAAAGCGCATACCGCCATTCACCATGGCATCCTACCTGGAGAAGGTGCGACGGCAGTCCAAGCAGTTGTTTCCCCAGAGCAAACAGAAGCCCGGAGCACCGCCGATCGAAGACGCGCCCAAGATTTTTGGATCCGCCACACCGAAGATAGAGGATGCTGCCGTCCCCAAGATCGAAGCAGCCGCCACAGGGCCCAGCGGTGCTGTGCCGTCGCCACCGGCACCGACCATCTCGGAGCCGAGCGAAGAGACAGGCGCCGAGCCCGTCCTCGATGCTGAAGACCAGAAGTTCCTCGAGCGACTCGCCGCCATCGCCTCCGAGCCCGAAGGCACGCCCCCGCCCTTGCCCCAGCGCATGGAGATGGTAGACGGCAACGGCGAGAGGAAGACGGGCAGAGATGCGCAGGAGGCGCTGATGGACGGGGCGAACAAAGTTGCGCTTCCCATGAGTCCACCCGAGGCCACTGCTGACGCTAGCGACAAGGGCAAGGGGAGGGCTACGGACGGTGGGCTGGGCCGGAAGAAGAGCGTCATGTCGTACTTCTCGCTGCCCAAGTTCAGCAAGAAGGACGGCGCCAAGGAGAAGGAGAAGCCATCGAAAGACAAGAAGATTGCAGTCACAGAGAAGGACCGGACACAGTTCGCAGACGATCTGCACGCTGCCGCCCAAGCCGCCAAAACCACCGAACTCACAGACGCGCAGAAGGAAGACAAGGAGCTTACCGATATCCTGGACCAGCTCAACCTCTCCGCAGTCAACAATCGTGTCTTCAGCTTCAGCAAAGAGTCCGAAGAGCTCCTCAACAAGTTCACACAAGTCCTCAAGGACCTTGTCAACGGCGTCCCAACCGCCTACAACGACCTCGAGAAGCTCTTCACAGACTACGACAACCAGCTCAAGAAGATGTATGGCACCCTGCCTCCCTTCCTGCAGAATCTAGTTAAGAGCCTGCCGGCCAAGCTCACTGCGACGCTGGGCCCCGAGTTGCTGGCTGCGTCGGCGGAGAAGCCTGGCTTCGATGCAAAGACGGCCGCGAGTGGGAGCAAGAGCAAGAGGTCCTTCATTCCGCCCGTCCCAAGCCTGAAGTCGCTCGTCTCGGTGCAAGGTGCTGTTGCGACTGCGCTGAGGAGTATCGTGAACTTTTTGAAGTTCCGTTTCCCAGCATTAGCTGGGGGGACGAATGTGATCATGAGCTTGGCTGTCTTTGGTAAATCTTGATACCTGTTAAGCTTTGAAGTTCAACCTAACTTTCTATAGTCCTCCTCTTCGTGTTCTGGTACTGCCACAAGCGCGGCCGCGAAACCCGCCTCGAGGGTGAGCGCCTCGCTGCTGAAGAGCAGTCTGGCCGCATCAGCAGCGCCTCTTCCATCAATGAAGGCGAAGGCGCCGACTCCATCTTTGGCGACAAGCCCAGGTCAGCTGCGACGGAAGGTCCCATGTCTCCACCCCAGGAACCGCTCATCATCGCTGACGGAAGGGAAGACGAGGCAACGACAGTCAACGACTTGCCCAGTGTCTCACACTTGCCTGATCCCAAGGCGGGCCAGGTCCCGGAGATGGCACCGCCACCACTGCACAGCAAATAGATCTTATAGTGTGAGAGAAGGAGGGGAGTTAGAAGACGGGTGGATCCTTGGTTCAGATTGATAACCCTATGCGTATACCCTGGCGTTAGCAATGCCCAACAAATGACGAATTCACGACTCCTATAGCAAAGCAATGCAATTTTTTACATGATGCGATACGTAGTGTGTTTTCCATCATCTCGGCCCTCCTCCCACCACGCTCACTCGCTCACGGCTTCCGCGCATGGATGACCACAACCTCAAAATACGCATGCACCCTCCTATCCTTGACGCCTGTCCTGAATTTCGCAATGAAAATCTGGGCCTCCTCAATACTCCATCCCATGACCTTTGTCAGCAAAAACAGTCCCCAGCCCTCCGCCCCCTGCGTAATATGCAAGTAATTCCAGCGCCCCAGCTCCTTCATATGCGGGTCCGCAGGCCACCCATTCACGGGCACTTTGTACACGCGCTCGACGACATCCACAAACCCCGTATCCTTCATGTAACTCGCCAGATTCCAGACTTCGTAGAAGCTCTTTCCAAACTTCGTGCTAGCTTCGTGGAAGACGTCGCTCCACTGCGAGAGCACGTGGTCGGGGGTCAGCGTGCCGTCGTCTGATTTGAACTGGATGCTCATTTCGAGTTGGTGGAAGTAGCCGTTTGGTTGGAGGCCCGTGTAGATTTGGGCATATAGGGCGGGCCAGTCGGCGATGGAACCGTAGAGGGAGCGGATGTTTATAAAGTCAAAGGTCGAGGGCGGCCAGGTCCAGAGGCTTGTTACGTCGTCGATTTCGAATCTGCAGTTTGGGGGTGTGAAGGAGGGTTGGATGGGGGAGAGATCTACGCCGGTTATCTCAGCGGCGGGGTATTCTGTTGAATTATTTAAGTATGTTGTGTTGTGCTAAAGTCATGTCAAGCGTGGAGGAGAGATGGACATACCATCAGCCATATCTATGCACCATATCCCCGTCCCACAGCCTAGATCCAATATCTTCTTTGGTTCTTGGATAGGAGCTAGATGTAATTTCTGGTTGAGCAGGATGAGGAACATATGATGCGCAATGTCGAGCTGGTCGTTTTGCACTTCGTCGTTTGGGCCCCAGTACTCGCCCTCACGGAACTTGTGGTATCGACGTCCATTTTCATAACGATGTCTCCAGATTGTGGATGCGAGTGATGTTGTATCGCTCAATTGATCGTCGTCGCCAAGGGCTGAGTCTCCATCGTCACCTGTATCATCCTAATCTATGTCAGCCACAAACTCGAGTGTTTCTTGAAAGAAAACAGTCTGCTTCAGACCAATCTTCTTGAACGTGTTTGTTGATGGATAACATGGGACTTCCGAAATACTTACAACCGAGACGTGGGGGTTGATTTGTTGAGCCGATGCTGATGGTCCTTCTATGGGGAGTTCTGCTGAAGTCGAAGCAGCGGGCACTTCTGCTGCGACTGTGGATGCAACAGGAACCTCTCCCAGTGATGTAGTCACGGCATCTGTTGGCTCTTGCATATTGCCACTTTCGAATGGAGGTGCATTGGCTGGGATTGAGGATGCTGGTTCGCCCACAATTTCCTTCTCTTTTCCCTTTCCATTTCCACTTCGAGGGTCTGCCATCTTGGACAATGTCTTTCGTCTGTATAGCAAAGTATCCCTACCCAGTTGGCGACAATCGTTATAAGAAGGCTGTCCTGGCGCTTAGGGCTTCTTATATCCGTTATTTCGATCCGTTAATGGCAGAGGTGGTAACCGCGACTGCGCCGTATCCTCACAGTAACGGGCCGGAACGACGTACGTCAATTGATAAACGAGTATCTATACGAATCCCTAACGTCTTGAGGTAGCCATCTGTGAAACTGAGATACGAGGCAAGCAAACAAGTACACGAAGTGTTAAGAAAACGCAGTTTTGAGGACGTGAGATACCGTTAAATACCGTCAAAGAAACTCTTGAATTGCAAGCAGCGTCAGGCCACAGACCCACCCGGCTAGAACAGAAAGGCGCTGTTCTCCGACAGTTGAAACCATCCACGTGCATAGACTAGTACATAGACTAGTAGAAACCGTGGTTTGTGGGTCGAAATGCGGGAGCGTCCTGCGGGCTCGACCAGTTTGAGTATTGTCAATGGGACTAGGTATCGAACATGGGAAAATGCGTGATGTATTGACTATGGGAACGGGAGCTCTATACATAATAGGGTACTAGGGTACATACATAACCCGGGCACAGACGTACCTCAGGTACATATGTGCCTCGGGGATCGACGTCCCTCGGGGATCGACATATCTCGGGGACAGGACTCAGGACAGCCATGGGGCATCATAGGGTACCATGGAGCACCGTGCCTGACATACATACCCCGGGTACAGACGTACCTCGGGGGTGGAACTCAGACGGCCATGGGGCATCAAGTACCATGGCTGACAAGTATAGGAAACAACGTGGCAGCTGGGGTCTCGGCCGCATCTCGAGATGACTCGCTGATAGAGTAACCAAAGGACCTTTGCGACAATGACTGAGATGGTATTCTTGCGACGATTGGCATTATTTACGCATGCTGAAGGTCATACTCGTGGTAGGTAACGTTAAATCTCGCATGTGTGCGTTGCAGTGAGAGTCGATGTCGTCCGTGGCGGGACGCCACAGCAAGAGCGCTAACGCATGCGCATAGCGCTTGTTAATTTGGGCATCTTCTTAAGGTCAAGGTCCCGAGGAATTCGAGGTTCATTACAGATACCTTCATGGCAAATCGTATGGTCGCCAAGGGAGACGACTGGTCGCTGGATGGGCGATTGACCGTTGCTGACAGCTGTGTAAACAGAAGAGGGGTCGACCATATCAACACTCGCTTGCCTGTCGCCTCTACGTGCTACATATGTCACCAAAATGTCAACTGACAAACCACGCTTTTCACCCAATAGGGAGCTCTCGAATAAGCAACCCCTCTTTTTGCTATACGGGTTGCAATATGACAAGCACCTAGTTGCAGCTGCAAGCATCACACCTTCCTGAATAGATATTTCAACCGATCAACGCGACCGCCAAATAGCACCAGCAGCGATTCCCGCCTTCCTGCTCTTATAGCGCGCGCGCCTTTACGCGTCCTGCCGACAGGAATGACCACGATCTCCATCTTTCATCAGCAATCCGCCTCGATCAAGCCATGGGTTTCGCCCTGCTAGGTCCATTGCTGGACAACGTCTTACCACGCCTGTTTGCTATCGTATTCGTCATCGTGGCATATTTCGCGCTGGGTAGGATACGTCAGTACTTGCGATTGAGGCATTTCGATGGACCCTTCTCTTCGGGCGTCTCTGGGTTGTGGCTCTCCAAGGCTACTATCAGCGGGCAAGCCCCTCAGTACTACGGCGAAGTGTGCGAAAAATACGGTCAGTGGATATCTAAAATTATTAACACTTAGAAATGCTGATACTGTCCCGACAGGTCCTATTGCTAGAATTGCACCTAACCACCTTGTAACTTCGGATCCTGGGTTCTGGGCGCGTGTGAATGCAGTGCGTTCACCATATCGAAGATCGCCATGGTACTATCATCCTGCCCGTTTTGAAACTGGAAAGGACAACGTGTTCACGGACTGCGACACCGACAGTCATGATGCGAGGCGCAAAAAGATGACAGCTGGAGTAAGTGGTCACACAGGCTGGATAATTACCGCGGCTCCCTTCTTATATGCAGCCGACTGACAACTTGTAGTACTCCGGCAAGGATAACTCAACTTTTGAGGCTACAATCGACGTTCACGTGAAAGACCTGGTGAACCTAGTGCGCAAATACGCAACCTCGACAGCCTGTACGAAACCATCGACACCCATGGATATGGCGGAGAAGATACCCTTCTTCACTCTAGATGTAATTAGTCATGTGGGCCTAGGGGAAGCATTTGGTGATCTCAAGGCCGACGAAGATGTCAAGGGTTACCTGAAGTCAACTGAAGAGGGGCTCAGGATTAGCAACACGGCTTTTGCAATGGGCATAACCTGGCTCAAAGACGCGCCAATCATCGGACCTGCGATCAGCCCATCTGAGAAGGATGTCACCGGCTTTGGCAGCATGATGGCTGAAACACGAAAAATCGTCAATTCCAGGATGACGAAGTCGACTGAGAACAAGTCCGATATGTTTGCATCGTTCGTCCGTCATGGTGTTTCTGAAGATGA
This sequence comes from Clathrospora elynae, assembly GCA_010015635.1. Lineage (NCBI taxonomy): Eukaryota > Fungi > Ascomycota > Dothideomycetes > Pleosporales > Diademaceae > Clathrospora > Clathrospora elynae. The sequence goes on from ML975997.1 coordinate 995,417, forward strand.
CCTCTGTACGTGGCTGATGAATCACTTATGAGATTGTCGCTGACCACTTGCTGTTAGTTCAAGAAGTATTCGAGCAAATCCTAGCTGGGTCGGATACCACAGCTGCTGCTATCCGGATCATTTTGCTCTACGTTATGAGCCATGCACGTGTATATGCAAAGCTACAAGCTGAAATTGAGGAGGCAGTCAAGATGCGCGTGGCTCCTGCATCTCCCGGCGTTATATCAGATGCAGAAGTGCGTCAATTGCCGTACCTGGGCGCGATTGTTCGAGAAGCACTGCGAGTAAATCCACCCTCTGGCTCAGGCAAGAGCATACCTTCGACTGCCGTCAACGTTGAACTGCAAAAGATATCAGGCGCCTTTCTTCAGCAGTACATCTTTGCTGACTATGTTCACTCTAGATACACCCACCAGTCGCCAACCTCTTCTCTCGCGTCACGCCCGATGGCGGAGATGTTGTAATCATCGACGAAAAAGAGTACTTCGTTCCCGGCGGCACCCTCATCGGCTACTCAGCCTGGAAGATGCACCGAAACAACCGCGCCGTCTATGGCGAGGATGCTATCACTTTCCGACCGGAGCGCTGGCTCATCGACTCCAGTGATGCGGAGGCGAAGGAGCGGTTGTCGAACATGACGAAGACCAACGACCTGATTTTCGGGTACGGGCGATGGGTCTGCTTGGGGCGCAATGTCGCCATGATCGAGATACACAAGTGCATATTTGAGCTGTTCAGACACTTCGATCTGACGCTCACAAACCCGCTTGAGCCGTGGAAGGCTTTCAACGTATATGGTTTGTGGGAAATCAAGGATATGTGGGTTGATGTTGCTGTGCGGGAGTGAGGCGGGAGATGAGTCGGCTTCGTAGCACTTCGGACATGTACTTTGAGTAACTAAGTGATGATTAAAACCGTGGCTACCTTCCTTATGATGAGATGACCTCAATTCATGTGATGTTCAGCTGCTGACGTGAGTGTTGCCAAGCGCCACATGGATGAGTTGCGGAGGAACGCCCTCACGAACATGGCATGTACCCACCGACAACACCCAATAACGCAATCGCGACTCCACAACCGCCTTACTATGCCTTCTCGACCTCGCTTGATAATGTTGCATCCCATCACAGCAACATGGCAGGCTACGAGCCCCGCGGCCAGCGGAACATGGATATGCAGCAATCACACATGAACGACGAGCAGCTCCATTCTTCACCGACTCAGCAGTATACCGCCGCACCGCCCGCCAGCGACGATGCTACTCCAGGTGCATTTGATATGCTACCACCCGCGCCCTCAGCCCACCCATCCTGGCAAGCTCTACACGACTACGCGCAGTCCCACGCCTCACGCCACGGCTACGCCCTCTCCATAAACACGACGGCTAAGAACCGGTCGCGCATAAAGCTCGCCTGCGTCTGCTACGGCCAGCCCAAGAACACCCACAAGCTCACGCCCGAGACCCGTGTTAGGAAAAATCGGGTCTCCTACAAGACGGGATGCAACATGTGGATCGAGGGCAGGAAGCAGGACGACGGCACGTGGGTGCTGAGGGTGGGCGAGCCGGGCCACAACCATGAGGGAAGGGAGAGTGCGGGGTGGGCGGTGCAAAGGAAGAGGACGTGGGGAGTCACCGGGGGGAGAATGGGTATGGGAGGGGTCACGGCGAAGGAGGAGCTTGCCAAGCTGCGTCTTTCGGATACTAAGGATATCGGAGACGAGGCAGAAGACGAAGGCGAAGAAGAGCTGGAAGGCAGTTCAGAACAGAAGTCGGCACACAGCCTCGAGCGCGGCGGGCTGGTCTGGAAGATCGTCGAACAAGAGATGCTGCGCAAAGGCGAACCGAACCAAGGCCGCGACCGGGGCGTTGGCAGGACGGTCGCGGTGCTTCACGCTCGATTACCGGGCATACACATCTTTAAGCGCGACGTGTATAACATACGCGCGCTGATCAAGAGAGCTAGGAAAGCTGCAGATCAACAGGTGGAAGACGACGAAGACGCGGAAGAGGGGGCTGCAGAAGAAGTGGAAAAGGAAGTGGAAAAGGAAGTGGAAAAGGATGTGGAAAAGGATGTGGAAAAGGATGTGGAAAAGGATGTGGAAAAGGATGTGGAAGAAGAAGTCAAGCTCTTGATGAGAGATAATGCCGAGTTGAGGCGGCTTCTGGCTGAGAAGACGGACGAGGTGAAGAAGGCGACCATCAAGATGGCGGGGTTGCAGTCACAAGTCGACTATATGACGAGTGTGATGATGGCTGGCGCGAGGTCTAGGATGCCTGGTTAGTAGACGGCATGGTTTGAGATGAGGTTGCTGCCATTTTTGTTCTCAGTTCTGGATACCCCAATAGCATTAGCACTCACATGAGTCAAGGACGACGTACGATCAATAGGTACAAACAATAGATTGCAAAACTAAGCAAGAGGTATCTCAGAAGTCGTGTCATCCAATCCAGCCTCACCCCAACGCCCAGCTTCAACTCAAGCGAAGATGTCCAACAAAGTGCATATACAAGCCAGATCCAAAACCCCAAACTCCATCGTAACTTCATTACCCATATACCATGCAACCATCTACGAATCGTCGACCTCGTCTTCGCCATCCTCGGAGAGCTGATGCTCCTCGCAGCTGCTCTCAATCTCTTCGGAGATGAACGTTTCGTAATCTTCTAGACTGCGCTGGACGTGCAGTTTGAAGCGCACGATATCATCGAGCATGCGCTCAATCTCTGTATGCAGTTCTTCTCGCAGCGAATTGGCGCGGAGTTGGAGTTGTTCGTACCTATCACTTTTGTTAGCCAACTGTTCCAGACTCTCAATACTAGGAAAAACTTACTCAATGTTGACGGCCATCTCCCGCTGAACCATCAATTGCACTGAATCTCCAAGCCCGCTCTTCATGCGCGCCAAATCCTTCTCCATGCGCTCAATCTGCGCATCAGACTGACTCTTTTGCGTTGCCGTAATCTCCCGCAGCTTCTCTAGTTCCTGATCCGCCTGCGCGTATCGATGTCGAAGTGCCTCAACCTCTGCTTGCTTATCATCCATCGCTTCCTTGATCTTGTCTAGCAGATCGTGGTTGTTCATGTCTGCTTCTAGGGCTTGGTTGCGGCGCTCGGCGATCTCCTTGCGGAGAGCGAGGATGTTGGCTTTGACTGTGCCACGAAGATCGAGGTTCAGCAGGTGGGCGGGAGAGTAGCCGGTTCCTGCGTCATGGAGGAGGCGGTCAGAGGCATCTTGTGCTGAGCCGCCCATCTGGGAGCCGGAGAAGTTGGGACCGTCTGTGATGGTCAGAATGAGCTCGTATTGTTGGCCCTTTGCGTTGACGGCTGTGGAGGGGATGACGCCGATTTGGTATCCCAAATTGTTGAATCGCTCGATGGTCTGCTCGAGCTCGTCTAGCTTGCGTGAGGCAGCGAGCTCCTTCTCTGCCACTCGCTTCTTGGACTCTTCTAAACGCGTCGACGTTGCTTGCAGAGCGCTGTCGAGACGGTCTTTCTCATTTGCCATACGGTCTATGTCCGCAATAGTCATGCCCCGGCCGTCGATGATGGCTTGGAGCTCTTGCTGCTCCTTCTCCGATGCCTCAAGCTCTGCGTCAATCTCCTCGATTGACTTCTCCAGGAATGAGCAGCGGTCAGAGTACTTCTTGACCTTCGAGTCCATCGAGTTATTGTAGTTCTCGAACTTGACGCGGTCTTCTTCGAGTATCCGGATCTGCTCCTCCAGCTTCTGGATTCTGGGTCCAGACTTTCCGAGTTCTTCAATCTGGTCTTGCAGATATTTGTGCTCTGCCTCGAGCACCGTCACCTGGTCCTGAAGCTGCGCGTTCGCTGCATCGAACTTTGCAGCCATATTCTGGATATGCGGTTGCAAGTGCTTGTTCTGCGCCTCGTCGTCATCGTCATCGTCGTCAAGTGACAGCCAGGCACTGTAAGCTTCCGACAAGAATTCAAACATGATGCGATCTCCGGAAAGATCGTAGCCGGCCTCGAAACAGGCATCGTCGTACGTTCCAGCCTCGTATGCTTGCATCATACGCGCTAGCTGCATCATCCAATGCAACAGGCCGAGGAAAGTGTACCAGTTGTTGCCACCAACAGCCGCAATCTGCGACTTCATGATGGACTTCTCAAAGGGATAGCGCATCTGCTTCAACAGGATTGGAACCTCCTGGTCGATCGACTTCTGGAAGCGGTAACTGGGGTCGATGCGGTTGTACAGCCATTGGAACATGCAATTGAAGTCCTTCTGTGTTGGCGACGTCATGCATTTATTGGAGAGCGTATGCTTGGACTCCATCTCGAAGTTGTTGTGAGTCAGGAACTCGAGCAGTTCCTGGGCCATTTGCGCCCGCGTGCCTGCGTCTTTCAGCCGGCGAGGGTCCGCAGGAGGATTGGCCGACATGGGCGCCGCCTGGAAAAACGACTGCCTGATGCCGGACTGGCCGGGGCCGTGTGAGGTCCGCGATTGGAAGACGCTGCTCCGTCGCTGTGCGCTCTGCTCGAACGAGGGTCCTGACGGTGGCATTGCAGGTGTCTGGAAGATCGAGGCGCCGGGTGCGAAGCTCTTGCGCCCGCTACTTGCGCCAAGGGCATTACTTGTCGAGTGTCGATGCACCGACTGGAAGCCATCCGCGAGATTTGTGCCCGAGGAAGACCGCTGGAAGAGCGGCTGGCTCGGGCGGCCGGGCGCGAGGGACATGCGACTTCCGCTCTGCGACCGCGCGTGGTTTGGCGCGAACTGGGCTTGTTGCATGTTGCCAATGGAGCTCGAGCGCTTCATCGCTGACGATGGCATGGGGATCGCCGAGTTGCTGTTGTTGCTGACAGGTCCGAGAGTCTGCGCGCCTTGTTAGCAGCGTTTCGGGTGTGGCGGGAAGGTGCGTGGGAGCAAACGTGCCTCGCGCGGTCGGCGCACCGAGAACATGCCCGAATCGGCCATTATGGTTACGTTATCACAATAATGCGGTGTGAGGAGTAGTTGATTATGAGTTGTGCGTCGGCGTGCGAATACTCCGGTGTTTGTTGTGATCACATGTGCAGGGTTTTGCGCTAGCTGTCCCTAGCAACCTGGGCAACGCGCCATTGGCCCGGGCCACGTGGAGTACTCCACTCACTTGACAGGTGACAGATGATACCCCAAAGATCGTTCACGGCAGTTCATGGGGTCGAGGACAACCGAGAAGGGAATAATATTTGTAGGTCGGAGTAAATATGGACAGTAGAAGAGCACTGTGTCGACTGGGTATCGTGTATATGCACGCCAAAAATGATGCCACAAATCTGCAAACTCCGACCGGTGGTCCAGCGACCAAGAAGTGAAGGGCCATTAAACTCAAGATCCCGTTAGAAATGCATCGTGAAAATGCCACCGTCCCAAATCTGATGTGTGTGTCTACCACTTCGTAGATTTCTGCACCTCGCCTTTTCCGATGTCCTTGAACAGGTCGTCCGCGCCCAAGCTGAACGCGTCCGCGTTGACTCCAAACGAGCTGAGTCCGGGCAATGCGGGAGGCGGCGGCCCTTGTGGCTTCGGTGGTTGCGCGGCCTGTGCCGGTGCGGGCGATGCAGACTGCGAGACTGTGCGACCGTTCGAATACGTTGTGGAGTCCACCTGCCCCTCTGGGACCGATCCGACAGCAAACATCTTCTTCTTTCCAAACCAGCTACCGCTCTTCCTCCTCGATAGACTGGGCGCCTGGCTGTGTATCGTTGCCGGCGAGCCCGGACGGTCTGATTTGAGGCTGTCTGAAGAAGACAGTGTGCGAAGGCCTAGGAACTTTCGAACCGACGCCGGACGTCTGTTATTGGGACTCGTGGGCGACATGGCGCTAATCGCTTCGCTCGAACGCGTGTGGTGAAGCTGTGCCCCTGCCGTCGAGTCCTCCGATGCTTTGCCCGAAGGCGAATCTGCCTGCGGCGGGAAGCTTGGCGACTTTGGTGTAGGGTGCGAGGATAGCGGCCCTCTTCCGGGCGTAGGTGGGCGTGGGCTTTCGGGCGGGCTGTCGAGCGGCGCAGGTATCGAGGTGCCGTCGGTGAGAGAGAAGTTGATCGGCGTGAGCGTCAGTGGCTTGTAGGAGAATTTGTTGTTCGCCATGATGGGATGCGTCGAGAGTCCGGGTTCGCGGTTGTACGCGGATCCGAGTTGGTTGGATTGCGAAACAATTGCGTGTAGAGGCAGTCCTAGGTGGAAGTTCAGGAGGTCTAGTGAAGCGGAGGTCCAAGACAGGGTTTACACGAAGGTGCAGGGATCATTTGTTTGCACGACACAAGAAGCGCAGCAGCGGATGAGCCGCGTGAGCCTAAGTATCCCCAGTAAACCAAGCCGGTTTAGGCGAAAAGGAAGAAAAAACACGCGAACGCAATCGAGACGCGTGAACGATGCGGCACGGTGGTGGTGGGTGAGGGTGATAGTACAAGCCTCCAGCGCGACTGCCAGAACCATCGCCAGAGGTAGTTGCGGGCCGTTTCGAGTCAGGGTCACGGTGCACATCATTGAGGAGCCGTTCCGTGTATCGCCATCAGCCTCCGCACATCGATCGGGATCCTTTCATTCCAACGGCTATCTACGGGCTCGGGACTATGTCATGACATGCTCCAAATAACCACTGTCTAATCGCATGTCCCCCATGAGCCCCCTCAACAACCCTATCCATTGTCGTGCCTTCCGACAGTCGCTCATCTTGTCTTGCGTTGGTGCACCTCGTCCAGCTCGGCTATCTCGTCTAACAGCTGGCATGTCTCCTGTGGGTTAGCGATCCACGCCGTGGTGCACGCCAATCGAGCCTTGAAGTCATTGGCCCCGTTGGCGCTCAGGAACTGGTCACCAACGTGAAGCGTCTTGCTGCCGTCTATTCCTCCAAAGATCCGTTGACAGGCTAGAACACCCCACGACTTGTCTCCAATGTCGACAAACACGTCGTTGCCACCTGGCGGCACGTCAGTACAGCTCTGGCAGGACATGAATGCACACTTACCGTTGAAGGCGCAGAACGGCAATCGCTGGCCTACGTCAGATATTTCCTAGTTTTGTTAGTGCTTGGAGTGGCTTCCAGGACTATGCAAGTTACCAGTATCTTTTGCACGATCAAGACCGTCTCCTCCAGCGTCTCCCGACAAAATTTCTGCCCGTCCTTTGGTATGATGCCCACTGCCCTCTCTTTCCTAACAACGAGAGCTTCCATCCGAAAGTTCCTTATTGTATCATTCAGCGAGGCTTCTGCAAGGTCAAGCAACTCCTTAATGTCTGACTCATGCCACTGCAGCATCTCTTTCAGCAGCCATTCTTCTCGAGGCACAAACCTCAGCATATCTGGGCTGTCCCCATCAAACATGAAGCAGAAGTTGCTTTCGCCACCCATGACCATGAGGTTCTGCTTAGACTCAAGAGGTAGGTCGGAAGTTTGGATGGCGTCCAAGAGTCCAGCAAGTCGCTCGTAGTATCGTTCTGCTTCAGTGTATCCTGCTGCTGTGACTATGCCGATCTTGGAGCCTCGTCGCATGAGTTGCAATATCTTTGGGATGACTGGGTTTTCCGGCTTAAGGTTCATTCCGTCTTCGTAAAGCGTAACATCTCCGTCAAAGGTCACAAGCTCCAGAGGGCCGCCGCGGACGAGAGACATTGCTTGGGCTGTGTTCAGAACCAGTCGGATGTCGTTGAACGAAGGGGGCACAAAGCGGCGGTGGCTGATGTGACGACGTTTATCTTGCCAGATGAATGCGTCGTGCAGTGCTAGGGCCGTATAGAAGTTTGCTACTGAAGGCACGAGAAGCTTTAGCTTCGACCGGTCTGGCTTGCCCATCTTTTGGTGGTTGACTTTGGAAGTATCAGTACAGAAGTCACCTCTCGCATAGCTCAGTAGGACCTCAAGCAAAATGGGCAACTTACTGTGATCATTGATTATCTCTTCGACATCACGCATGATCTCAGCATATCGCCGCTGGGCGATGTTTGCTTGCTTGTCCACTGGCTCTCCATCCGGCTCGAAGACGGCTGTCGGATGTGAATGTAGGACGAACGGAACGGCCAAAAGACCCTGTTGCGATATCAGCAATTGATCGAGAAGTTCTGCATCAAGGACAGAGATGATACCTTGATCCATTCAATCTGAGTAAGACGTTAGACAAAGAGCCTTGAGTGTAGGCATATGGATGAAACTTACGAGCTGATCTCTCCGGTGCGTCTTTAGGTGATAAGTCAGCAAACTCATGTCTCGTCGCCGAGGTGTTATAGCTCAAACACACCTTGAGAGCATCTATGTCAACTGAGTCAGCATGCCGTGCTCTACGCGGGAACTCATATGGGTTGCGAGGTGTTTGAACGTACATTCTACGCGATATCTAGTTGTCATTCTGATGGCACTTGGTTTGGTGAATATGAGCGAACAGAGTGAAGTGAAGGATAGTCTCTGAGCTGTCACTGTGAACGCGAGTTCAAATGTTGTTTGCGCAAGCTTATCGGAGAACGCCGCTAGTGGCTTAACAAGGAAGCGACTACATATGGGCACAATTGGGGATGCACATGTGACACGGTGAGGAAACGACATCACAAATGCATGTTCTCAAAGCTGTGCTCTTGCGCTTCGTCCTCTAGCGACTAGTTGCCAGTGGAAAATTATTCAAGCAACGTGAGAGCTCCATGTAGGTGAAGCTGTTATCGATAGCGGGGAGATCTGCAGCGGACGCTACTAAGCGCCGACTTTCATGCAAGGGTCTGCCGCGGTCCATAAACCACTAGCTTTTGACTGCAACAAAACCACTCTACGGTTCTGGAGGACAAAATCGCCATGGACTCACTAAAGGATGTAACGTTGCGGCCATGGCCCGCGCCGAAGAAAGAGGAACTAAGCCAGGAAGATCTGCTCGTCAAGATCGAGCAGCTCGCCAGCGAACGGGGTCATTTGCGCGACATCACCGAGAAGTCGCTGCAGGAGGATATCGACGCGGGCAAGCATATTCCAGATGACACCAATGATGCAGTGAAGCAGGAAGCGAAGGAAAAGGAGGCCCCGTCCCGGCAAGAGCGACTGGAGAAGGTCTTCAATGCAGGGAAGGAGATGTATGGGCACTTGGAGTACGCTCGAACCCATTCTCCATGTCGAACGCCTAAGGACTGACTAGCTCTAGATGGGCCAAATTCGCCGCCACCAACGCGCTCGACCTGCTCTCGCTCGTCCTCTCCCAAGATACCAACAAGCGCAACCTCAGTACTTTCAGCCAGACGTTCCGCGAACAAGGCCTGAACCAGGGCATTCCATTCGGCTCTTTCGGCATCAGCAAGGAAAACCATGAGTTCCACAACCGCAAGCCTGAGGAGCTTCAGCGAATACAGGAACTGGAGCACAAGCAGAAGGTCGTGGCGCAGGGCGCGCGTATGGAGGCGCTTGACTCTGCAGTCGACGAGATACTCCAGGCTGCGAAACAGCTGGAGAAGGAAGTGCGGAGACAGACAAAGTACTGGCAGGAGATTGTGGCTGTGTCTGACCAGGGATGGCCCCTTCAACGACTGCGCCAGAATGCGCGCCACGTGCCCTTTGGCGTGCGCTATGGACTTCCTGAAGGTACGATGCGCCCAATGTATGGCTTTGGTGTATGAGCTGACAGTGACCTAGCTGGCGACCATTTCAAGGCGCGTGGCTTTGCCCCGCTTCAGATGGACAAGGACGGCAGCATTATCCTTGACCCAGCTCTCGCCCTGAAGCCCAAGACGTTCCGCGTAAGGGTCAGCATAGACGGGAAGATTACAGGCACATCACAACTCGAGGTTGAGGTTGACACTAAGGATCACTCGATCCAAAAGTCCATTCAGCTGGCGCGAGATTCATTATTCGAAGAGGAGCTGTACCACGAGATGAGCCTAGAGACGCGACAGCTATTGGCATATGGCGTCGAGTTTCGGGATTCAGTCATAAGCGTAGACGCCCCCCTAATGGGCAGCACATCACACGACCGGAAACTGCTGATCGATTGCATACCTCGGGAAGACATTGTAGCCGACAGTCACCATCACGAACACGACTGGCTTGCTCGGAACGTTGCCGAAGCGCTCCGCCTCCTTCTCGCCCACGAGCACAGCATGCGTCTCTATCGGAGATCTCAGTCCCCACCTCCACTAACAGCACGGACACAAGAACAGGCCCCGCCACCGCTACTCCGCACGCTTTTAGCTGTGTTTCGTCACCTTGAAGGTGTTGATTCACTGTATGTCTGCCTCGAGATGGTCGCCAATACTCTGAACAGCGCTGGTCTAGAAGTGACATTAGACACAACGCGAGAGACGTCCTGGGCGATACTTGCGGAGAGCTTGAAGGAGCCCTCGAAGAGAGGTCTTTCTGCAACCGATCAATTGCTCGAAATTTTCAGGAAGCCTTTCGACGGGAGAGCTACACTGACCCTCCCTACTTCGAACGGAGTGCAGTTCGAGAGCCTGACGATTGTCACACGCACGATAATCGGCCAGCCGACGTTCGGCACAGAGCACAAGCTCACGCTTCCCTCGTCACTGACATCGGATCTTCATTTGTTCCAACAGCTGAAGTTTTCCTCGGTCAAAGAAGTCACGTCATATCTCGATTGGATTCTCCCACTTCACATAGCGCATAGATTGTTGAAGAGCGAATACTCCTCGCGTGCGACTATCAAAAGTCATGACTCGGGGATAACAATCTCAAGCAGGGAATGCAAGAGAGGCTCCGCATTTTCAACCGACATTAAAGTCGAGCTGCTCGAAGGTAAACTGAAGGCTACTGCGTTAACTGCAAGTCCCCTCTCAGAGACTGAGCATACTGAGCAGTCGCATACCTGGAATGGGGGCCATAGTTCTACATCCTTCAAACAGGTGATCCAGAACTGGGTTGGATAAGAGCTATTCTAGCGGCCACACGACAACGATAAGTATGCCTTGATGAACCATTGGTCATAGAAATGAAGCCGTGCGACCGTTCACACTGTGCCGCCAATGCTGATGTAACCGTAGCCGGATAAGTTCCCCGGATGTAGCCTCAATCCACCCTATCGTCGACTTTGTCCTTGTACCTGACTTGAAAATGACGTGAAGACTCGGACTTCGGGTAACACCCGATGTCTTGTTTACAGTGTTGCAGGAAAATCCGGGGCTATAAACCCAGCCAGGAAGCAGTATGTCGCGTTCACGCAATTCCTCGTTGACACACAAGATGTTGTCTTTCCCCTTGCTAACATTGAGCGCCTTGCTCCCTGCGCTTTCAAGCGCACAGCAAATAAGTTCAGACCCTGGTGTCGCAGGACCACCACTTGAAATTGTGCATCTCTACAATGATCAATGGCCGACCGGTAAACTTCCACAAACATCTTCCCAATGATCGCTTTACTTACAGTCAATACAGGAATCACTGTCTCCAAAACTGGCCGCAAATTCTCAAACTACCCAGCGGGACTCGACGCCAATAATACCAATACAGGCAGCAATAACAAACACGCAGTCGCAGAACTTGCAGCCGACGGAACAGAAATACCCTATCCTAATGCTGAAATCAACAACCCACCCGGTGGCGCCGTGAACTACTCTACCACTCCGCCAACCGCTGCGAACTACCAGAACTACCTTATCGGCGTGCAGAGCGTGGTCCTGGATCCCAAGGATCGGTTGTGGATTCTAGACACAGGCCGCGCGCTACTCGAAGACGGTACACTGGTCAACGCATCTCCCGGTGGACCAAAGCTTGTGGGCGTGAACATCGAATCGAACAGCATCATTCAGACCATCGTCTTTCCGCCTACAGTAGCATACCCGGACTCTTACCTCAACGACGTCCGTTTCGACCTGCGAACCTCACTCACCGCATCAGGAGGCGGCGTAGCATATATCACCGACTCCAGCAGCGAAGGCCGCAACGGCATCATCACCGTTGACCTAGGTACCGGCGAAAGCTGGAGACATTTGAGTGGTATTGCTGAGGTGCGCGCCGAACGCGGTATCGTACCATATGTCTGGGGCCAGCCGCTGTACTACATCCCCGGTCCTGACCTACCGCTCACTACGGTGCCGCTGGGGAGTGACGGTATCGCGTTGTCGGCTGATGGCGAGGAACTGTACTTTGGGCCTGTTGGCGGGAGGGGCCTGTATAGCGTGAGTACGGAGCGGTTGAGGGACAGGAGTCTGGCGAGTGAGCTTTTGGCGCAGGCGGCAGTCAAGAATAGGGGAGATCGAGGCGTGAGCGATGGGTTTGAGACGGATACGAATGGATTCATATACGCGGGAAACATGGAGCAGAACGAAATCGGCTTCTACAACCCGAGGAATGCTAGCATGACGCTGTTAGTGAGGGATCCGAGGATCAGTTGGGTTGATACTAGTAAGTTGCTCTCCTTACCTGTAACCTGCGGAACGTGGCTAACAAATGTAGTGTCTGTGGCGAGCGACGGCTATCTCTACTTCACCGATAATCAGCTTGCCTTCAGTTCGTCGTTCTTCCCTGGTACAGATCGCAGGTCGAGGCCGTTCGTGCTGTTCAGGACGAAGCTGCCTAATGATGGGACGAGGGTGGATTTGCAGTAGGGGTAGCAGGGCAATCAGGGATTACTTATAATTTTACGTAGAATTTTCTTTCTTAGACTGACAAGCCCATTCCGCCCCAAACTCCGTGCTCGTGTCATCAGCAGCGTTATCGTGCGTACTACTTATACAGACTGTAAACCATGTGGGAATCGTGAACCATGCAAGGAGACCGTCGTTCTCCATCACCAAACACGGGCAACCATGCCCAGACCTAAGAAGAAGGGGCGGCAGCACCGGCGTAGGAGTCGGCACCGCTCTACTCGTTGCCAGCCCCCTTGGCCTTCGCACAACCACTGCAAGCGCACTTACCCTCGGGACACGGGCAATTGCCAGACTCAGCAGCGCAGTCACACTGCGTCTTGTCGCTGCCGGGAAGGGTGTGGACGTTCATCTCCTCTGCAGTGCTCTTTTTGTTGCCAGCCTCCTTGGCCTTCGCACAACCACTGCAAGCGCACTTGCCCTCGGGACACGGGCACTTGCCAGACTCAGCAGCACAGTCGCACTGCGTCTTGTCGCTGCCGGGAAGAGTGTGGACGTTCATCTCTTCGGCGCTAGGCTTCTGCTTCTTAAGATCCGCCAAGTGCCTCGCCTCGTTGTGGACATCCATGACCGTCTTGTTGCCCTGCTCGTAGAACGCACGGAGCTTCTGGCCGGTGGGCGTGCTGGCGGCCTTGTCGAAGTAGCTCGTCATCATGTTGAAGGCGGCGTATCCCTTGTTGGTGACGCCGAGCTTCTGGTCGACGGCCTGGGCCTTCTGCGTGGCCTGTGTCTTCTGGTCGAAGTTGGTGAGCATGTTCATGAACTTTGTGCTGTAGCCGTTCTGCTTGTCTGCGGCCAAGGCGCTCTCGATGGCCTTGTCGGATATGGCATAGCCGTGGGCGAGGTATTCGGCCAGGACGCGAGCGCGTGGCTTGTTCTCCTGTTCGATGTGGTTATCGCCGTCCTTGGCCTCGTCGGCAGAAGCAGACTTGTCGCCGGCGATCTCGTCGATAGACTTTGAGGAGCTGACTTGGACCGAGTTGGGGCCGAGCCGCGTGTTGTCTAGCAGGAGGGCCGTCTTAGCGGCGGCAGCCTTCTCGAAGGTGACGGAGGCGGACTGAGCATCGTCGCCTGTGGGCTTGACGCTGAGGGACTGGATCTTGCCGCAGAAGCTGAAGAAGGACTTGATCTCGTCCTCGCTCGTCTTCATCGAGATGTTCTCGACATTAACGGTGGAAGCCATCGTGATGTGTTTGTGTGGTGTTGGAGGTTGAGAAGTGGGGATAGAGTGCAGTAGTGTAAAAATTTATTGCAGTGTAGTAGTGTGAGTGTATGGGAATAGAGGGGAGACGTGTTATTTGTAGTGGCAGTGACGTTTTCGATGGAGGGGTACCCAGTTCGTTGGGCCAAACGGCATAAGGGCGATGACGTACCTCTCCAGCTGCTCCTCGGCTCGGTCCAACGTCATAGCTCCGGTAAGCTCTATTTCGGGCTTCGAGCTTCGAGCTTCAAACTTCGAAATTGACTCCATGCACCTCATCACACCCACAATGGCTTCCAAATTCTTCTCTACAGCTCCGCGTGCAGTACAAACACGCCTCTGTCGCACACCGAACTCCGTATCAATCGCATCGCGACTCCCGCAGCGCCGCTACATATCCGCCTACGGCTACGAACAAGCCAAGGCCCTCACCTTCTCTGAGTACGGCGAACCCCCCTCCGTACTCTCCCTCCACTCGCATTCGATTTCGCCGCCGCACAGTAATTTCATGACCCTGCGTTTCCTCGCGAGTCCCATTAACCCCGCCGACATCAACCAGATCCAAGGCGTATACCCCTCAAAGCCTACATTCACAACGAACCTCGGCACAGCGAACCCGATCGCCGTCGCAGGAAATGAAGGTGTGGCCGAAATCATAGCTCTGGGCGAGGGGGTAAAGAAGGAAGGGTTCAAGAAGGGCGATTGGGTCTTTATGAAGGGCCCAGGCTTCGGGACATGGAGAACACATGCCTCTGCTACAACAGACGACGTCGTGAAACTTGATGACCAGATGCGCGAGGGCATAAGTGCCATCCAAGCCGGGACCGTGAGCATAAACCCCTGCACAGCTTACCGAATGTTGCGGGACTTCACCACCCTACAGGAAGGCGAATGGTTTATCCAAAACGGCGCAAACTCCGGCGTAGGCCGTGCAGCAATCCAGCTGGGCAAGAAATGGGGCTACAAAAGCATCAATGTGATCCGCAGCCGGGACGACAAGGTCAAAGAAGAAGCAATGAAGAAGGAGTTGAAGGAACTCGGTGCAGATGTTGTAATCACAGACGCAGAGCTACAAAGTCAGGGGATCAAGGATATGGCCAAAGAGTGGACAAACGGCGGCCGCGCCCCTATCCGCTTAGCTCTAAACTGCGTCAACGGCAAGGCCGCAACAGCAATGGCCAAACTCCTCTCCTCGTCCTCCCATTTCGTCACCTACGGCGCCATGTCGAAACAACCCCTAACCATCCCTGCATCGATGTTCATCTTCAAGGATATACATTTCCACGGCTTTTGGGTGAGCAGGTGGGCGGAGAAGCATCCGGGAGAGAAGCAGATGACAGTCGCGGATGTGCTGGACATGACGCGCAAGGGCGAGTTTAGGGATATGCCGGTTGATGAGATTCGGTGGGAATGGGAGAGTAAGGGCGACGAACTCATTGCCAAGGTCAAAGACACACTGGAGGGATACCGGGAAGGGAAGGGTGTTTTTGTTTTTGGGAAGACGTGATGGCTTGGAAGAGCAGGGTTACAGAGTATATATGTTTATATAGTTGAGGAAGAATGTGTGCATACGCCTGCTAATGTCGACTATACAAAACCTGTCTATTGCACATTTAACGATGAGAAAATACCTACTCGAACCAGAACATGACCAAAAAGCAAACCCCCTAACAATCGGCTCTCCGTCTAAATGCCCACATGACCATCCATCTATTATCGATAGAACAACCGTCGACCCAGATACGTCGGGATGCTCAGAAATACACAAGAAGTATACCCGCTCAACACGTCAGCATTCATCAATACCCCCACTCCCCACTATCCAACAGGCTCTGGCTAGCCACGAAGCTGAAACCACCAAAAGGATTCGACTGCGACTCACTCCACAGGTCATCAAACTTCTTGGTCAGCACAGGGCTAAGTGGAAGGTCTGTAAAGTCCTGCGCAAAGTTCTCCGCTAACTCCGGATCCGTAATGAGCGGTTGGATCGGCGGCTCCAGCTCCCTCGCCTCGAGCTTCTTCCAATCAATCTTGCGGAAGAAACGGTGCTTCTTGAAGGTTTGCAGATCCTTGGCCATGTTGGAGCCGAGGCGTTTCTTGGGCTCTTTGCGGAGGAGGCGGGTGAGCAGGTCTTTGGCGTCAGCGCTGAGGTAGTAAGGCAGCGTGAGTTTCTGTTTGACAATCTTCTCCTGGATCTTCGCGTTGTTGTTGCCTGTGAATGGTGGGTTCCCGGTCAAGAGGTCGAAACCGAGGGCGCCGAGAGACCACCAGTCGACTGCTGCGCCGTACTCAATTCCCTGTACGACTTCGGGCGCCATATATTCGACAGTGCCGAGGAAAGAGCGGCACGGGTTGTCTTCGTCGAGGGACACTTTGCTAAGCCCGAAATCTGTGAGTAGGAGGTGACCTTCGGAGTCTAGGAGGCAGTTCTCAGGCTTCAGGTCACGGTAGATGACGCCAACGGTGCGGTGCAGATGGTCGAGTGCGAGCACCATTTCGGCCATGTAGAAGGCTGCTACGTCTTCGGAGAACATGCGCTCAGCGGCTAGGTGATGGAAGAGTTCGCCACCCTGCGCGTACTCGAGGATGAGATAGAGCTTTTCGTCGTCTTGGAAGGCGTAGTAGAAATTGACGATGAAGGGGTGGCGGTTGACGCTTTCTAGGATATTGCGCTCTGTCTTGGTCTGCTCGATGAGCTTCTTATGCACCGTGATCGAGGCCTTTTTGAACTGCTTCTGCGCGAACAAACGTCCTGTAGCGCGCTGCCTGACGAGCAGAACGGTGCCGTAGCTACCCTTGCCCAGACACATCAAGGGCTCAAAGTCCTCGGCGGTCATCTTGCGCGCCATGCCGCTGTTCAACATAGTCGAGGTCTTGGAAATCGTGTCGATACTGAAGTCTTCGTTGAGGTCAATCTCGTAGCTCTCCATCTCCGTACGTTCGCTGTCGCTCTCACGCCCAGACATGCTGGTACCACTGGATAGCTGAGATACGACTCGGCTCATCGCAACGCCCTTCATAGGGGAATCAATCCTTGCACCCAGGTTCAGCGCCTCGAGCTGCGCCTTGAGGTTACTGATGCCCCCAACAGCCGACTGTGGCCTCAGAGCAGGACTACTAGTGACGCTAGGAAGGCCAGAGCGAACAGGCCCGAAGCGCGGCGTAGCAGCCAGGGAGTAGTCCGACTCTTCCCCACCAGACGTGGCCGGAGTATGGAAGCCACGGGTAACGTTCGTAGCCTGTACGCCAGGCTTTAGACCTCCCCTCTTCTTCTTTTTCCGGTTCTTCTGCGCCTTCTTCATGACGGCGTCAAAGTCCAGCTTGTCCGGTCCTGGCTGCCGACCCTCCAGGTTGGGGTCCATTGCGCGCTGAAGTAGAGGGCTGGCGATGTTGATCGGCGGGGTGCCTACGTGTAAAAGCGCCTTTGGCGGGCTCATGTCCATCTTCTCAGGCGCAAAAATGTCATCGGCGGCCATGGCAGGCTCGTGTCGGCGCGCATGGCCTGGAAGGTGCGCATCGTTGTCGTCAAATGCGAAGACCATAGCCACGGCGGAGTGGGTAAATATGTACCGGGGGTTTCAATTTAGAGGCTATCCAACTCCAGTCCGTGGAAGCCCAAAACTAGCGTCCGCCTTTCACGGCGGAACCCCTACCCCTACTTGTCGAACCAGCGATGCGAACGATGCGTCCGTCTTGTTGAGTCCTGCAGTCGCTGCAAGGTATGGGAATGCGGAGCCAAGCAGGGTAAGCTGGGCTGCGGAGGAAGAAGCAGTCGCGGAGGGAGCAGCAGAGCCCATAGATGGTCGTGTTCGAATATTGCGGGTGTTGATTTCAAAGCCAGGTTGTTGGTCCTGGCTGCGGTAAGCGTTCCTAGGTCAAGTGTCGTGGTGCGGTCAAAGTCGTGTTGGAGGGAGTGAGGAAAAAGGACAGCGATCAGCGATCAGCGTTCGGCGGGCGAGGCTCAAGTCCCGGTTTCTTAATTTGGCGCCTTGGCGGTCTGGTTGCGGGTGACATGTGATGGGCGTCACTCGACCCCAGATTGATCTGCAGTCCCAGGGTTCTACATTTCTGGTTGCACGCGCCTGTGTGGATCATCGCCCACTCATAGAGATAGTCGCATACGAAGGGCCGCGTCGTCCAAAGCCAACCGGGCAAAATCGTTGGAAATACGGTCCATCCCAGGGGTCGTCTTCGCTTCCCGCCCACGCTAAACGCAGCTAGTGCACTCAGTTCAATCCGAACCGGTAATAGTCAATATAGATGGTCTAATTTCAGATCATCTCAACTCAATTTGACAGGTCATTTGTTTGGTCATCATCAATAAACGCCCTCATGGCTTAGTGGTAAAGCGTATCACTAGTATAACTTGCTATGATAAGATCGCTAGTTCGATTCTGGCTGAGGGCATCCAAGTCTTCTTTTTGCCCTTACTTTCTCTCCTCTCATCTTTTATTCTACCACTGGAGGTATCTTTTTTGCTTATAGTGCTGGTTATCCAACCTACTTCTCTTTTCCTACAACTATTTTATTACTCTTATGCTCTTCTCACAAGGAGAGAGAAGTGTAGCACAAGCTAAGACTAAGTGTTAAGCAGCTTTCATTAGACCCTGCAAGCGCATCTAGAGTCTTTTTGCGATTTCCTGCACCTCGAGAGCCCGCCTCGAATCGCAATCTGTGCGTCTTAAAGACTACAACGCACATGGTGAGTGCCGAGTCACCCCTACAAAACTATTCGTGATGAGGCTTTGGCATACAAACGACTGACTGACATGGAGGATATCGTGCCTATCGTGGCTCTAGATAATTACTCTCCAGCTTGATCATATGGACTTGCGTCACGGCTAGCCAACACTCCAGACCAGGCAGACTGTGGTGAGAGCCATGCGATCCCGATTTTCATTTACGGCGAGGTGGGCTAATATCTTCCTGTAGGATCACGAGGGAGTAGGCCGGCCTCTTGTTAGAAAGGGTTCAGGCTCTGTTTGACAGGGGCTAGCACGAGGATCAGCATCAGCAGTTAATCGATCAGCGCTCTTAATGCAGGACGGTCAGGTACCGTATAATCTCACGAAAATGAGCCAAGCCAGCCTCTCGGCCGAAGAAGGACCAGCTAATACAGGGCTGCAATTCAGAATTCTGCCATCTTTACCCGTCTTCGCAGAGGGGCTGATCACGTGTCTGCCATATTGGCAGTACTTCGGCCGCTAGGCTAGCTTGACTCTCTTTCGCGAGGTTATACGGTAGACCCCTGAGACTCACAAGTAGACGGTCTGGAACATCATTGTGGATATTAGACTATCGTTCTGGCGAATCTCCATGTCTCTCCCTGCTCGTGGGCGTCGCTCTTCCGGCCCATATGAGGATGAAGACAGAGATGGAAGGTGCCACGCACTCTGCTCCGTTCAGTCCACCCATTCGGCTTGGTTGTGGCCCGATTCCATTCAACCATGTCAGCTTCAGAGCTTTCATTGCTGTATGTATATCAAATTGCAGTAGGTGCGAACTGATGCTCTATAGGTCCATTCACTCGACGACACGCGCATGTGGCACTTGGTGAGTAAGCTATGGTCGGCGAAGCTGCCTTGTCCTGAAGCAAGAGATCATATATGGAATCTATCTACAGCTAGACCCTATGGGCCCCATTTATGATGCTCTCATGGTCTTTTCGCTTACTGCATAGAGCGACCCACATAGAGCGACCGAGACGGCCTTGTCCATTACAAGACCGCCGAGGGGCAGCCTCCCAGCGGCGATCCAGAGAGCCTTGAGTCTCCTCCATAACAGCAGACAGGCCACCACATTAGGTGCCTGTAGGATAGGGGGCGACGGACATACGCTCGCATTAAAAAGAACCATCCTCGTCGAGAAACAGCACCCGCTGCAGGCCGGCAAATTTCTGCAGCTCTCCTTCAGTCGTATGGGATTCGCGGAGAAAATATTGAAGCCATTATGGATGTCAACCGTTTGCAAAAAAACCAAGATTAAGTCAGCTCTCTTGTACACTTCCCATGTTGGCCGCTCTAGCCTGCTGGCAGGACGCCTATAACGGTGGTCAGCTAATATCAAATCCCTGTATCTACGGTCGCTTCTGGCAGTCATCTCGACTAGACATAGGCGAGAGCCGCTTCGGGACGTATGTGATTTCCGTTACCGATGCATGTTTGACATACAGATCCACTGGGAAGGATAAAATGGTGTCAAATCGGGTGAGCATCGTCACTGTTCATATTAACTGCTGTGTGACACAGGCCGCTCTCTCGCCCGCCCCAACGCTAGAAACTTTCGGGTCGTCGAGCTGACGAATCAACTCAGCAGCCTTGCTGTACGGGATTTGAATGCTGCATTCTATGACCACGGATCACTGACAGTATACCATTTCCAGGACTTCGACCTGGCGTTTAGATGTCTGCGCCATCCACACCAGATGCAATCAGCTTACAACTACTATGAGGGGGACTTAACGCCTCATCTGTTTGCGGGTCATGACTGTCTCCAAACTTCACGGTGAGCCGTTTCATGGTGCTGAGTGGACGAAAGGCGAACGAAAATACGGTAAGGGCGTCCTCCAAGCCCCAACCCCGAGACAGTCAACCGACTCGAAGCAGTGCTAAATTAGAGTGCAGTTCGAAGAGCTCGCCGATCTTTCACACGGGGACGTAGACACATTGAGGGAAAAAAACCCATAGAAGCTCAGTCGAAGCCGGCCAAGAAGGAAAACGACAAGCTTCAGAATAGTATACAGCATCACTTTCACTTCTATACTAGCCCTTCGCTCCACTTCAAACTCAAATTGCCATCAACCACCTCGAAGACCTTCAACATGCGTTTCTCCAGCATCGTCATCTCTACCCTCATGGCCCTCGCTACCGCTGCCCCCAACGCTGTCCCCAATGCAGCACCCGACGCCCGCGCTCTCATCCGCCTTGAATACCAAGCCGTGACTGAAGCCATCATCTTCGCCGTTCAGTCGGGTAGCTGCGACTTGCTCAAGTGCGCCGCCGTTCTCGCGTCCGCTGCTTGCATCGGCGCCTCCATCGCCCTCGGCCCAGCTGGTATCCCCAGTGCGCTCGGCTGCACTGCTGGTGGAGCAAGTGCTGTACGTCACTAACTCACTCTCAAACACATCACTTTCGACTTGCTGATCATTTTAGCTTTGCCCCTGCGCCAACTGCGTTGATGCTCTTGGTGACTTTTTGAAGAACAACAGTGTCTGCCCTTCGTAGATGCTCAGCAGCCATAAGGATGATAAGGCTCAAATGGATTGTGATTCACGGCACTAGACCTGCAGTGTCTGGCGTGGATCGAGGACAAACGCGTTTCCGAGCAACATGAATTTATCTCCTTAGTGATCGATTAGATACACTCGTTTCGCAATGAAAACGCTGGCCAGCATGTCGTTGTGCTCTAACCCATCTATCTTGAACGATTCACAAACAACTCTTACTCTTTCGTGTAGTATCACACGAGCTTTTACGGAAGTGGAATGTTTACGCCAAACTCACCTTCCAAGCATAAAGTAGCCTTAGGCACGCGACATGGAAGCAAAGCCAAGAATGGCATGACTTTTCGCCATTTTCAACAATTTCGCCCAAAGGGTCTTAACAACGAGCAACGCCCCACAGACGGGTAGATCAAAACCAAGAGAACCAATCAAAGCTTGATTTCGACCTCGAAACAAAGCGGACTGAAAAAAATGAGGTCGAGTTAGAAATATGTGGGTTGTATTCTAATTATCCACTTCTGGTTGAACTTTTACTTCGTCCCCTTGCAACATACTCTCCACTATACAGCCCCAACACCACGCACGCACGAGACAAGCGAGCCAATCTGATGTACAAACCCCCTTGCACAGAAGAATCTAAGTATAGTCTAGCTTTTATACCCCGTTATGCGTCATTAATCCATGTATGTCTTCCCTCGTGATGAAGTGCAAAGAAGAGAAGAGGGGGAATCGGCGACAGTTCGAAATGGTGTTTCTCGAATCTGTGTTCCTCAGGTGCCAGAGCATGTTCCGAAAGCGGACTTACAGCCGGTACCGCAGTGGCCGGTGGTTGTGCCGCAGTAGTTGTATTGCGAGCAGCAGTTACCGAACGAGGAACCTGAGCAGGTGAACCCAGAAGTGCCGGAGCAGGTTCCGTCAGTGGACGTCTTTTTGGTGGCAGCAGGCGCAGCGGCGGTTGAGGTGCCGGTGGCTTTGGTGGGGGCTGCCGCACCGCCAGTGCAGGTGCCAAATGCGGCATTGCAGCCGGTACCGCAGTGACCAGTGGTGGTGCCGCAGTAGTTGTATTGCGAGCAGCAGTTACCGAACGTGGAGCCTGAGCAGGTGAAGCCAGAGGCAGCACCGCATGTGCCGTCAGTTGAGACCTTGCCGCTGGCCGGGGGAGCAGGGGCAGTAGAGCTGGCGGCGGGAGGGGCGGCCGAGCTGGCGGCGCCATTGCTACCACAGTTGCCGAAGCCAGACTGGCATCCAGTTCCGCAGTAGGCAGTGGTAGTACCGCAGTATCCAGAAACACTACAACAGTTGCCGAAAGCCGATCCCAAGCAAGTGCTTCGAGAAATCAGTATCGTTACTTTTGGAATGGAGAATAGGAAAACTTACAATTGGTTAGTGCCACCACAAGTAGCATCGGTGGACACCTTCTTAGTTCCGGTAGGAGCAGGGGCAGAGGAAGAAGCCTATAGAGCATACGTGTCAGACGAAAAATCGAGAGGTGATGATAGCTCAAAGGCAAGCAGGAATATTCGTCCTGTGTGAAGGCAGCCTTGGCTCCTAGACCCAGTTTTGACCCAATCAAAAGAACGAATCACAGGATAGTATTTGGAGCTTTGAGAGAAGCTCTCAAGAAGAAAAACGTCTGTAGTGAGATTGTACTTACGACAGGGGCAGTGCCAGCGCCTCCAGCGGCACGGTACCAGTTGGCCTTGGGATCACCGAGGCAGTCACCAACAGTAACGGCCTTGTATCCGAGCTGGGTGAGGGTGTTGAGCATGTAGTCGGTCAAGTTGTTGGCGGTCTGCTCGTGAATATCGTGACCAATTTCGAGCCACTGGGAGCTTGCAGCAGGTGCACTAGTGACGTTGGCCGTGAACCAGTTCTTGGAGGCTTGAATCAGATTGGGGTCGTCGTGCTCGTAATCGTCCGTGTCAAGGTCGAAGTAGGTGACGTGGTAGCCGAGATCAGCCATGTCGGTCTCGCACATTCCGGTGCAGCTGGAGTAGGGCGGGCGCATATAGGTGGGGATCTTGCCAACGATGTTGCGGAGAGCCATCTCGTTCTTGTACATTTGGTTCTTGCGGTCTTCCTGGGAAATAGCGCTAAGATCCAGGTGAGTCCAGGTGTGGGAGGCTATTTGGTGACCCTCGGCATCCATGCGCTTAATAACATCGACGAACTCCTGGGTAATATCGATTTGCCCTTTGTTGATGTTGTTGCCTGTGATGAAGAAAGTTGCGTGAGCGTTGTACGTCTTCATGACATCCAAAATGTGGCTCGTGAAAACCTTCTGTGGGCCATCGTCATAGGTGATCGCAACGGTACCAGGAGTGACACAGCCATAGATGCCGTCGCCACCATACTGAACGGATCCGAGCTTGGTACGGGCAATGGAAGAGGTGTTGGTGCCAGCGGGAGTGATGTTCTCAGGGCAACCTGGGCCATGCTGGTAGTCGCATCCTGGGGAGTAGCAATAGTCACCAGTGGTGCCACAGTCTGGCAGTTGTCAGTATATTGCACAGCCTTTTGACTCTTTGGAAACATACAGCCTTCAGGTGAGCAACACTGGCCAGCAGCGCATGAGCCAACGCCCGCACCGCACTCTAGGTCATTCTGACGAGCCTTGAGGCGGTTCTCTGGTGCCTTGACGAGCTCGTGGACTTCAGTGAAACGTGCTCCGAGGCTGCCGAGCAAGTTCCGAGCCTTCAGGTCCCTGGGGTTCAATCCGACAATCCTTGGGAGAGCAACTCCATGAGCGCTGACAAGGGGGGCGAAAGCCGCAACGGCAGTGAGAGCCGCGGAATAGCGCATCCTGTGTGGATATGTTTGGTCCGTGTTACTGAATTAAAAGGGTAATATAGGTGATTCGAAAAGAAAGCGAGTGGATAGTGGTTGTGAATAACGACGACACACTGGAGACCGGAAACGAGGGTAATCCACAACAAAGGTGGTAGTATTAGAGCTTCGAAAGAAGCAGGTAAAGATGGTAGACATCACGCTTTGCAGGCAGCCCTAACTTATGAAGGATGGAGGTGACTGACGGCTAGGAAGCAAGCCACCCTCGTAAGGCGTGTGCTAAACTTGACTCGCGATGCAGCTAGACGGGAAAGGCTCCACTAAGACATGCCTGCCGGTTAGAAAAAGTAAGCTCCGTGCCGTGGACCCCTGGCCTCGCACATTTCCAGACGTCGTCCTGTAGCGCCGGCTTTGCTTCGCCGGACATGGTGCGGAATTGGGACGGTTTCCTTTTGAGGCGGCATGGGCTCCATGTCATGCATGAACGCCAAGTCTATCACATCGTCATGCCTGACGTGAAACGAGATTTAGCGGTTGTAAAGAAAGTCGGCGCACCCGCTCTTCGGCGTTTGGTATTCGTAGGACAGATTGCATCCATGCGCCTACGGTATCCTCGAAACGATGGCCGATACACAGTTGACTAGTCGAGAGTGTGTGGATTCTCAGCAGGTTCTTTCCTGCATTCGTTTTTCAAGTGGACGCATCGCGATGTTGCGTTGTTAGTGCAGAAGAGAAAATGTCGGTTAGCTGCTGTGGCACTCCAGGGCTCATTGGATGTGTTGCCTCAAGCGCATGGCAAACGTGACGACGCTACCTGGCAAATGACATTTCTACCGATCGCTCAACGCTACGGCATACCGGCATCTAGTGGTATTGACAACAGCTGTCGGCTCTTGGGGAGGAGCTTATTGACTCTGGAGGACCCCACATCGTGACTCTGTGATTTACTAGCATATTCGACGCGTTCACGTTGGGAACACCATCGCATGAGCTTTTTGTCTTCAAAAGGAAACGTGCCGAC
Source organism: Clathrospora elynae (assembly GCA_010015635.1). Taxonomy (NCBI): domain Eukaryota; kingdom Fungi; phylum Ascomycota; class Dothideomycetes; order Pleosporales; family Diademaceae; genus Clathrospora; species Clathrospora elynae. Next base: position 1,020,220 of record ML975997.1, read on the forward strand.
AGCACAGTCCCGTAATAACCCGCCCCTGAGACCAGGCGCTCGTAACCTCCACAATAAAATGGAGCACGAGGGGTCTAGTCTCAACCACCCTTTCTTCCCGCTTCTGGATGCCGCCCTCTTCCGATGACATAGGATGAGACGACCACGTGTCTCACGAAACGAGTCTCATTTCGTGTCACTACCATCAGCATGCTTGCTTTCGCCATCCTACATTTGCTTTTTCGATATCCATCGCGTGTCAGTCCCATTCCACAGTGGCCCAACTTCATAGTACCATAACGAACACGCGCTTCGACAGGCAGCCACAATAAAAAGCCTCACAGCATTCAATATTCCCTCTGACGTCTAAGAGGACGAAGGGGAACGGCAAGGCCTCGTATCCCCTCGTTCTCGCCATGCAGCTGGCCACATGCAAGCCCGAATCACGGCATCAGGTCCAAAACATCCACCACTCCACAACGTGGAGACAACAATTCAACACTCGGGAATATCGCACAAATAAAGCCTGAATTCTATTTTCGGCGCCGTCTCCTGGGAGCGAAACAAGCTTCCGTTAGACTCGCTGGGATCTGCAGCCCTAGTCTGACTCGACATCTCAAAATTGTGATGAGCGACGATGCATCTGCACTATGCGCTCCGCGAAAAGACCAGGTTTGTAAAACTACACCTACACTCGAGGACGAAATCTGTCGACTGGCAAACATGCCGATCGCGGAATCGTATGCCTCGACATTGCGGGAGCTGGGATTCCGAACGCTGTGTACTGTCCGTCGCACAGAACGTCAGCTACGATCGTGTAGCGTAGCCAAGCCTTCGTAAAGTACTCGTTCGGAGAAGCTCGGTGTACCCTGTCAGTCCCCTTTTGTATCATTACACTTTACGATGAAGCGACTAATGAGTAATGCATCTTGTTAAGCAAGAAGGTGCCCACTTCAACTAAGAACGATGGAGCTGTAACGCCTAGGTAGAGCGAGAGCGAGACAGATGGCTTCGTGTTCCACGCGACGAGGATTTAGATCCATGTTGAGTGATTCGTAAGCGAAAAACATATATCTCAGGTATCCATTATTGCGGATGCCCTGTCCGCCAAGCATGAGACTTTCTTGGCAAGCATGCAGACGCAGAGTTTTGTCGTATAGAAGAAAATTCGTCTTATAATGGATAGATTGCACGTCTAGGAGAGTGCTCGAAAGAGTCGATTGCATGCATACGAACACGAAACAATGTTTTACAAGGCTCGATCATCATGTCATTGGTCAACAAAGCCCGTCTCGAGGCTTTCCAATTTCCAATTGCGGCCACGGCCGTGCCATTACCTCTCGCCTTACCATGTTACTTTGTCTCATGAGCTTTTCGCGTAGAACGTCCGAGGAACCTCCTAACGTCTCCACCAGTAAGCCGATGGGTTCTGGGATTACATACACAAGCGAGTGTCTTACACGATCTCCTTTCGTCAGATGGGTTCGGTACTTGTCTATCACGGATTCAACAAAATGACACTCCAATCCTCGCATTGCATGTTCATATTGTGAGACCAGTTCGAGCGTTATCGGCTCACTTCGGTCGCAGGAGGGGAACAGTGAGGCCTGGATGGCTTCGCGGGTGTTTCGGTCGCCACAGAGTGACCTAGAAGCCCGCGAAAGCATCCATCGCACCATACCAAGCGAAAATAGAATGTCACATAGTCATAATCATTCTTATATACATAGCCTCCCATCTTGAAAACTGTTCATATCCATCTATCCTCTTCGCCACCCACTCCCCTTTGCTATCCGTTCACCGTCCAGTAACAACACCATTTTGCCCCGCCATCCCATTGTTGACCGCAATCGCCAACGCCGCAATATCATAATTCACACTCACACTTTTCGGCTTATCATACGGAAACACCACGCTCTTATCTCTGATGCCCAGCGCATCCACAAACAACACATTCGGGAAAGACTCCGGTGTGAACGCATTCCACGCTTCACTGACCAAATCATCGAATGCGTCAGCTGCCAGGTTCATGATCGCACGGTCGAAGTTGAGCACGTCTTCGGGTTGTTGGGTTATGGTCCAGGAGAGTATGTGGAATGTGTCTTTGGAATCTGGACTGCTGACGATGTTGCGGTTTGCTTTCAACTTCGCCAACTGATCGGATTTCATGGTCGCGCGATTATTTGTGTTGCTGTAGGAGTCGTAGAAAGGGAAGTTCCGACCAAGGTAGAAACCTTGGTTTGCGTAGTTGCCTAATGTCATGGGACTGAGGATTTGTGCGATGATGAACACGGACGCGCGGTCCGTGATAAAGTCTCCAAGGACTTTAGTAGTGAAATCAGTACTGCCGGGGCTGGCGACTGTGTAGCGGTTGTTGACACCTTTCAGCGTGTCGAAAAGCGCGTTCCATTGGGCTTGCGTGAGGTCTGCGTATTTATTGTCGGTGTCAAGCGTGTGACTCAGGTTGATAATGATGAGCTCCTGATATTGCGCTGTGAAGGCGTTGACTTGTTGGATAATATCTGAGATGGACTGCCCATTGCCACCGAGCCAGACATTGCCAACTTTACTATAGTGCCCGGCGACCCATTGTCCGTTCGACAGCACCGGGCGTAGGTCAAAATAGCGCGACCCAGCAATGAGCTGTGCGTAGAAGTCAAGATATTGCGTCTGCGTGTTGGCAAAGTGTATTCCGATAGTCCCATGTCTAAGCGTGCTCATACCTCCATCGTGAGAACCGGGAATGCAGATATGTTTCAGCGTCCTGTTTGCGAGCGATCCCATGCTTTGCTGCATCCAGTCTACGTAGGTCCCGCTGTTCGACCACCATTGTCCAGCTTTATCGGTAGACATGATCCAGTTCACCGTGGCATCATGTCGGAACCCCAAGTCAACATTTGACCCTTGCGGGCTCTGCTTTGTCGACATGCTATCTAGGGAGATCGTGAGCTTGTAATCTGAAGGCTGTCGAGCTAGCACTGATAACTTGTTCGATGTCCCTGAAATGTTGTAGTATGCTTCTCCTGCATCGTCGTGAGTGTTTCTCGTGGTTCCAAACTCGACGTAGACTTTTGACGCCTTTCCTGGTGGATGTTAGGATCGATCTAGTTCTAAGCCTCAAGTAGTTGTCGTACCAGCATTGACTGTTGGCCAGTTCCAAGTCTCCATTTGGTAGGAGTGAGTGTTTGCTGACGTCCAGTTCAATGGAGAACCGTTGACTAACGTTAAGTATCCGCCTGTTAATTCATGGTTAGTCTTGTTCTTGCCCATCCATCTCAGTACGATGCGTGCTTGTGACCTACCCCAACCCATGATGGATTTCTCCTGCGACTCTTCCTGACCCGAAAATCTGTTATAATCGACCTGTAGAAGCCTCTGCTGAGAAGTTTGGCATTCAACTCCAGAGTAGCCAGCACAATTATGTCGAGATCCTGACGCTCGACTACCACCACGTAGAGCCATCGATATACTTAACAACCATCCTACCCATGGTATATAAGAGATGTGCATGATGCCCGATCGCTCTTAGGCCCCGTGCCATGCTCTGCCCACGCTCTAACTGGACCAGTCCCTAAGGTCATTCCCGTACTTACTCGTGTGCGTGCCACTGTCAGCCAGTTGTTCGGATCCCGTGTAAATACAGATAGGACCTGATATATTATAGGCGGGATCTTGCTTCACTCAGATAGCTGGTGAGTGTCCGTTTTTTGCTGTCACTTTTCTGATTGGGCAGGCCCGATGTTTCGTGTCTTCCCATCAGTCAATTCGAACCTCTGAGATTCTCAAGATAGAAGGTCCTAAAAGATCGTCATCACCCTCGTGGGGCTCTGATATGCGGCGTCGCCAACGTGGGTAGAAAGCGTATGCGACGTGGCGTAGCACAGCATTAGTTCCAGTTCCAGATGTGCGGGGCGCCTGTGCTATCGATATGCAAGCTGTTGCGAAAGCATAGTCATCGATGGCACTTGCGTCAGAGCAAAGAGCAGCAGCCTTCGTCAAGGTGCGGCATTGAAAGCGTTGGCCTGTGAGGGCCGAGTGAGGAAGGAGGATAGAGGACCACAGGAGCATATGTTCGCACAGCGCTAATGCCTAATCTACCCGAGCGGGGTCATCGTGGAGTTGAGCGCACATGGACACAATATGTTGAGCACGTTCTTGGCAGCCAAAGTGTCATTTTTCGCAAACACGTTAGCTATGATGCTTATCTACATGTCTGAGCAGCACAACATAAACGCCCAGGCTCACCTGTCTACAGTGACCATCCAACCATCACCCATCACCTTTCCTTCGGTATCGACACCACCCCACACAACGCACGTCGCCCCATCGACCTCCGTGCCATTTGCAATCCCGAACTGACCTCGTGCACCCAGTCCCTTCTTTGGTCTCCCAGGAATCTCCTTCTCCTCTTCACCCTTCGTATCGACATGCTGGTACAATACCTCCGCCCATTGCGACTCATGGGTATCCTTCTTGATGCTAGCGCGAATGCTATCCTTCATCGCAGCAGCTGTAGAGTGTTCTGGCGAGAGCTGTAGTGCCCATATATCGTCAAGGTAGCTGCCGTTTTCAGTCTCGCCGCCAACAGCTAGCAGGTAATGCCGTCCCTGGCCTGTCGTCACGCCCACAAGTCCCGCATCCGAGCGCGCCTGCGGTGCTACAACCGCACTGCCTTTGCTATCTACGTGTTTTACTTCCTCCCAGCCCCAGCCACTCGTCAGCGGGGTAGTGCCTCCTCCCGCATGTTTCCAGACATGCGATGCATCGAGGGACTCGGTTGTGCCCGAGGTAAATGTCTCTACGCCTTTGCCGCCAAATCGGTACAAGCGGCTGCCTACCAAGGCCAGACTTGCGCCCTCTCGCGGCTGACCAGATGGCGAGGGTATGTTGCTCCACGTACGAATCTTGACGTCGAAGGCTAGTGCGTCGTTCGTGAGCTGGCCGCTCGAGGTATCGCGGCCGCCCATCACAAAGATGGTTCCGTACGAGTTCGCTGCTGCCGGCTCAGGAACGACCGTTGCCGGGTCTGCAGGCGCTTGGGGTGCCCTCTCTGTGTACGTCGTCGTCTTCGGACCTGGGAGATCTGAGCCTGCCGAAGCATGACCTATCCGCTGGCTGGGGAAAAGCGAGCCCGGTGCTGGGTCTAGATATGACCAAGTGTTTACGACAGTATCGTACACCCATACCCGTCCCTTTTCGTTCATCACGCCCTCTACTTCGCCTCCAAACATGTATATGCTATCCCCAATGACCACTGATGTGTGTCCCTTCCTCGAATTCGGTACGTCATCTAGCCCATTGGACGCGCGCGCTACATACTTCGTGTAGTCTGCCTCCAAGACACCACTCGATGGGAGGATGACTACGTGCATATCGTTGTCCGCAAGCTTGCCAGATTCGGTCTCTCCGCCGAAGATGTAGGCGCGGCCTTTGACTACTGAGATGGTGTGTTGCGATCGGGGGAGCGGGACCAAGCTGATGCGCGCAAGCTTCGCTTTAAGTGGGAGTGTCGGATGGGTGATTCCCTTGACAAGAGCTACGGCGCCTTCGAGGAAGTTCTCCGCTGCGTAGAGCACTCCGGCTGCTGCGGGCTCCATGATAGATGGTGGGGTTGATAGTAGCGAACTGCGATGAGTAAGTGCAGATGTGCTTTTTGTGGAGAAGTGTAGATATATGAAGCGTGAAGTTGAGAGAAAGGTGATGTTGTATTGCGGAGCTGCTGAAGCTCGAGCTCACTAGCAGCTTACCCGCCGTGATGTCATGGCATAATCCCTGTCAGTTTTATGCGTAACTATTCACAGCAGAAGCAGACGGCTTCGGACTCCGAACCTCTAAGAGGTCGACGACCGAAAGATGGTCCGGGAGATCCTGTTCGCCTTCTCCAAGGATAATCTAGACTTACTCTCGTACGCCGTAGTCTACGAAAACATATTGCATTTTATCTTGAACATGCCATCCGAATCTGTTTCAATCACAAAAGCTTCCGTGGACTATGCAGTACATGTTCTGTGAGAGTTGCATGAATTGTTGGGATATAGCATGTGACTGGAGGCGTGCGAGACGCAGTAGCAAGCCACTGATTCCAAGCAGAAAGTGTATGTGCATTCTCCATGTGGTACGAGATTAGATGTTTGGCGAGAGCTGGTCATATTTGACACATCGTTCCACCTGATGCGTGTTAGCAATGCTTTAAATTTGCTGTGTGATTCATGTACATACTGTGTCAATTGAGGCTTGCAAAAAGCTGCGCGCTTCAAGACCAACCCAAACTTTGAGCATCGAGAAGTCGCCACCACGAATCATCGAGGACCCGCTTTGGGCACCTAGCTGTCGCAGTATCGGGAGCGCACTGACGTAAATTAGCAGATGCGATTTCGTCGTGATCATGTGACTTACCCTGCGAAGAGATCTAAATTCGGGTTCAAGCTGCGTCCGATACCTTCCAATAGGAGAATGCTGAGGACAACATTGACGAAGTCGCCCTCGAGGCGGACATGATGCGTCCGTACCATAGACAGAACCTCATTGAGGATGTCTCCAATCTTGATGTTGCCGAGAGCAAAAGTACGGCTCTTGACGCCCAACACTAAGTGCTGCATGCGCAGAGCAAAGACTTCCCCGTCAAGCACAGCGTCTGGCTGTCTGCAACGCTCCACCATCAGATGCCCTGCTTTGTAGCCATCAAACTCCGCAACGGCCTTGAAGAGATCAAGGAAGTTAGCGCGGTTCTTCCCGTTGAGCTCCGTGACAAGACCTGTGTCAATGAAGATGAGCTGAGGGCGAAATCCTTCGTTGTCCAGTTCCTGTAGTTTCGCTTTCCATTGCTGGGGGTCCTTCTTGTGCGGTCGCAATCGCTGCAGTGCTTCTTCAGTAACATCGAGCGACTCTTTGGGTCCTGTGATGCGATCTTCCTTGCGATTGAAGATAGATACATCAAGCTTTTCGGGTTTGTAGAAACGGACCATAATGTTTCCTGGGTGCAAGTCGGCGTGAATAAAGTTATCGATAAGGAGCATGGTGAGGAATGCATCAAGTCCTTCATCTGCGATGTCTTTCTGGAACACCCCGCCCCCGTTCTGCAAAAAGTCTTCCATCGGGATACCTTGCGCATATTCTTCGATCAGAAGATTGCGCGTAGTATACTCAGTGTAGGGATAGGGGAACCAAGCCGTTGTCCGGTTCTTGAAGTTTTGTCGGAATATCGTGAGGTTCGCGGCCTCGATGCGCAAGTCTAGTTGCAGTCTCATCATCTCGCCGAATTGCTCCACCTCGTCCGGGAAAGACAACCACTCCATGGTAGGTATTGCGTTTATTATAGCAGCGAAGAAGCCCATGATGCGCAAGTCTCTCCGCACGATCTTCTCGATGTTTGGGTGCAGAACCTTGATGGCGACATGGCTTGACGGCACTCTGGAGGGTGTGCTCTTCAGCGTCATGTCGACGTTCTTCTTGATCTTGCGCGCCAGATTTGGCACCTCTCGATCGATCGAGTTGTCTTCTAGCGTCGCAAGGTGAGGTTTGAGCTTCGCCTTGTACACCTGGGCTATTGCGCCCACGCCCAGCGGTATTTCGTCAAACTCTTCGAAGATGTCGTCAAACTTCTGGCCGTCAAAGGCCGCCTCGATTGTCTGCTTCGATGTGCGGAGTGAGTGCGCAGGGGCGTTGGAATGGAGGGTGGACATGATGGAGCACATCTCGGTCGGGAAGACGTCTGTTCGGGAAGCAGCCCATTGCCCTAGCTTGATGAAAGCCGCCCCAGCCCGCTCCATGGACCCTACCAAGAAGCCATACCACCACAGCGTGCCACTCCGTTCGTTTTCCTTGTTGGATTGGCGCGTCCCAAGCCATATCGCGGGTATCGTGACTATGACGGGCACGAAGATAACGACCAGATGGAGGAAGCGCAGTCCCGTCGCTATCGGCTCGATTATGTAATCCTCGATGAAGAAGTATATGCCCCGCCGGTACTTTGCCGAGTTCCTGAGCGCTTTCGGTACTTGCTCGTCGAGTTCTTTTCGCGACACCTCCAGCATGGCCGCCTCGTGCGTCTTTTCGCCATTGCCAGACTTGTCCTTTGCCACTTCCACGAATGAAAGCGGGCTCAGTATAGCGCTGGTAGCTGCGCCTGTTGCTGCGCCCGACCAGAGTATTGTCCTGCCCTTGAACCGGGGAGTCGCGAACTGGCGGCGGATGAAAAAGGACCGCGTGGACGCCCGGGCCGTGAATTTGGGGAGGCCCTGGCGGAGATACTGGCGACCAAAAAGGAGCGCCGTCCTCATGGTACCGGGTGGTGGGTGGATGCAGCGCGTGAAGATTCCATGAAGCGTGAAGGCGACACTAGCAGTCGCTGGCTGTGACGTCGGTCGGTGGCAGCTTCCCTGTAACGCCGAGCCGACGCGCACGGGCAGCTCCTCCGCGGCCACATTCACTCGCACCGCACCACTTCACTCTCACCACATCGCTGACATAGCGGAGAAGACTGCCATAATCTGAACAAGGCGTTGCGAGATCAAGCAAATCGATTCATGACTACATACGGCAGACATACATACTAACCGAACAACACCCGTACAGTCATCGCACCTCTCACGCTGTAATGAAACCCTCGAACCCGTTGTCCAGCGCACTCCGCGTCATCTTTTTGTAGAGGGGTATGCCTCCTGTGAAGTTGAGTTGCTCTCGAAACTTGCCTGGGATGTTGTCGCCCATGTACCACGATTTTGTCTGGGGAAACAATGTCTTGTCAGACAGCTTGGTGATCTCCTCACGCCACTGCTTCTCGGCCTCGTGTGTCGCATCGCAGTAGTTGATGTTCTCGTCTCGCAGTTTTGTCATGGCATCGATGATCCAGTCGCCTTGCACTTCGACGCATGTCGGGCCATTCGAGAACGCGGTTGGGCCTTGGGCTCCGTAGAGGAAGAAGCTGTTCCTTTTTTCCCGTCAGTCACTGTAGTATAGCGTCAGAGAGTTCTATACTTACGGGAATCCGGATACGGTCATGCCTAGGTATGAGTATGTTCCATTCTTCCATTTCTCAGCCAGCTCAACGCCATCAACATCCTTCAGTCCCATGTTCTTTATTCCTCCAGTCACCGAGTCGAAGCCGGTGGCGAGGGCGATGACGTCGAATTCGTGGAGCGTGCCATCTGCCAGCACGATGCCCTTCTCGTTCATTTCCTTGATTGGGTTCTTTTTCACATCGATGACCTTGTTCTCGGGCTTGTCGAGCATCTCGTAATAGTTCTGCTCCAGACTCGGTCTTTTGGTACCAAAGGCGTGTGGCGGCTCCAGGGGCGCGAGGATCTCCCGCTTCTCCGGATCTGTTATACGGGCTCGAGTCTTCTTCGCCCAAAAGTCATAGGCCTCGCGATTAGCCTTGTTATCGTATAGTAGGTCCTTTGAGCGCGATCAGTGAAAAGATTCAAACAAGGCTCGAAAGCATCATCCTCGGCTACATAGAGTCGCGGATAGACTGGATGACTAATGTGGCTGGAATGCTGCTTACCTTGTAGTTTGCCAGCCAGAACTCGAAACCACCTGCCTCCCACATCTTCTCGTAGAAGGCCTCACGATCCTCGGGAGTATCGTCGAAGGTGTTCTTCTCGATGTAATCGTAGCTGAAGCCGGCGAATGTGTTCAGTCGGGTCTTGAAGATCTCTTGGTATTCGCCCTGCTTCCTCTTGTCCTGTTCCTCCTTTGTGAGAGCCTTTTGCTGCATGGGCAGGCAAAGGTTCGGCGTCCGCACGAACTGCGTGATGCTGGCGGCTTCCTTCGATGTCTCCTGGGCGATTTGGACGCCGGTCGAGCCAGTACCAATGACAGCAACACGCTTGCCTTTGACATCAACTCCACTCGCAGGCCAAAAGGAGCTATGGTGGATCTCTCCTTCGAATTTGTCCATACCGGGCCAGTCTGGGAAATGACGCTTAGCGGCAAAGCCAATAGCCAACAAAAAGTACTTGCTGCGTGCAGTCCGGCCATCTTCGGTCTTTACGATCCATCTTGACGAGGGCTTGTCGTATTGAGCACCTACTACGCGCGTATTGAAGGCACAATCTTTCTTGATGTCAAGCTTCTTCTCGACGTGATCAAAGTACTTCTGCAACTCCTCTGTTCCCGGATATCGACAAGACCAGGTCCAGTCCTAATAAATCGCAGTCAGTACGATGCAGCAAGACATATGTCAATCCCGACTTACCTTCCAGACCTCCGGCAAAGAATACTCGTAGATGGGAACCTGGGAGTCGACGCGAGCGCCTGGGTAGCAGTTCCAATGCCAGATGCCGCCAATGTTGCTGCCAGCTTCCATGATCTTGCACTTGAAGCCCAGTTGTCGAAGCTTATGCATCAGGTAGATGCCACCAAACCCAGCGCCCACGATCAATACGTCGGTCTCGAGTTCTTTCGCATAATTATCGTTGTCCGGCGCGGCCGACTCGTTCGTGGCGCCGATGTCCGTTCGGAAGTGGACCATTGTGAGAACGGTAGTAGTTTTTTTGAAACAAAGGTATGCAATCAAGGAAAGCGACTGATTGAGCAAGGTTTACTGACAGACACAACAGGGGCGGCAGTTATCTATATATACGTCAGCGCCTGTACCCCTACCACGCGACACCTTGAAGATCGACACGCTATACTGGTACTGAGACCAGTTCGCATACACCACGTTTATTATCCCGGATACCCCGCCTGGGACCTAGTAGCATTATTGGACACAATCGACATACACAAGCATCCCCTTCGGCCGGCTGCCATCATTACAAGTCTGGTATAGGCCTCGCCTGGACGCGGAGGTGCTCCGCTCTTATACTACACGATACTACACGTCCAAGCGACTTTGACGGCTGCCATCCAACGTCTAGCACCACCGCTTTTCTGCATTAGCTTGCGGGGTAGGTGCAGCTACCCGGTACCCCGCATAACATCCGTCTTCCATATCGAGCGGGATGTGAACGACCCTCCGGCTTGCCATTCTTGGTATTCCTGGGATATCAAATGACAAATTTATCATGTCGTAAACATGAGATGAAGCATTAGTGGCATTGCCTTCAAGCAAGGTCGTTAAAATCAAGCCTATGCGCGAAACTGTGTGATCTCGACGGAGAGCTCGGGAAGGGTATCAGATCTCTAAGCCACAACTGATTGGCTCACTCCAATCAGCTGAGCAGAGCAGCGTAAGCTACGTCGTTTTCTAGCCACATCGGCGCCCTATCGCATATTAGCATTCCGTGTAGTGTAGACGTCTACGAAGATCCCGTCCCTGGTGGTCCGCTTCTCGGCAAGAAGTAGTACGGATCGCAAACTTGTTGTTGAGTGGGTCATTAGGGAACGCTGGGAACATGGCTTCAGATGCTTGGTACTTGTGTGTCTGGGTGAAAGTAAATTCACTTCGCATAAGCTGATGGATGATTAATTACACAAAGCCGAGTAGGAAATCCAGATAAAATCTTGGCAGCGTGAAGCGAACTTGACTTACTCATGAGACCTCCTCTTCGCACTCATGTAGACCAATCCCGCCGCTGGGACGCCCCAAATTAACTCGGACCTCAACTCTGCGACCCTGCGCCTCTAACCCTTCTTTGATCCCACTCCCAAGTTTCGTGATTGCACGTAGATGAGCAAACCGATCGTATACCTTGGGCTGATAGTAGAGTTTCGCTCTCCCTGTCAAGCACACCCTCCGAAGTTTCTTATGGCCCAACACGGACCGCAGATGGAAACTGTGGAGAAAAACGTCGAACAGAACAGAATACAGACTTTTGTTCCCGACACCTCTCTCGACCTCGTAACGGTCGTGAAAAGCAACTCGAAGTTCTCGCAGGCCCTTGCACATGGAGATCAAGGCGCAATGAGTCTCATTACATCTGGAGGCCGACGCTTGCATTCTTTTCTTCAACTTCTCCCTTCCATAAGCAAATGCTTTCCGACGCCGCAGCGTTGGCTAGCGGCACACGGAGCGTACGGAGATTGTCGAGTAGGTTGAACGTGTTGAACTGGCTCGCATGCGCCATCAGCCGTTGTGCAATTTCCATGTTCTCTACTTCGAACGCGGAGGCACCCATCAGGAAGAACGTGACTTCGCTTCCGGTTGTACGGTTGATAAGACACAGGTTTGGAAGAAACGGTAGCGTTTCCACTTCGACCCGGCTCGAAACATGTTCCAGAGCTTGACGTGCATATAGCCTGGCGAGGGATGACCTTCAGGAGTCCTCATGGATTGTATGTACTTCACCTGTGTGTGGCCAGCCGTTGTATGTCAAAGATTCCCGGTTTTCGTAGAAATAGTGCTCGTAGATCATGTGGCGGAGTTCTAGTGGTAAGTCCAGGAACCGATGGAGAGATGGAACAGGATAGTTAACGTATGGGCTAACAGCCTGCAGCAGCTCGAGGAAGGCGTCGCTGATTTGGGATGAAGTCATATTGCGGTTGTGGACTGGGTGTTTTAGGTGTGGTGGATGGAGTTAAGAGAGATATTGGATACATGTCGATACATTTCAGGTCACGTGACGCCAAGGCTATCCCGCTGCCTAATCCGCAGGTGAGTATAAAGCCCTGGGCCTGCGCTCCGGCTTTCTTCTTCGTCCTCGCATGATGCAGTGCGAGGACTTTAACGAACTCATTTCTTGCCTTTTACCAGAAGTGACCGCGAGACCCGCATAACACTGCACTCATCCAATTTTTGCCCTCCGTTTGTTGAAGAGCAGCTTGACTGTGGCAACAGAAGGGGAGCTGCTACGGGCCCGCGTAGTCCCGTTTTCACGATAACCTCGGGAGTGTTTTGGCATCGCATACGTCTCGATCGCTCTCGTCTATCGCATGTTCCTATGGGATTTTGAAGGCTTTGTGACAGTTTTCGTTGCGTGCATCTGGCTACAGGTGAAGGCCCGTCGACGTCATCCGCGCCAAAGCGGGTAGGCACGCATCATGCTGGTTCAAATGACTTTGTGACTTCTGCATCGTCTCCGCACGCGTCAACGCTGCAGTACCATGTCTTTCGTGGTCGAGTAGGTCGCGTTCTAAACACGGCGTTGCACACGTCGTTGCTAACAGGAGGCAGCCAGGTGCGCCGGATAGACAGCCAGCTCGACCGGCTGCAGCTCTCGACAGCGCGCTCAGGCAGTTTCTCGACGCTCGCCGCCGAAGAAGCCCATGACGCCTCGAAGGGGGCGCGCATTACACACCTGCAGAAGCTGATCAAGTCGCTATCGACGACTGCGTCATCCAAGTCGAGCCTGGTGCCCACGGGGAGAATATTGGAGACGCTCCACCTCGCCAACATCTCCAGCAGCTGCGCGACGTGCCACCAGTGGTTCGCGCACAGCGACGACGACCACAGCGACGACGACCGCAGCGACCACGATGATACACGGCCAGATGCGAGCTACGAGCACGAGCTGGAGTGGCTGCTGCTCAGCAAGGCGACGACGCAGGCATACGGGCAGGTGCTGAGCACCATCCTGGAACAGACAATCCCGCTTGAAGACGACCTGTGGTACTGGGACGACATCCTCTCGACCTACCGTTTCGCTGGCCTGTACTCGATACAGACGTCGCCGGTCCGGCTATGGAAGTGGTCGCAGGAGATATACCACCACGTGCAGTCGAGAGGCGGCCAATTGGCCAGCGGGTGGACTCAGTTCTACGGCTTAGTGAAGAATGCCATGCAGGAGCGGAGCTTCGCCAACATTCAACGACAGGTAGTGAGCCCGCTGGCGCTCGTGCGGAACGAGGGGAGGCGGAAGCGTGCAGCGCTGAGGAAGATCCGGCTGGTCAATGCGAATGCGCTAGGCGTTCTGCTGGGCGAGGGTTTGGGCAACGAGAGGTAGGCCGGCCATTCTAGCTAGCCCGCAACCTGCTGACACGGCCTAGTATACACGACGACGGCACACAGTCGCCCGGTCCGCTCAGCACACAGGACAACGGTCAGAGGTGGAAGAGCGTCGTCTCGAAGAACATCGCCCTCATGGACGCCGTCATTCAGAGCGTGAACATGGCAGAACTTGCCGTCGATAAGTTCGACGGGTCGGTTGCCAGCATCACCCAAGACGACCAATACTATATGCTACACGAACCATCTGGCGAGCGAACGGCCACCACGCTGAAGCCAGCAGACGTGGCAGAGCGTCTTCGGTACCTACTCAGTGATGCTCTGCCCTCCTACACCACCAACTTCAACGCTGTTGTCAAAGAAAACGGACGTCCGTCTCTCCTGATTCGCTACTGGCTCCCCGCCACTGCACTGCTTATATCCTCGACCACTATTCTGCGCATCTTCGTTAACCGACGAGAACAAATCCTGGCCTGGGTCCGCGAATTCGGGCAAACTGTAGTCGACTTCTGGACAAATTGGGTAGTGGAGCCAACGAAGAAAATCATCGGCACCATTCGCCACAACGCAGACAGTGAAGTGTCCATCATGAGCAAACGGAGCCTGGAGTCCGACCGTGCCAGCCTTGAGCGCATGGTTGTCGACTTTGCCATCAAGAACCCGGATGGCCCTGCCCTGAACGAGACACAGATCGCCGATATCAAGGCGAAAGTTCGGGAGGGCGACTTGACAACAGTCTTGAGATCGTACGAGAAAGACATCCAGAGCCCGGTTAAGGGAGCGATAGTTGGCAACCTAGCCAGTGCTCTCCTCATCCAGGTCCAGAAGACCAAGGTTGATGTCGAGGTTGCAATGAGTGGCATTGACAGCATCCTGAAGAGCCAGGAGCTGCTCTTTGGCTTCATCGGCCTGACACCCGGCGTGCTCGTGAGCATCGGCGTGTACCGTTGGTTCCAGGGCATGTTTAGCAGCCGCAAAGGCGTGCAGCAATGGGCGAGGCAGGGCCGCATGCTGCTCATTCTGCGCAACATTGACCGTATACTCACGGGCGCAACGGCTACCGAGTTCGGCGAGATAGCTTACAAGGACCACGGCTTGCTTCTCTGCGAAGTGCACCTCCTGCGACAGGCAGCTAGCGGCATCCTTCCACGACGCATATTCCACGACTTCCTGGTGGAGATTGACGAGCTCGTAGACGTTAGAAGCGGGCTAGAGAGGCAGCAGAAGGTAGTTGAGCGGATTCGATGGGCATACTCAAAATGGTTTACGTGAAGCTGGACTGCGGCTTCTTGTCTGCGTTGAGGCGATTCTTTAGTGACCAGCAAACCTACATAGCCACTCCAATGCAGTAAACAGTAAACAGTACACGTCAGCGTGACCATTCTTCTGTCTTGGATCGGGACCTCGGGAGTATTATGCACCGCCTTTGACGGGTGCACATGTGGACAGTGACGAGTGTCCCGTGCTGCCTTGGCGCTAGCGTACCTGGCTCGTGAACGCTTCCCTCAACGCCCGCGGCCGCTGTTGTGCTGCCTTAGCCCAAACTTCACAACGTCGCTCTCCACGCTCACCTGTTTTCTCCTGCGCCCTACCTCACCTTTTGACTCCAGGTATCAGCGTCAGCGTGAAAGCGTGAATTGCCAGAATTGCCAAGAAACCAGGTTCCCAGTAAAGAATCACCCGGCGGGTGCAACTCCGCAAACCACGCGAGATAACCCAGACGGCGGCTCTCACAAAGTGCAACAATGGCTGGCTCTAGGAATTACGACTTTCTCGTAAGTTGCCGTCTCCTCTGCCTTTGCGCTCCCACATGCCGCATCCCTATCCCCATCCTCATCTCCATCCCCCACCTCCAGCGCTCTCGCCCACTAACACATCCCCGCATAGATCAAGCTTCTCCTCATCGGCGACTCGGGCGTAGGGAAATCATGCTGCCTGCTGCGCTTCAGCGAAGACTCGTTCACGCCGTCCTTCATCACGACCATCGGGATTGACTTCAAGATCCGTACCATTGAGCTCGACGGCAAGCGCGTGAAGCTGCAGATCTGGGATACGGCGGGCCAGGAGCGCTTCCGGACGATTACGACGGCGTATTACAGGGGGGCCATGGGCATCTTGCTTGTGTATGATGTGACCGACGAGAGGAGCTTTAACAGTACGTCTGACACATTTCACGAGCCCGGCCTACCTGTTTGCATCGTGTACAGTCGAGAGCATGGCGCGCGAAATGAGTGTGTGTATGCTAATCAATCTGTTCCAGATATCCGCACATGGTTCTCCAACGTCGAGCAACACGCCACCGAAGGCGTAAACAAGATCCTCATCGGCAACAAGTGCGACTGGGAAGAGAAGCGCGCCGTCTCCACAGAACAGGGCCAGGCCCTCGCTGACGAACTCGGTGTCCCTTTCCTCGAGGTCTCGGCCAAGGGCAACATCAACGTCGACCAGGCTTTCTACAGCTTGGCGGGTGACATCAAGAAGAGGCTGATTGATACCGCGCGGACCGACACGGCACAGGCGCCAAAGGTGGATGTTAGTGCGCAGGATGGTGCGAGTGCGGGCATGGGCGGGAAGTGCTGCTAAAGGGTGTGAGATCTCTATGGATAAGAGGGAGGAGAGGGGACACGAGGACGGACGAAGGGCAGACCCGTTGCGTCTTTGATTGCTCTGAGCTGTGTTCTGTGTCTGGCGAGAAGAATAACCGAGAGCTCCCACGATGGTATCACATGCTGGATATTTACTTGAGCGAGCGAGACTCTCTGGGTCATCACACTTTTCTTACGAATCCTTGTTTAGGCGTTCTGCGAGAATGGGAGTCCTCTACCTACTTACTACTACAATTACCTATTGTAATGCCATCTTGTATATGCAAACAAGCATGATAAGTAGAGACAGTTTAGATTGAGATTAAACTTTATTGTATGTGGTGAGAGCTTCCTATTCATGTACTCTCAGACGTCGTGAAGTTCACGCTACCCATTCTGCTACTCCCTCACATGTCTACGCTGATCTTACTACATGCTTGCCTTGCCCCTACTCTCAAACGGCAGAATGACCACCAACAAGCCCGCAGCAATAAACAGCGCACCGCTCACATAGACCGGTGCACTAGTCTCGAGATTCGCAAACATGGCCACAATAGGCGCCATAATGCCGAAGATGCGATTTGCGGACGCTGTGATAGCGTTGCCGGTGCCGCGGTCTTTGGTTGGGAAGATTTCGGGCGTGTAGGCGTAGAGGACTGCGTACATGATATTGCTCATAAAGTTGAACGCGCAGTTCCAGCCCAACAAGCTATTCGAGGTGAGCGCGGTGGTGGAGCAGAATAAGAAGACGCCGGTGAGGATTGTGGAAGCGGCAAGAGTGCCTTTGCGACCGATGCGCGGTGTCTCGACGAGGATGCCGCCTAGAATGCAACCTGGGACACCGAGGACGGCGATGATGAGGGAGTTGCGGTACGTTAGGTAGGTTGATCCGTCGCCTTTGGTGGGTTAGCTGAGCTCTCTCTCTCTCTCTCTCTCTTTCTCATCTATGTGGTTTGAATTTCAATAAAAGCAAGATATACTAACCAAACTGCGCCCCTTTTGTTGCCTGAAGATATGGCAAGAAGGCGTTATACAGCGGATATCCCAGGCCGATAAATGCCCACACCGCGGTGATGACGCCCGTCGAGAAAGCCAGCTTCTTCGTCGCAAATAGAGCCTTTATATGCGAACTATCCACTTTCTGCATGTTCCGTTTGATAACTGCCGTGGCGGTAGTTTGCTGCTGCCCAGCGGATCCCGGAAGCGCCAGACTATTGCATACTTCGAGATCCTCGAGGGTAAGAGTCGAAGTTTTACCATTCCGACGCGCGACCTCGTGGACGATGGTTATGGCTTCTTCGTCTTTGCCTTTGCCCATGAGGAACTTGGGGGACTCGAATATTGTGAAGAGGAGGAAGCGGATTATGAACATGATTAGGGCTACGCCGCCCATTACCTAGGTATTTCATGTCAGTGCAGTCCCGGCTCGCAACTCATTCCTTCCCTCTCTTCGGATGTGGTGTTACTCACAATCATGAAATACCGCCATCCCATGTTTTCGCCCCGCGTACAATCAGTGTCTGTCTGCTGACACGTCATATTCCCAAGCAACGGCCACGCAACGAGCGTAGCGAAGACCTGAGCGAGCGCCCAGTAGATGGATAGGATGGTAAGAAGGTACTGGTGCGAACCGGGCAGGAACTCGAGGAATATGGCGCTGTCAACTGGCAGGTTGCCTCCCACGCCGACAGACCAGAGTGCGGCAAAGGTGCCGATTGCAGCAAAGTTAGGGCTGCCTGCTGCGATTAGGCCGAAGGTGGCGGTGATGCCAATCGTAACTAGAAAACAATCAGCAGATATTTAGCGAATGAGACATGATCACCTCACGATTGAAGGCCCATCTCCTCCCAAAGATATCACACCCAAAGCCCCAGAAAACCGCACCAAACAAGAGCCCGATATTCTGCGCCAGTTGCAGAAATGGTGCACGCTCGGGTTTAAACTCGTTCTTGACGGGCGTGAAGATCAGGGATGTCACGATCGGCCAGAGATTGTCCATTGCCCAGCCGAAGCCGATGACGATGAAGAGCTGGTAAATATATGAGTAAGCATCTCAACCACTCGAAAACGCCATCCCTCCTCTTTCTCCTTTACGGAAAGGTACTGGACCCTCTCTTCTCTCTTTTAATTAGTGATAGAATTGGAATCAGTACGTACCTGCCACTGATACCTCCCCATACCAATATCCTGGATCGCCTTGTTCAAGACCTTGGCCTTGGCCTCGTACACCGGATCCAGAGACCCATCTTCCAGGACGCTGACGGGCGTCTCTTCAGTATGAACAGCTGTTTCACGCGTAGTGCCCCTGTCATCTTGCCCGACTTCGATATTCTTCGAGTCGGCCATGTTTGCGCAGCCGTGGATGCAGTTGGAGTAGAGGACCTTTGCACTCAGCCGGAGTCGAAGGGAAGAAGGCGAAATCGATGAGAAGACCTGCGCAATCGTACAAATTTTGGAGTAAAAGTAGACTGGTAAGAAAGTGGAACTAGGTCAGGTAAACAATACACAAACAGTATGCGACGCTAAAATCCGGGGTCCAAACACATGTTAAAGAATGGTACTGCATTGTAAGTGAGGTGCTAGCCCTCGTCGCGCAATCCACTTTCCCGCTCACGCAATCCTGGATACCAACGAAGGCGGGACGGCTAACGCGCGGGGTACACGGCGTGGATGAAGGCTGGGAGCTGCATGTGATGGGAGGAACTCCCCGATAAGCAATGGGCAAGTAATTGGGGAGGATCGGCACGGGAGTGTTGCTGATCGCCCGAGGCTAGCATGCCGTACCGACTATAAAGTGGCCAGGGTATCCTCCGAGTACTTGTGTTACTTGTATGTGTTCTAGTGGTGTTGTGAAGCCATCCAGGCCTTGTTATGATTATTGGGACAAAGAGAAGATGTGAAGAACGGCCGTCGACTACTTGATCGCATATGTGTTAAGTGTAAGAGCTGAGGTGAGATGGAGCTGGGATCTGCCGCTAAAATGACGTCCTGTCATGTTCAAGTTGACTACACGAGATGCACAGCAAACGAAACCCATGCAGTTCGATAGACATTGTTGGTTTATAGCAAGAATCTATGCCGCTACCTGGTGTACATAATCTCTCGTCGGCATTTCGAAGTGCAAAGACCCGTAAAGACGCCTCGCAACGCTCCACCTACTTCCACAGCTTGCTCAAACTGGTCGCCTTGTCATCGTGCTTGTTCAGTACCTTGGCCGTCGCCAAGTCAAAGTCCTCCTGTGTGACGTGCACTCTCCGCTCCCTGAGGGCGAACATGCCGGCTTCAGTGCAGACACCCTTGAGCTCCGCGCCCGAGCACCCATTCATCTTCTCGGCGATCTTGTTCAGATTGATGCCACGCGTTAAGTTCATACTCCTAGAGTGGATGCGTAGAATATCCGCGCGCGCTTCGACAGTTGGGGGCGGGAACTCGATCTTTCTGTCGATGCGGCCAGGGCGTAGTAAGGCGGGGTCCAGGATGTCCAGACGGTTGGTTGCCATAATGATTTTGATATTCTTAGTGGGCTCAAACCCGTCTAGCTGGTTCAGCAGCTCCAGCATCGTGCGCTGCACCTCGGAGTCGCCACCTGAGCTTCCCTCGACACGACTTGACCCGATGCTGTCGATCTCGTCCATGAAGATAATGCTAGGTGCGTGTTCGCGGGCCATGATGAACAGCTCGCGGACCATGCGACTGCCCTCCCCAATGTACTTTTGCACCAGCTCGCTGCCAGACACGCGGATGAACTTGCAGTCGGCGTGATGTGCGACGGCTCGCGCAAGCAGCGTCTTTCCGGTTCCTGGCGGGCCGTACAGCAGGACGCCCTTCGGCTGTGCTATGCCGAGCGACTCGAAAAGCTCGGGGTGTTGTAGGCCAAGCTCGATGACTTCCTTGATCTCCTTGATCTGCTGGTCCAGGCCACCAATCATGTCGTATGTGCTGTCGGGCACCTTCTCGACCATCATGAGTGAGACGAGCGGGTCGACGGACGAGGGGAGGAGCTTCTCGAGCTTGTACGAGTCGCTGAGGAGGGTGACGCGCTTGCCGGGGGTGAGTTTGCTCATGTCGACGCTCTCGGCGACATCGACGACTGTCCGAGTCAGCACTGAGTATGGAAAGTTGAGAGGTGAGGTATACCATATTTGCCCTCGGGATGCACCTTGACCAGCACCTTCTTCGTGCCCATGACCTTGACCACCTCGCCGACGTAGGACCCCGGCTGCTGCAGGAGGCCAAGCTCTTCGCGCAGTAGCCGCACCCGCGAGTTGTAGTCGTTGCGCTGGGCCTCGAGGCGCCGCAGCTTGGCCTGGCCCTGGATTATCTCGAGCTTCATCGCCTCGATCTTGTTGTGGAAGAAGGTGTCGAGCGCCATGGTGGCGGTAGTTCAGGCCCTCCAGACGACGATTGTGGGGCTGCGGTGCAGACGAAGACGGTGGGGCTGCGGCGTGGGTGTGGGTGTAGACGACGGCGGTGGGGTTGCGGCGTGGATAGCGATGGAGCGATTGTTGCACCTGTCGTGGTGTTGACACTGGAAGCTTCCGCTGCGAGCGCTGGATCAATCCTCGGCCCGGGCAGGGCGCTAGCGCGGGAGTAAAGAGCCCCACCGCTCGCCGCGTTCCTTCCCTGTTAGCCAAGGCGCATCTGTAAACATTCCACGGCCCCAGGAAGGCGAGACGGAAATGGACAACAGCGTCATTGATTGAAGTGCGTACTTTCTAATATACGTCTTTTTGCAGTGACTTTTCACGGATCCAGCGCCTGCAGCGGTTATCTCCAGTGAGACGCGACCCGTAAATTGCCCGAAGTTGCAGCGTGCATGATAATGAATGGCTGATCGACGGCATCCGGACCTCTAACAGGTCATCTGCATGCTCTCCACACTTCACCAGAGGGGCACATCACGTACTGTCATGCATACCCGCCCTTCTCCAGCTCTACCAGCTGCAACTGCATGGCGACCGCGTCTTGACTCGTGCAGATAAACACGCAGCGTGAGCCGTGACCGTGACCGTGACCGTGACCGCTTCCAAGTTATTTGCAGGCCAGAACAGGGCCCAAATAGCCTTCGTTTCCGCACAACATCGCTTCGCACATCGCGGCACCGCCATGGAGGATCGCACGCCCACCACACACGGCACCGGCGCCGACACGCCTACAGTAACGGCGTCGGGTGCAGAGGCGGCGCGCCGGCGACCGCAAGCTGCCACACAGCCCTCGGGTTATGGTAGGACACCACCAGCGCCTGCGAGCACCAGACACGTACAGGATGGGACTGATAAGAGTGCAGGCTCCATCACCTCTGGCATCGATCGCCGACAGCAGAACCCTCCCGCGCCCGACCCGGGCACGACCAAGGCAAAGAAGCCCGCCATGGCGCGCCGCGCTACGTCGACCAAGTGGCCGCAGAAGGGGCAGGAGTTTAGCGTCGACGACGCTGAGGACGAGGTCGAGCTCGATCAGGAGCAACAGCAGAAACCACCACGCCAGCCCCTGCGCCGCAAGCCCTCGACCGTCCGCCGCCGCACCGCTGCGCCGCCGCCGACGCTGACGACCATCGAGTCGGCCGAAGACGAGATCGAGCAGGAGGCCCCGGGGCCGCCATCAGGCGCAGATGCAGACGCGACGCCAAGCCCATCGAGTGGGGACGCGGTACAGGCGGACGCAAACGATGGCGGCGGCGACACTGAGGACGATGACGATGACGATGACGATGGCGACGGTGACGGCGACGTCGACGATGATGACGGCGACCTGAGCGATGCCGAGAGCTTCACCCTGCGCGACCGCCAGGACGCCATCAACGTGACGCACCCCTTCGGCATCCGCATCTGGAAGCCTGCGCTCTACAAGAAGGGCCGCTCCGTGCAGCGCAACGCCGAAGAAGACATCCACTCCTCCCCCGGCCTTTACGTCAGCAGATGGCTGCTCCTCTTCAACATCGCCTGGACGCTGGTCTTCGGCTGGTGGCTGGCCGCCATCGCCGCGACTGGCAGTCTGCTCTGCGCCCTCTTGGGCTGGGACGAGAGCTGCCTCGAGTACTCGCAGCTGCTCTACCACCTCGCCGTGTACCTGTTCTACCCCTTCGGCAAGTACGTGAAGCTCATGCAGGACGACGCCTATGTGGAAGAAGACGAAGGCGAAGGCCGCAGCATCAGTGAGTACGAGCAGTGGCAGAGCGGCGACATCGAGGAAGGCCGCCTCTTCTTTGGCCCTACCACCAGCACCAGCTCGCTCGTCGGCCGTCGGCGCAACAGCGTCGACTCTACCGGCGACGAGACGACAAGCTTACTCGGCAGAGATGGCCGTGCAAACACCGAACACTCTGATATTGCCAAGACGAAGACGAGGCTCTTTGGTCGTGGCCAATGGAACCTTGGCCGAGTCGTCTTCTTCCTGTTCTTCTACAGCATACTCACCCCTGCACTCTGCCTTGTGGCTGGGCTCTGCTGGTTCCTCGTCTTCACCATCCCCATGGGCAAGACCACGCTGTTGCTGTTCGACCATCTGCGCCGCCACCCTCTGGCCCTCTCGTTCCATTCCGACAACGGCAATGTGCGCCGCCCGGGCGAGTCTTCCTCCATACTATTGTGTACCTACCGTGCAGTCGGCATCAAGTACTGGAAGTACACCATTGACGGGACCAATATTTTCCTGATCAACCTCCTCGGCCTGGTCGCCTTCACCATCTTCGACTACTTCGTGTTGACCGAGGCTATGGGTCTCAAGATCTGGTTGACAGATCAATTTCTCCTCTTTATACTTGCCTTGTTGTCAATCATCCCTCTAGCATACTTCATCGGCCAAGCAGTCGCTTCCATCTCAGCCCAGTCATCCATGGGTGTTGGCGCGACCATCAACGCCTTCTTCTCGACCGTGGTTGAGGTCTTCCTCTACTGCGTGGCGCTTAAGCAGGGCAAAGCTCAGCTGGTTGAGGGTAGTATCATCGGCAGCATCTTTGCAGGTATCCTGTTCCTGCCCGGCTTGTCCATGTGCTTTGGTGCTCTGAAGCGTAAGACTCAGCGCTTTAATGTAAGGTCGGCTGGTGTGACGTCCACCATGCTGCTCTTTGCTGTCATTGGCGCTTTCGGTCCGACGTTGTTTTATCAAATATATGGAAGCGTACGTTGCTCTGACTTCTATTGCCTTGCTTTGCTAACCACTACCAGCACGAACTCAACTGCCATCAATGTGTTCAGAGCAAGCAGAACGCTCCTTCGGAGCGAGACTGTCGCAGGTGCTACTATTCGCAAACACCAGCTTTGAATGATCGCTTCTATAATGAAGCGGTAAAGCCATACACCTGGTTCGCAGCCACTCTGCTCTTCTTCTCTTACCTCATCGGATTGCTATTCACCCTGCGAACACATGCCGCAACAATCTGGACAGAGCCGGACGTGCAAGAGAAGAAGCTATTGGAAATGGGTGCGAGTAGCCTCAACAACAGTGGTCATATGGATTTTCCTCACTCCTCGTTCGTCAGGCAAGCGACCGGCCAGTCCATATCTCGTGCACACATACGTGACAGCCAGTTATACAAGCGCATGGTCAACCAAACTCTGCAGGAGGTGGGCCTCGGTCCAGAACAATCCCAATCTGACGATAGGCAGCCAGTCTCGAAATCCGACGGACGCACCCCTCATGTGGTACCGCCCAAGGACAGCGATGCGCGCTCGCACCACTCCTTCCATGTCGAGGGCCTCACAGACGATGCGGCTCAGTCACTCGCACGCCAGATCACAGAGATTGCAGCAACCACGACCGCCCTAGCTACACGCGATGTTACCCGCGCCCCGCATAAAGCTGCCCAGCTCGCCAGAACGCCAAGCAAGGCGCACGTTGAACGTCCAGCTGTCACCCGAACAACAACGACCGAAGCACCCGACGAGCACGACACAGCCCCTGGACATGTTGCGGGAGGCCATGATGCACCGAACTGGAGCCGCCAAAAGAGCGCAGCTATCCTCCTCACAGCCACACTGGCCTATGCCATCATTGCCGAAATTCTAGTTAATACTGTCGACGCTGTCCTAGAAGGCTCCGACATTGACGAAAAGTTCCTAGGCATCACACTCTTCGCGCTCGTGCCCAACACTACGGAATTTCTGAACGCCATCTCCTTTGCCATGAACGGGAATATCGCGCTGTCCATGGAGATTGGTTCTGCATACGCGCTGCAAGTTTGCCTCCTTCAGATCCCGGCGCTCGTCTTTTACAGTGCGGTGCATAGCACTTACATCCCCGCGAATGAGGTGGCGAACCAGACGTTTACCCTTATATTCCCGCAGTGGGATATGATTACAGTTATTCTCTGTGTTTTCCTCCTGTCGTACATGTATGGTGAGGGCAAGAGCAACTACTTTAAGGGCTCCATATTGATTTTATCCTACTTGGTCGTCATTGCCGGCTTTTACCTGTCTGGATTCACCGACTTCGACCGCATGGGTGTGAATCCGAATGACACGTTGGCACTGGGTGGGCTGGTGGAACAGCAGGTTCAGTCTATGTCTTTCAAGACGCCTGGACGGGGCCGGAGTGGTGTGGCGTATTGATGTGGGTGGGAGAGGGGAAATGGTGGTACGGAAGTGTTAAGAGGTGTATACATGCGAGTGAGTCGGTGTGTTAATAGGTGGTTGTATATCCGCCAACGGTTTTCTCACAGTATTGGATCGGATGCATTGGTAGGATTTCGGTTCGGCACAAGGCATATAGCGCAGGCGTTCATGTTTTAGTTTAGAATATCAAGTTTTTAGATCTCGTGTTTCATCAAAGCAAGTACGAAACCACGAAAATTCGGTGCAGATGGCCGAATTAACTTGGTATCGCTATGATGATGAGTTTTTCGCGCTTGGTAGATGCTTACCTAATGGTTTCTTGTGCTGTGCTAAGATGATGACGTGGGGTTTCATGACAGGATTCAAGATGGGTGATCGCAGAGTTGGGTTCGGCACGACATGTTGCCGAGACCTGGATCACCTACCGGGAGGAAACCCGTAGGCTACAGAACAGGCCTGGATAGAGTGAGACGCTATTCCAATCCATCCTGCTCCCTTGGTGGATTGTGAGACACGTCCACGCTAAAGTCGATGATGACGAAATAGTCTATGTAAGCGCAAACTTGGCGATTTGAAACATGTGGATATTCGGGAAGTCGGGAAGTCGGGAAGTCGGGAAGTCGGTGAGTGCAGGGAAGGGTAAAGCATGAAATGGCGCAGTGCAGAGACCTACAGCGTGGGCTGAACCAGGTTTCAGAAATGTGAGATGGAGATGGATGGTCGTTGTAATCCGGGGTCTCGTATGCATGTCTTGGCCCCGGCGCGCCTCGGAGTAAGTGGACACATGATCGAGTGGATCGCCGGCGTCGCGCGGATGTGGGACTGGAACGTCAGTCGATATCCTTCCGTGGTATGTCACAGCTGTCAGTCTTTTATGCCAGGTCGTCCCGCTTTGCCGCCTTTACTTTACTTGATGTGGTTGCCAAATACAGTTTTCTCGTATAATTGCTTAGCGTTGCTTGGAGGCGAATAGCTGAAGCCAGCACGCACCCTGCGCTTGAGTCCATGGCCAACCGGTGTGCTGGTCATCGATAAGAAAGGCGCGCAGCCTTCCTGCTGCTGTCGCGATATATCCATTCCCTCTTACACACACAAAAGTATACGAAGATGCTGCTCGCTGGCTTGCAGCGGCTGCCGTGGCAGTTGATCTGCCTCTTGTTCGCCTCCGTCGCCACAGCCACCATTACCCCCTCGAACACATCGACCATAGGCCCTGAACCACAGTTCCAAGGCACACTGCCCTTGAAAAGCGCAGATGGAGCGCAGATTTCGCAACTCATTCCATTGACCCGGCAAGCGGCATTATCCGTTCGTCCCACCCACACTACACATCACATATGAGAATGTGAGCTGACAAAACGCAGATCGAGGGTAATTTGTACAACACCAACTTCTCCAATACCGTCAACATCTCCGCCGGCGAAATCGCATACATCAGTTGCAACCCAGACGACTACCTGGGCCTCGTCGACGCGCAGCGCGTCTTCGAAGATGCGTACAACAAAGCGAACATCTCGGGCGTCATCCTCTACAGCACCGCAACCGACTACTGTGATTTCAAGCCCGGCAGCAATCAGGAAATTTTGCAAAGTTTTGCGGTCTTGTCCATGACCAAAAGGCAGGATTCAGCAACGCTACGGGATAACATCGACAACCTACCAGTGGCTATGAAGTATTTTGTCAAGGTCGAAGGACGCGGAAATGACAACAATAATAATGCAAACAACTTCTCTCAGCAGAGCCCGCTGGGTCCTTCGCCGTCGACGGCCGTGGCGATGATTATCCTGTATAGCATTACGGGCATTATCACTGCGCTGTTTTTGGTTATTATAATCACGGGCGCTGTGAGAGCCCATCGCCATCCTGAGCGGTATGGGCCGAGAAACGTGTTGGGTAGGCCGAGACAGAGTCGTGCGAGGGGACTCGGAAGAGCGATTTTAGAAACTATTCCCATTGTCAAGTTTGGGGAGAAGGAGACAGACAAGCCGGCTGATGTTGAGCTGGGTTCGGCGCCTGAGGCGAGAGATGTGGATGGTGCGAGTAAGGACAACGAAGGTCAGACGGATCAAGCTGCTGCTGCGACGCAGTCTGTGGATGCGACGTCCAAAACCGCTGCCGGCGTGGCAGAGACATCGCAATCTACAACGAGCGCATTGGCCGAAGATCATCCATCTGGTATCGCTCCAGCACAACCCCTTGTTGGTGGTGTAGCAGCCGACACCCATAATTCTTCGAACGACGAAAACTTGGGATGCTCCATCTGCACTGAGGATTTCGAAAAAGGCCAGGACCTTCGCGTGCTCCCCTGCAACCACAAATTCCACCCCGAATGTGTCGATCCATGGCTATTGAACGTATCTAGTACCTGCCCGCTATGGTAAGTTCCTCCTTCTCTCCATTTCTCCTTCTCTCCATTTCTCCTTCTCTCCATTTCTCCTTCTCTCCATTTCTCCTTCTCTCC
>ML975997.1:1047634-1292918 GCA_010015635.1 Clathrospora elynae
CTCCTTCTCTCCATTTCTCCTTCTCTCCATTTCTCCTTCTCTCCATTTCTCCTTCTCTCCATTTCTCCTTCTCTCCCTTCTCCCCTCCATCCCTCCACTTCCCCTTCACAACTCAAAAAAGTTGACTAATATTGTTTAGCCGTGTTGACCTCCGCCCGGTAACATCCAACGACTCCAACACCTCCCAAAATCCTGACGAACTCGCCTCACCCCTAAACCCCGAAGCTGAAACCTCATATCGCCGACGCACCATATTCCGCGACATTCTTTCTCTTCGCCAGCGCCCGGATGCTTCGGCTGAAGAACGCATTTCAGCGCTCAGACGCTTGAGGGAACAAAGGAGGAACGCTAGTGATGGGAGTGTGAACGCTGGGGCTGAAGACGGGGAGAGACGAAGCAGGCGCATGAGTTCGAGGTTAAGTGCTGTGCTTACTGGGCGGGGGAGGAGAGATAGAGAGAGGAGGGAGGAGAGTCCCGCACAACAGGGAGAGGAGAGTACAAGTGTTGCGCAACCTCTACCGCAATCACCAAGAGAGGGATCACCGGCACTGGATGCTGGTCCGCGCAGTTAGGTAGGTTGTATGGTATGATACTTATGATGGATATGCGAGGACGTCACATGATTCACGAAATTTAGGCTGGCTTGGTTTGGCTCTGGGTCACGCAGTACATATCACATGGCGCTCTTTTCAGTTTTCATGCCAGGGGTTTGCATTATTCGTCGTCTGGCGTTGGAACTTGGGATACCATAACTTTTTTAGATTGGGCTTTCGGGATTAGGAATCTACATACAAAGCTTTAGGAAAAGACGGACGTTTCAGCGTCTAGGTTGGGGGCATTTTATTAGTATGTAAGATATGCATCCCCCTTTCCGAACTATCAGAAACAGATCTCGAGGCAAGCTTCTTGCGGTATTGAGTCTTGACCATTTCAAATTGACTCGCTAGTTGGTGCCCATCGCTATCGGTATCGTCGAACACATTTATCCCTATGTACAGCCTCTCCGGAGTACTTTCTTCAAGGCCAATGACACAGTCAAAGTAGACGCGCGCGCAGGGCCAGTTCGACGGGGCGTAGATGTCGCAGCCACCGGCACACAAGCTTGTACAAACTGTCTGAGAGATTGGCCAGCCGCCCCTGTTTTCAACGAGGAATATCTCCGGCTGCTCTTTCTTGGCGTCACGCCAATGCTCCCAGCTATCCAACAGCTGGATTCTAATCTGCAAGCAGGGCTGCGGAGGTTCCGTTGCCGCTACGTCCGTGATGAGCGTTCTGGAGTCTGAGAAGAGAGGCTCTCATTGCGGCTTGCGTTGAGAATCGAGGGAGAAGATTTGCACGAGGGGTGGAGGGTCGCGGACGGATCACTTTGCTATTCAAACGGCTTGTTTGTCTCTGTGCCCGGTGGATGCTGTACTGGTGGGGTCGGATCAGACTGGACGGCGTTGTACCAAGCTTTAAACGGCGGCCAGATGAACGGGATAGACGGTCTCATGGTGACCTTTTCGAGTCGCTCAGTTGAATAAGGAGGGTAGAGGAATTGGGTTTTAGTGCAGAAGTTACGTTTGTCCTATTGCGATGAAGTGTTGCAGGGAAGAAAACTAGTGTCATAGTTAAGTATGAAATTATAGTTATTCTTCTCTACTTCTTCATTAATAATAGTAGGTACATTAACATATTAGAGATAGCCTTGCAGTATTAGCTAGTGTAGAGTGCATGCATAGGGACTTCAAACCTACAAGCATTCCTGCACACCGCGTTACGTTTCTTCCACTAGCTGCTATCTATACACCTCCTATTCGTCTTCCACCTTCTTGTGACCGCTCACTCTGAGTGATCGCCCTCGGTAGGATATTCTCCCTCACCCTCTGCCCCGTCACCCCGCTGTCTGGCCTCTGTGTGTTCCAATATATGCTAACCTTCACCGTCCTCACGATGCCCTGGTGCGAATCTTGCAACGCCGCGTCATCTCCTGCTTTATCGTAGACATCATCCATTGCGAACCCTAATACGGAGCTAACCCTGCGGTGGCCGGTGCGACTTGCGCTGCTGAAGAGGTCGCGGGAACCCGAGCGGGAGTGCGAGTTCGAATTCGTGGACACGAGACCGCGCTTCCAGGCGCGGTTGAAGAAAGGGCGCATGGTGGGGATACAGGCGGCCATGATAACGATATTCTGCTCGACGCTGGTCACCAGTCAGTTGAAGCGCGAAGGTCGTGATGAGGAGGGCTTACAGGCCCCAGAGGACGAGTGGAACGGGATTGTACAATGTGGATCATGAGCGTGACTCTGGTATTGTGGTGAGGGCTTGCGTACGAGGGTCCGTCATATCTGTGAACAATTTAAGATACGTGCCCTTGACAACCGTGACGATAGCAGACAACATGGTCATGCTCATCATGACCACCAACCCGATCTTGGTTGAGCGTGGCATCTGCAGCTTCCGGAATGCGCACGCAGGAACGATAGCCCGTACGACGTCCGTGAGCGTTGTGTATGCGCACAGCCAGTATGAGAAGTAGTTGAGAACGCTTGGGTTCCAGCAGAATCCTGCGAGGTTCTTCTCCCACAGCTTCTGGGTTGGTCGGCATTGTGCGAATGAGATGACGATGGTGATCATGGCGAAGATAACTTGAAGGATGGCCATGCCGTAGAGGGCGATGGTGCGGTGGGGGTTCGGGTTGAGGAGTTGACATACGAGGATGGCGATTGAGATTTTGGGGAAACTGAGCGCGCCTATCAGATGTCATTCAGTTAAGTGAGCTTGGTCCTGGGTTGGAGGCCATCATATCGATGTTGAAAGCTGTCGTCATGTCAGCATGTCCTACTTCGCTTTATGTGATGTTCCAAACGTACGGTATCCAAGCATTTGAATCTTCGCTCCTTCGAACAACCGTTCAGTGCCGAACTCTGCCACCACAGTTGTCGTGTGTCGTCCAAAGCCCAAAGCCACTCCATAGTGTACGAAGATAGTGGCGATGATGCTCAGAATCTGGCGTACGTTAGCTTCCTCCACGTAATCATCGGACCAAGGTGAGGGGTGGAGTCTACCAGTGAAAGGAAGACGAAGAAGTCGTCCCATCCAACAACTTGAACGATCTTAGCCCGAGCAAAGAGCTTGATGCCAACCGTTATGATGGCAGCTCCTGTCATTACCCATGCCACGACCAGAACCTCAGTCTGTCGACTCTCGGTCGAATCGACGGACGTCGCCATCACCAGTGTTCATGCGAACCGAAAGGAACGTGGGGGAAAGGCCGAAGAACGAAAGGCATTTTCTGTCTTCTTGTGCCATGGACCCGACTGGATTCATCATGCGGGAGGCTTCACTTTCTGCCACGATAATCACACCAGGAACGACACACATGCGGGTGGCGCACCAGGGGTCGGAAACCCGAGCTGCGGCTTGCAGTATCCGCTCATCCCCTTGTTGCCATTGATCTAGTCTGAGGGACGGGGTCGCATGTTTACTTTGAAGCGATGTGACTGTCGATATCCTGTGAGATATTACAAAGATTCGAAGTAGGTGGACTCGTTGGAGTTTCGAGCGGCCGTGCGAAAGAGTATGTGTGTTGTTGGGCATATGATATGTGTTTTTGACTTGGGTTTTGAGGCGGGCCATAGTCTGACGCGATGCGGGTCTGCCAAGGACTAGTGCGCGGGACATGCATCTCTATCGGCGCGCTGCAACCGCGGTGTTTATACAGAGGAGTACTGGCATGTTACGAGAGAAACGGCGGAAGTCAGCAGAGGCCGGAATAAGATTGATTTTGGTATGTATGTTCGCACATGACCTCGACGTGGCTAACCAAAACTCCAGGGCTTCTAGCTAACACCCAAATACCTACTCCAACCCCACGTATGGCATGAGAGACGGAAAATTCCGTACGATGAACCTACGGGGGGCGAGTCACGAAGAAGCACGGGGCCGAGCCGCCAGTCGTCCGCGTATGCCCATTGATAAGTTCAGTAAAAGGGCTTCGGTCCTTTGTCGCATGCCAGAAAGCGCAAAAAAGGAAATCGACTTCATCGACACGGAAGAATGGCGACATCGGTAACTTCAATTCTCGAGCGCATCGCCGCTGCTGGAAAAACGTACGAAGGCAATGAGATTGGCTCGCGCGAGTTGCTCATTGAGTTGGGCAGGGATCTCGTAGCGACCCTCGAGATTCCCAGTGAGTTCCTGCAACGGAGTTTCTGGGCTGAGGTCAGTGAGCGAAAGAAAGATAAACACGATGGCGCACTTTACTAACAGGATCACAGCCAGCGTTGTCAGCACACTGCAAGTTCGCCGTGCAAGTCAAGCTGTTCCAGCACCTTCAGGATGCCGGGTCTGCAGGCGTCAATCCCTCCGATCTCGCGAAAAAGACGGGCGTCGATGTGGTGCTGCTGCAGCGCATCATGCGTCACCTGATCGCCATGAAGGTCGTTTCCTTCTCCAATGGCAGGTTCCTCGGTACGCCGCTTAGCCATGGACTGGCGGCAGACAACTACCAAAAGAGCATCGATTTTTGCTACGACGTGGCGCGACCGTCTTTCAACGGATTCCCGGAATTCTTCAAGAAGACCGAGTACAAGCTGCCGACGTCGCTCACGGAAGGTCCTTTTCAGACTGCGCATGGGACGGAGCTGCCGTTCTTCCCGTGGCTGGTTACCACGCCGCCTCATTTGGATGAATTCGACGCGTTCATGTCTGCGTATCGGGCTGGCAAAGCAAACTGGTTTGATCAGGGCTTCTACCCGGTTGCCGAGCGCCTGGTTGGGGGCTTCGACGGCAGCAATAACGAAGCGTTTCTTGTGGACGTCGGCGGTGGTCGCGGACACGATGCGCAACAGTTTGTAGCCCAACACGCGTCGCATCCCGGAAAGGTCATTCTCCAAGATCGCGAACCAGTCATCGCCAGCATCCAGGACAAGAGAAAACTTCCATTCGAGAGCCAGGTGCACGACTTCTTCACGCCGCAGCCCATCAAGGCAGCAAGGGCATACTTTCTCCACTCCATCATCCACGACTGGGACGATGAGAATGGCATCAGGATCCTGGAGAACCTAAAGCTGGCGCTCAAACCTGGGTACTCGCGCCTGCTGCTGAACGAGATCGTCCTGTCGGAAGAGAAGCCGACTATTGCTGCCACTTCGATGGACATGATGATGCTAGCTCACATGGCCGTGCGCGAGAGGACTGAGGCGGAATGGAAGGGAATCCTCGAGAAGGCGGGACTGAAGTTCCTCAAGATTTACAACTACCCCGGTGTTGCTGAGAGCGTCATCGAAGCGGAGCTGGAGGCATGAGTCCAGGCTTTCAATCACATCGCATAGACTAGAGGTGACGGAGGAGCAGAGGTGCAGGTCGCAGCAGCATGACGACAATGTCGTTGATGGTGTGTAGTTCGTCCACAAAGGATGAGAGGTGTGATAGCTTAGGTCAGCCTGCGTCATCAACCAGTCATCTCAAAGCACGCTAGCTGTCCGTTGGACCCCTTGTCTTCCAGCAATGTCCCAGTTACACATCTCCTTTCCTCTGCACCCCTTATATCGTATGTTCGTCTCTTCCAATCTCTCTCAGAAAGCCTTAACTTCATCTCCAAGCGCTCACGCCTCTAAATATCTCATTTCTTTTGTTCAAGCCTCGAGGACGATGACCTTAATATTTTACACCATTGATGTACCATCCCTACTGCGCAAGCAGTCGAGGCCGCCGAAAACAATGAGACACGCAACGGTGACCGGAAGCTATACGCATCATATCCGGTATTTATGTCATGGTTTCGAGTTCTCGAGTGCGCGATGATATCCTTCACGCGGCCAAGTTACTCGCCCTAAGCTGTAGGCTAATTGCATCTTCTGCCACTGGGTGTGCGAGTATAGCTGGCGCTGGCTGGGCGAAACCCTATGGGCGCACTGAAAGGATGGAGTTGAGGATGTAAGGAACGTTAAACAAGAGGTGTCCCGAGATGCCGTTCCATTGCCCCGGCGCCATTCTGATATACGACGGAATGTCTCATCTTGGCGGTGGGCCTCCTCGCGCTGGCGCGTCTCTTGCTCTCTGGTCTCGAATCGTTGACCAACCTGCCGCAGATGCCCCTCGTCTTCTTGAGCTTCAGTCAGAACGTCCAAGCCTCGTTTCCCTTCACTCGAGCGGCTTCAAGGAAATCGAGGCCGAGCTCGCGTATCAAAGCCGAATCCAGTTTACCGTGGCGCACCCCATCATTGCGGACGATAGGCACGCTGCGACTGCAGGACTGGGAAGAATGTAAACAGTGCACAAATAATAGACATGTATTTATAGTAGACAACTCTGCACTCCAACGAAAGCAAAGAGAAGGCGAGAGTTTGAGATGTTCGTCATGTCACGTCCCGTCACGTCCCGACCACATCTTGAGCATTGTTGTTAATCTGAAGACTGAAGAAGAAGAGAGCGTGATTGATTTGCTTCAACACAAAAACGAATTTTCTTTGCATACCACAGCCATACTCAAGTCCATCAAGCTCCCGGTCATCACAGACCAGTGCAAACAGCACAACCACCATCTAGCCATCCATGATCCCTCGTAATCACCATGCTTCACCGCTTAGCAGCCGGCGTAGAGAGCTATAAGGTATTAGCATTTGTTCATAGCGCCAAGCGGTGAGGTAAAAACTTACCCTGCGCGAAAAGCGTGTATGTATCAGCGTGGTTAAGGTTCTGCGCAGCGCTCAAGCTACGGATGAAATTGTATCCATAGCCCCCATAGTCGCTCGTACCCTTGACCTGTGTCAAATGTGTCATCTCGTGCAGAATAGTAGTAGCCTGATCCTGAGCATGGCAAGTGCCAGAAAGCGCGGGGAGAGCAGTGAAGAAGAGCGGACAGTTGACCATCTGGCTTGTAGACGGGGAGGTGTATGCCAGGACGCCATTGGAGCAGGCGCCGAGGATGTCGCTGCAGTAGTAGCGCGTATTGCCAGAGGTTGTGGAACCGCACTGCGTGGCAACATTATTGAAGACGCGCTGGACGGCGGTGGCGGTGGTAGAAGTAGATGATTTGAAGTACCTAAGATAGAGATGTTAGTGTGGCACATAGGTACGTTGTTGGGCATTAAGATTGCTTACTCGTTCAGCTTGGCAGCGTTGTTCACGGCAGCCGAGGCGGCGGTGCGAGCCAGGGACGCGCAGTTAGTGATCGCAGTCCTTGTGGCAGTAAGGCGCGTGCCGGTGCAGTCGGACTGAAGAAGGACACGCTTAGCGAGCTCGATGTAATCGCGGCGGATCTTGACGGCCTGTTCTCCGTTGACGGTAGCAGAGACGGTGTTGCTGGCGAACGCCACGGCACCAGCAATGTCGGTGGAGTCGAGCTCAGCATAAGCGAAGGCACCCTCAGTGACGACATCGAAGTCTCCACCAGCACCGAGATCGTGGGCAACGGCGATATCGAAGGAGGTCTCGATGGACTCTCCAGCAGCAATGATCTGGAAGGCAGATTCATCGAGGTTGGCAGTGCTGACACGGAGGCGGATGCCACCGAAGGGAATCTGAGTGCCGGCCTGGAAGACTTCGACCTTTTCAACGTGGCTGTCGTCGAAGAAGGTACCGGTCTTGAAGAGCTTGAGGTCGGAAGAGCCAGTGTTGCTGATCGTGGCCTTCACGTGGGTATTGTCGGTTATCTCAAGGGAGACGGCGAGAGGAGAGTCGCGCTTGCTGAGGGCGTCGGAGAAGGCGCTGGCCAAAGAGGCCAAAGCGGCGACTGAGATGATCTGAAGCTTCATGGTGAACAAATGAGTGGAGCCGGAAGAGTGATGCTGGAGATATGTGGTTGGATAACTGTGTGCTGTGGATGGCTTCTAGGGAGGTCCCATCGATAGTCTTTATACATCTCGAGAACAGCTGTGGTAGCAGTCCTTGACTGGCGCTTCTCTCTCGGAGCTTTTCGTCTCCACGATCTAGTCACGAAGGGGAAGCTGGCTGTGGTCAGGACGTCTGATAATGTGAGCTTTCATGCATCAACCTACTATACCGTTGTGATAACGGAGGGACGGCATCGAAAAGGGAATGTAGATAGCTTTCTTGCTTTCAGAGTAGGCTGCATGACGGTGCCATTTTCCAGCATTCTAGTGTTACTGCATCGCGAAGCTATTCGACGCTCTTAGGTTAATATATCGCGCCCCAAACAGGAAGTAACCGACAATGAAGCGAAACATGGTGGTAGTCCTGCCAAGGGCGGAGGTTGAAGCCAAGCAGCTTCGGAGATCATTCACCTTCCAAATGCGGACAGCCAAGACGAGGACCAAGGGGTCTTGCCGACGCATCACGGTTCCGATGGCCGTGATTCGGCGTCAGTCCCTTCGTCCTTAAAAACACCATGCATAATCAACATCGGGTATCTCAAGGACGGAGACCGTATGACATACAGCTATCTTATCTAATGCACCCCAAGCAACTGTTTCGATACATACCTTCTCCATGAAGCGATGGTCACTTGGTACCAAGCTGCCTGTACCACACCTTAATCAAACTTCGAGGCGCCAACAGCCCTTCTATTCCGGACGCGACCATCCGAGCTACCTCGAGAACCATCATGATCGACCCGCGTCGAGCGGGTACAATCACAATTCTGAACCCGCTAATTGCCCTCAGGCAATCCCATGGCCATAGAAGAGTCTTGTAAGCGGATGCCTATATATGGACACAGGCTTTTCAGCACCTCCTATGACAGCCTCAGTAACGCCATTACGACGCTTCTCAATGTATGTCTTCTCCAGAGTGAGGTTCGGCGTAAAAGTGCTTGGAGAGCTGAACACTTCGTTCATATGATCCCATTCACCGTAGATGCCTTCATCGTCTTCAAATGCGTCATGCATGTACAACTCTTGCAAAGACTCGGGGAAGAGGGTTCTGACGTCGAATTCGGATTTGATATTTGCACAATCTTCCTTTCGATAGTAGCCATGCTGGAGTGGCTCTTCATCTTCTGAAACCTCATCTGCCGTTGGTCGAACTATCTGCAAATCACAATTCAGGAGCTCGAGTTTCTTGAAGTTTCGGAGTGTTACGTGGCGCAGGTCGGTTTCTTCATTCCACTGATACAACATGGTCAGTTATAGCTGATGTCTGAGAAGGAGGATGTCTTACCTCTACGTCATCGTCGTGTAGCTCGAGTACAAGCTCCTCCAATGAATTACCCACCTGCCTTCCGAGAGCTTCAACAACCCTTCTGGGATCATAGAAGTTATGTTCTGATACGGTAGCGCCTCCGCCGGTATATGTAAACTTCTTCAGTTCCTTGGTCTCGGCGAGAATCTCTTCCAGGGCTTTCACGTCGAACGAACATCGCTTGAAAAACAGCTCTTCGACGTTGGAGCAAGACGGAGCTTCTTTCAGTAGGCAGTCGTGAAATCCGCTGCCCATCGCTTCCGCAGCGAAGATCCTCAGAGAAGGTATGGCGAGGAAATAGCATGCCCACTCTGGATGAGAAGGCCCTTCCGATGCCCAATGAGCAACGGCGGCAGTCGTGAGGTGCTGCAGAGGGAGCAGTGATGCCTTTCCAGGCTCCTTATATCCATGGGCGATGCTCTCCATCATGAGTTCCAGACAAGAGGTCTCAATATCAGTGATCCTGATCGACGTGAGAAACGGAAGATAGTGCAACAAGATGGCGACAATGGCGTCGTCGAAGCCCTCGTTGATACGAATTTCGAGATTTGTTACAACCTTGTTGTATGGTTGTGATGTACCATCCGGATTACTTCGTTTTTCTATGGTAGGATATAAATTCTCCAGCTTTCGCGCGGCTTCCTTGAACATATCCTTCTCTTCATCAGACGGGCCATCACTAATGGGGAGATGACCAGTGTCCCATTGATATTGCCGAGTCATGGGCAGATTCAGTTCTCTGACGTACCATCCCTTGCGCGGATCATCCAATACTTCTTTCAGTGTCTTCCAAAGAAGCGTACCGCAATTAGCGGTGTCGATGACCTGCCACTGCGAGAACAGTTGCCTATGTTTCCTCAAGATGGATCGGCAGAGCTCCAGATGAGTTCCACAGGTAAGAGCAAAGCTGAGGCTTGATTCGGGGTCCAGGTATTCGGCAATCTCGAGCTTGAGCTCTGGCGTGAGCGTGGATAAAGTCATGATGTTGAGAGACAATGGCTCTGGAGACGCGAGATAAGACCACTCGACTTGTTAATGGAGGGCGGTGAGTATAATTAGGCGTTAGAACTTCGTCGGTCTAGGTCAAGTTGAAGCGAGTCGGATTCGATGAGTGAAGGATTGTTGGTATTTGTACGCGGAATTGCGGCCTTCATCGAGCCAAGTGGAGTCGGGGTACCGTGAGCTATCGCGTCATGCCCGCTACCGTGTCCGTCGCCGTGATGATCGCCGCGGCGTGATGATCATCGAACACCAAAACTCCAGAATGACGCTAACTTCAACAAGCAACAACTACACCACCATGACCCCAGTTGAGGCTGCGCTTGCAGCAATTGAATCCCTGGAACTAGAAGAGCAATTTATACACCAGGTAATTGCAGCTGCGCATGGTGTAGACAGATGTACACTGTCCAGAAGATACAAGCAATCTCATGTGTTGCATAAAGCTAAGTCAATCAACCAACAAAAGCTCAACCTACAACAGGAGCTGGAGCTTGTGGAGTACATCAAAATGTTCACAAAGAGAGGCCTTCTACCCACAAGAGAGATGATCCGGAATTTTGCGTCAGCTGTGTAATGGGGCAGACCCTAAGGCCGCACCGATAATGATATGCAGATGACTAATCCAAAGATGCCTAATGAACAAAGTGGAGTTGCTACCGAGCTATGAAGGGAAGTGAACTATGATATATACAGGACAGGCAGCGGGTGGGGTACGGGCCAAACACAGACCGATTGAGGTTGCTGTTGTGATCCAACTTACAAAGGAAGTCGGGAGTCAGCAAGATATGAGAAAGACAGTCAATGAGCCGTTGCACCAGGCCAGGAGATGAAGGAACGTGCCAAGAGAAATTGTAGCATGCCTCAATAACAATAAACAATTATCCTCTGGCTTACTGCAACAGCAACACGCTGGCAACCCGGACGGGTACAGCGATCCGTTAGCAGGGCTATCAGCATCTCATCCTTGTACCGCGCCACGGTTAGCGTCCAACGGATTCCAACGGGTCTAACCGATCTAAAAGTCCAACGAGTCCAACGCGTCCAACGGATTCCAACGAGTCTAACCGATCTAAAGTCCAACGAGTCCAACGTGTCCAACGCGTCCAACGGATTCCAACGGGTCTAGCCAATCCAACGTCCAACGAGTCCAACGAGTCCAACGCATCCAACGGATTCCAACGAGTCCAACAATCATGAGATTCATGGGACGCTGGACAGAGGGCCATGGACGCGGGTATATAAACAGCACTGCGAGCCCTTATGGCTCGATTTGTTCAACTCATCAAGTGAAAGCAATACTACTGTTCTATCTATCTCACATATTTGATACACTTTTCAGAGAGCTCACTGCAATCTCCGAGTTCCATACCCCTGCTGCGTGTTGACCATCTACACTACATTTGCCTGATACCACAGTAGATATCAGCTAATGCACGAGCCACACAAAACGTCACTATGAAGTCAGCTTCACCATGTCAAATCATGCACCAGCCACTTCAAGGTAAATTGTATCGCGAAAGAAGATCTCTTGTCATGAAGTTTCGTTGATATAATCTATTACTTTATGCTTAAAAGCTCCGATAATGCTATCCTAAAACACATCGACAATCTCTACAAGTTGGCGTGCGCCTCCTTCCACTCCTTGCTGAAAGGGTAGTCAACATATCCCTTCTCACTCTTCGGGATATAAAAGCTATCCCTATCGTACGGTGTAAACGAAATGCCCTTCTCAAGTCGGAAAACAAGGTCAGGCGTCGAGATAAAGTGCCGTCCAAACACCACAACAACATCGCGATCCTTGTGTTCCTCCAACAGCCTCCTCGCAGAATCGGCGTCAAACCCACCAGCGATGAGCAACTTGCCGCTGTACAACGGCAGCAGCGGGTTCAAAGAATCATACCCCTCAACATCGGCGTCGCCGGAGACGCGGGGTTCTACCAAGTGCAGGTAGGCGAGGTTGAATGCATCGAGACGCTTCATGATGTCTGAGAATTGGGGGATCGGGTCCGCCATCTTCATGCCCTGGAATTCCGAGAACGGACTGAGTCGAATACCCGTCTTCTCCGCGCCCACCGCGTCGACAACAGCTTGCGTGACTTCGACGGCGAACCTGGAGCGGTTCTCGACAGATCCGCCGTACGAGTCTGTACGTTTGTTGCATGTATCCTGCAAAAACTGGTCGATGAGGTAACCGTTCGCAGCGTGGATTTCCACGCCGTCAAAGCCAGCCTCTACCGCGTTTTTGGCGGCCTGTGCGTAGTCCGAGACGCTCTGTTTAATCTCCTCGACGGTCATTTCCTTAGGGACGGCGTAGCCATCTGCTAATTGCGTGGCGCTGGAGCTTTTGACGACAATGTCGTTCTTCTCGGCGAAGGATTAGTCGGCTACACGACCCAAGGCCGAAAGCTGCAAATACACAAATGACCCCTTCTCGTGGACGGCGGCGGTGACCCTTTTCCAGGCGTCAATTTGCGATCTCGTGTAGATACCGGAGACGTTGGCGTAGCCACCTGATTGCTTGGAGACGAGTGTTGCTTCAGTGATGAGGAGGGTTCCGGGGACGCAGGCGCGCTGGCCGTAGTATTGTGCGGCCATAGGTAGGATCTCGTGGTCGTCAGATACGCGGAAGCGTGTCAATGGCGCCATGGCAACGCGACTCTTGAGCTCGATTGAGCCCAGCTTGAGGGGCTGGAAAAGGCGAGTGTCTGCCATTTTGCTGTTGTGGGTGTTTGATTTGGGGAGGTTGGAGAGCTCGGCCATGTAGCAATAATGCGTTGATATGTAAGAAGAGACGGTGATAACAATCCAACGCCATGAATTTATTGAGACTTAAAGCGCTTTATATACACCACATCCTGCATGGTTTGAAATTATAGTCGGTGAATCTCGGCGGCTCGGTCTTACACCAGAAATCTCCCGCGACCTTTGCATACCGGTAGCAATTCTAGCCCCAATTTTAGACAAGAGTATTCCATGGCGAGAACACGCAATCGCTACGCAGCTGCTGAAATCGAGACAATGGCCTTAGACCCGAATCTGGGAGAGGGAGGTGAAGGACGGCCTGGCATTGCCTCCTCTACCTCTGCTCCCACCCACCCACCAAACGTCGCAGTCCCAGACACGACACGCGCAAACAAGGCAACCACCACAGCCTTAACACTTGAATCTCGGAGATAGGGTTTAAGGATAGGCCTGGCACCGTAATTCTTGTACCTCTCTCCTTGCTTAGGGCTTAGACCCTCGCCATCCTTTGCACTTCCATAGACTCTCACCCCTTGATAAATATCCTCTTCTTGCCTGAGCAGCTATTGCTGCTCACGTCATATATAGTCTGGAAGAGGGAGGTGAAGGACGGCCTGGCATCGCCTCCTCTACCTCTGCTCCCACACACCCACCAAACGTCGCAGTCCCAGACATGACACGCGAAAACAAGGCAACCAGCACAACCTTAACACTTGAATCTCGGAGATAGGGTTTAAGGATAGGCCTGGCACCGTAATTCTTGTACCTCTCTCCTTGCTTAGGGCTTAGACCCTCGCCATCCTTTGCACTTCCATAGACTCTCACCCCTTGATAAATATCCTCTTCTTGCCTGAGCAGCTATTGCTGCTCATGTCCTATATAGTCTCAGACTCAGACAGGACGTTAATTGAATACACACACACATACATGCTGAAATCGAGACGGTACCCCACCCTGGCGGTGTGGGGTAAAATTTGCGGTATCGTCCGAAGCCGCTAGATGTCATGACGTAATTATGTAACTGTCATGTCCCCAAATTTTGATCATCGCAACTGACTCGCAACGAGACCGAACAGTGACCCCGTAGTGCATGAACTACGATGTTAGCTAAACAACTGCCATCAGAAAACCGAGGGACGACTCTCTCCATCATTTCGGATCACAGCTTCATCAGAGCTTTCGCATCCCGCAGTTGCGCCTCCAAATCCACGTGCCACAGCCAATTCAAGCTCTCCCCAAGCCGCTCCCTAATCGCGTCCATATCGTCTCCCACACCCGGCAGACACAAATCGTAGCTAAGCGCGGCATCCATACTACGCTTAATACACTGCTGTGTACGCGGCCGTCTCACAGCGTCGTACGCCCGGAAGGCTTCCTCGATGCTATTGACACTCCCTGCGGCAGCGACCAAGTGGCTGAGTATGTATGCGTCTTCCATAGCCATGCCAGCTCCAGCACCCATGTGCGGTGTTGTGGCATGTGCGCTATCCCCGAGTAAACACATGCGGTTCTTGAAGTACGATGCATCATGTTGGAGGTTGAACAGTGCCCACTTTGATCC
Source organism: Clathrospora elynae (assembly GCA_010015635.1). NCBI lineage: Eukaryota > Fungi > Ascomycota > Dothideomycetes > Pleosporales > Diademaceae > Clathrospora > Clathrospora elynae. Next base: position 1,062,063 of record ML975997.1, read on the forward strand.
CAAGTTGTAGCGAGAAACGACGTCGATGAGTGGTGGATGCCAGTCAGTGAACCGCGATTTGATTTCTTCCGCGGTGGTGGGTACTGTCCAGTCGTCTGAATCCCAGGTAATACCTGCGTGAGAGGGATCCTGTGGCAAGGCGACGATGTTGATGAAGGCGCCGTGCTCGACGGGGTAGGTGACGATGTAGCCTCCGTAGCCACAGTAGAGTTGACTGTTAAGGGTGAGATCATCACCTAGAGCTTTTGTAGCTTCGTCGCCGGGAACCATGGCGCGGAATGCGCATTCGCGCGCGTAGGTTGCTTGGATGTGTGCACCGCACACTGCGGCTCGCACTTTGCTCCTAACCCCATCGCAACCGATGAGCGCGCTTGCCAGTGCGGTCGTACCGTCGGTGAAACAGAGCTTTAGCATGTCATTGCCCAGCTCTTCGACGCCGTCGAAGCTCTTCCCAAAGCTTATAATGTCGTCTGGGAGCAAGGCGACCATCTCATCCAGCAGACGCGCCCGGTGTATGCCGCCTCTCATGCTAAGCCCAGCCCGCGCACCTTCAGGTCTTCCATGGTCCTCCATATGATGAGAAAAATCTCCAGCCTTGTGTCCGCCTTCTCGTCGCTGATTCATGCCCCAACGCAATGACATGAAGGTAGTATTGAGCTCAGGGTTGGCGTTGAAAGTGGCATGTTTCATGAAACCTTCAAGCAGGCGAGGGTCAATTAGCTGTAAGGCAGTTGTAGCATTGGCGCCAAACGTGACACCGGCACCTATCTCGGAGAAGCCTGAGGAAGCCTCGTAGATGTGCACTTTGACGCCATGTCGAAGGAGGCCAATCGTAAGAGCGAGGCCACCGAGGCCACCGCCGATGACAGCGATCGGGAGGAGCTTATGATTCTCAAAGTTGGTATCGCTCATTTTTACGGATGTAGAGTCGCTGGTGAAGTTTCAAGGTTGAAACTCAAATCGCTACTGTCGGGTGCGTGCGATTAGACATGTGCTGTGAGCTCGCGTAAGCATCATGCGGTCCACCGCATCTTAGTGCTGCAATCTAACTAATCTATCCGGGTGTTGATGCAGTGTAAGCGATTGCCTAAGACAGACAAGGGCTGTGATAGGGACTTGAGGTATGTATGCACAAATATATCGGTAGCCTCTTGCGAATGATAAGCTCGGGTAGGCAATAAATAGCCTGTCATACTCGTCCATTTTATGCCGAACCTTTAAACAAGAGGTCCAAGTTGTGTGCTTGAACAATGACCGCTGCTGAGTGCGATGTGCAGTGAGACGGGAGAGAGATGAGTGCGAATCTGCGGGGAAGCCAGGACATAAGAACCGGACATAGTAAAGTGGGCTCAACTCAAATCGCTACCCAAATCTTCGTTTTCGAGGTCTCGCCACCAATTACATATACTGCATTCCCCTCTCTCTCTCAAAACGCAACCTCCACCCACGTCCACCGAGTATAAAATCCAGCACGAAGATGATACTCCTGCTCCCCTTCCTGTAGCTAGCTGTCCTCGCATCTGTGGCCGCCATCCAAGCCCAAGATGCAGCTCTAATCTAGGGCCCTCTCTGCGGCGCCCCATTCCCCGTCTTCGACAACGGCACCAAGGCCAGTGAATGGGAAGATGTGATGAGGAAGCCGAGCGGACTTCTGGCGGCGGTAGCCAAGGTGTCGCGGTCGCGTGGGACAACGTCGGCGGACCGATTCCGTGGCCGCGTACGGGAGAGAACAGTGTCGTGATCCCGTACTGCTTTGTCCAGGAATCCCACCTCAAGAATATTCGAAACGTGGTTGAAAACGGCATGGCCAAGTGGATTGAGTAAGTTGATGTTCTTTCACTCCCCTATGCTCGCAGGTGGAAGACCGGTGGCAGTGACGTGCTCTGCGGGGTTTCGCCCAGCAGTACCATGGACGCTATTGTACCACCGCTCTTATGGTCATTCGAGGAACCTTTCTCTTTTGGAGCCTCCCTACTTCTCCTTCCCCAAGAGCATTAATAACCAGACTTCAGGTACCTCGGCGGCGATGCTAGCGAGCACTCAGAACACGCCATCAGCTTCGAAGAGTACAAGGAAGAGCAGGGCAATCCTCGCTACTACCGCGATAGCTTGAACGTCATTCTGCCGTACGAGACGCTGGCCATTAAGTACACGGACGGCAAGAGCTGGGGCGCCTCTGTGGGCCTGACTCGAGCCAACCCCGAGAAGCCGTGGCAGAACCAGATACACATTGCCGATGTCTTTACCATTATCGGTATGATGCACGAGCTCGATCATGTCCTTGGTAAAGAAATAGCCTCCACCCCTTCACCACACAGTGAACAGAGAAGTCAAGGCAGAAATGCTAACGAAACAACAACAGGCATGGCCCACGAATACGACCGGCCCGACCGCGACACCTACGTCAAGATCTGGTACAAGAAGCTCGCCGACTGGGACGCGTGCTGGAGGCGTGCGCCAAGCCGAAGGCTACCAAATCACCGAAGACGGCCTCTGCCTCTCCATGCCCAAGGCCTTGCAGTACCAGTGCACGTGCGCCGCTTTCGTCAAGGGCTTCGTCGAGCCGGGGTGGACGATCAAGGCTTTTACCAGCTACGATATGAGTAGCATCATGCATTACGCCAGCTACAACGGCTACACAAAGGAAGAGTGGAATGATGTGGAGCGCCGCCAGAACTGTCCGATGGAGGGGTGGATCGACTGGAATGATCATGGGCTGAGGACGGGCACTAATGAGCAGGCGAGGAAGCCGAGTCAGTTTGATGTGTTGTTTATTCAGCCTACGTATCCGTGAAAGGTAGAGACGTAGTCGGAGGGGGGGGGGGAGTGCTGTATGCTAGTACTTCGGGGCAAGACGGTTTACGGAACGAAGAGACCCCTGCGGAGTAGAGATGAACGGATGTAATAAGTTTGATGGCGTAGAGTTCTGGAAGATAGGGAGAGTGTTTGCTCTTCCTCTCTCATCACGTATCAGTCTTTGGCAAGTAAAGGAAGAGTTCATGAAAACCTACAAGTACAGCTTGCTTAGTTAAGACCCCGATCCCAATCGACAGAACAAGGGACAATTGATGGTATCACATCTGGAAGTGACCTATGTATACTTACTGCCGAAGAGTATGAGAACCGCAGATCGAGTCAGCGTAATTTTGAAACTGTTTTTTTTTATCTTGGCCATCACAATACCATACAGACTTTCACTTCACTTCAATATCTACGTGTTCTTAACTCCGCATATCCTGAGGAGACCACTGAGCTATCTGACCAAGAGAAGAAGAGGAAGAAAGCAGGGGAATAATGCGCTTCTACCAATTTCCCAGCTCTTCTGCTCAAGTATATCGACCACTCAGCCTATCGCTGCCTGAGGTTTACGCTTGAAATTGAGCAATCGCCACAGAAACAGCCTGGTCGTCCGAATGGCTAATGCTAATGTTGATATTCTTGACGCCGACGCGGTTTGCTTCCTCTCTAGCTTGGCCGTGAAGCTGCACATCAGTTAGCACACCATCCCCATCATTCATCACTAAAGGGAAACGAACCTGAACACTCGGCGCACCCGTCTCGTCATTTGTGATCTCAATATCCCTCAACGGCGCACCAGCACCCTGGCCCTTAACACCCAACGACTTGAACACGGCCTCCTTGGCCGACCACTTGCCCGTGAAGCTCGCCTGCGGATTCGGTGCCTTCTGGCAGTACGCAATCTCCTTCTCGGTAAAATTACGCTCGATGAACGTCTCGTTCTCAATGTTCAGCGCGCTGAGACTCTCAACATCAACACCGACCTTGGAGTTCGCGGAAGCCGTGGCTTGGGTAAGCTGCTCGACCATCTTCATCGTCTCTTCGGCCTTCTTGTCCTTCACCGGCGCCTTCGCAGGTGTCTTCGGGAAACTGTACGTCGATGTCTTCTTGTCCATGGTGACGCGTGCTCGCGGGTTGAGGAAGACTTCTTGCATCGTGTCGTCGTCGTAGGGCGCCTTGTCCTTGGCGCGGAACATAGTGTTGTTGATGAGGCCATCGTGGAAGTATCGGTACGCCCTCTTTTGGCGAGCCTCAACCTTGAACTTGTAGGCGGCGAACTGGTGGTGTTCGAGCGCAGCGTACAGGTACTTGGGGTGGATACCGATAGCCTGGGTGCCTTTCTGACCAAAACCGAACGAGGTGACAGAGAAGGCCTTGATACCGTCTGTCTGAATGGCTTGCGATGGGTAGACGATGTAATCGAATTGCTCCATGATCTTGTCGACGTTGTCGGCGTTGCGATTACCGGGCACGAGACCGGTGTTGAGCACTTGCAAGCCGCCGTTGAACATCCAGGCACCAGCGGCACCCTTGGGGTGACCAGTGAGGTACTTCTGGTGGATACCGAGTAGCGCGTTGCCCTTTTTACGGCCAAGATGGCGCATCTGTTGGCAGACGACATCTGACTCGTTCTTGTCGTTGGCGACGGTTGAGGTACCGTGGAAGGACGCAACGTCGAGATCGTCGACGGTAAGACCCCATGTAGCGAGAGCGCCACGGAGAGGAGCAATTCGTGGATCTTGCTTCCAGAAGTTGTTGCCGAGGCTGTTGAGCGCATCTCTTTCCTGTCGCTTGGCCTCTAATTCGATGTTGGCCGCACGCTCCTGCAGGTAACCGGCCTCATCGAAGTCTTCGCCGGAGACATCCTTCATAGCTGCAACCTCCTCCTGGAGATATAGAACCTCAGATTCTTGCCACTGCTTGATCTGCTTGCGGCGAAGATCCATCTGCCTCCTCCTGTACTTGATGTCGAGGAGAGGCGATGGGAACTTCGATGGTGTCTCACGAGCAGTGGTCAACACACCCTTGCCTGGCGCAGGCACTGAGCGGCCGATCTTGTCAGTAGCCGTGGCAGTGAAGCCAAGTATACCGTAGATGGGAACACCCATATCAAGAGCCAACTTGGCGTCCATGATGACCTGCATACCGCAACCTTGCGATTCCATGAAACCGTTCCTGGTGGTTGTGGTGGGGCGAGACATCTCCTTGGGTGTGCGACCGTGAGCAAACTCGTCTTCGGCGTTGCTGGTAGCCTTCATGTTGGCAAACTCATAAGAGCCCTCCTCTTGGAAGTCATCGAAACCACCAACGAAGCATACACGAGCCTTGCCCTCCACGATAGTGTCGTAGCCGATGTCGAGAGACTCAACAGCAGTAGCACAAGCACCGACAGGAGTCTTGATGGGACCGGTAGATGACATGAGTAGCATGTTCACCCAGGCGCTCATGGTGTTGATGAAGGACTCCTGGAGAATGTCCTTTTGAACTGGCCTGTCCAGGAAACGGTCTTTGTACATTCCTCGAAGGGCGGAAGTACCACCGATACCGGAACCGACGCAGTTACCGACCTGTGACAGGTGGACATATTGATAAAACTCGTAAGGGTCGGTAATACCACTTGAAAGGAGACACTCTGCAGTGGTAACAAGCACGAAGAGAGTTACAGGGTCGACCTGAGAAATGATGTCGTCGGGAACACCATACTTCTTCGCATCCCAACCAGTCGGTATCTGACCAGCGACAAGGCGGTCGAAGCGTAGAGCCTTGGGGATGAGGAGCGTAGCGCCCCTCTTCATGCGGACCGTGAACTCTCCTGAGTCTTCGATGGCGAAAATCTCAACTTTGTCGCCATGCTCTCGCTTGAACTCTTCTGCAAGCTCCTTGGAGGCCTCGAAGGGGTCAAGATCCTCCTCAATCTGAATTTCCTGCATGAGTTGTTTGTTCTTGGGATCGTAGCCATTGAACAGTTCAGGCTCGATCAATCGAATACCAGTGTGCTCGAGGATGTACTTTTCGTACTTGGGCTTGATGTCTTTGTCGTCAAGTGGCTCGCTGGTCTTTGCATCAACCCAACCAGAGTAGCTCTTGCCCTTGAGTGGACCGTTGTGGTTCTTAATGAGACCCATGATCCAAGCCATCTCAACACAGCCCTCGATGGAGAATTCGCCGTAGGCCTCCATCTCCCAGCGTGTCCGAGAGTTACCCCAAGGACCAATCTCAGCAAAACCGGTAATGACAACGACCTTCTCGAGATCAACCATACCCTTGAGGTCTTCGTTCAAAGGCTTGACTTCGGTATCCCAGTCGGGTAGCTTAGGGAAGTCGAACTTCATGTTGGCTCGGGGCTCGATCGTGGCCTTCTTGTACAGCGCCTCGCTCGCCTCACCATTAACAACCTTGTTCTCAATGGCATTCTCCTTTATGACAGCCCTGCGAATGTCGCTCGTTTCTGTGAGCTCCTTGCGAAGGTCGGTCATGAGATCCTTAAGGTTAGGGATGTACTGGAAGCCACCGTTCAAATCAGCCCATACAGGTTCGATCTGACATAGATTGACAATCGGTGGGGCCATGAGACCGAGCAGGTTGAAGGCCATCTCTTGCTGGGAGAAGGTGCGTACACCGTACTTCTCAATTCCCTCAGCGACGACATTGTTAGCACCCATGAGGCCAGTACCGCGGGTCCATCCGATGACAGCACCGCAGATGGTAAGGTAGTTGCCCCAACTTTCTGAGTGCCACCTGGAGAAGAGGGTCTCGAGAGACATCTTGGACTCTGAGTACAAACCATCGTTACCGAAGGTGCCATGGTTGGGGGACAACGGTAGGATGACTTGAGCCGGACGTGTTTCAAAACCATTGGCTTGCTTATGCTTCTTGACAGCGCCGAGCATGCGGAGAAGGTTGGTCAACATGATACGGTGAGCGAGCTCAGACTTGGAATCAATGCTGTCGATCTCGCGACCATTCTCAGGAATGGCAGCAAAGGGGATGATGAGGTCGAGATCCCAGCCCAGACCCTTCTTGGTGTCATAGACGTAGTCAACCAACGCCTCGACGTCCTGGTTACTGCCTTGATTGAAGGGCACAACGATGAGTTGAGAGCCACGGGCGCCGTATCGCGAGTACATGGACTGGTAGTACTCGGTAACTTCGCGCGAGAATCTGGAAGTTGTGACGACGACCTTGGCTCCACCACTGATGAGACCCTGGAGGACTTGGGCACCGATGGAGCCAGCTCCCGCACCTGTCATAAGGGCATGCTTTCCCTGGAACGTGACACCGGACTTGGCGGCATTTTCGAGGCAGTCCAGGTATACACCAGTCAGCTTCTTGCTGTACTCCCAGCCGTGGTCGTCCTTGCGCTTGAGATGGAGGAAAGGAATTGTCTCGACCTTGCCTTGCTTCGCTGGGCCGCCGTTGACACGACCGTTGCGACCTTTCTTGCCAGTCGGAGCCTTTCCATTCTCGCTAGGCATTATCTGCCCCTCGTTCATAGACAGAGAGCGGATGACATTGCTGTACAAGCTCTTGATCTGCAGTTGCGATGATTTTGAGAGCTTGTGCTGCTGCTTGATGAGCTTGTAGATTCTTTGCAAGTCGTTCTGGACCTTGGTACGGTTGCCGTACTCGGACAGCTTTCCTCCCTCGGCCATCTCGCGCACGTAGTGCTCCAGCTTGCGAACACTCGCCCTTGGTGCCTCTTCGTAGTTCATGTTGCCCTTGGCATCGATCTCGAGCTGCGGCGCAGTGGGCACTGCGACGTCCTTGTAGACTGGCGCCTCGTTCAGGACGTCTTTGCAGTTGTCGATGAGCTGTTGGCCGAGCTCTTTCGCAAGCTCATAGGTCTCGCCGCGCTCAGTGGGGCAGTGGTCCATGTGGTACTGCATGAAGTCGAGGAGAAGAGGATTCGACCGGTTCATGATGGCGATGCAGCGGCTGACAATCTCACGGTCGACAGCCTTGAGCTTGCCGAAGATAATGTCGTAGTACATGGTGAGGGCGTCTTGGCGTGCCCAATTCCATGACGAGTCATAGACGCGCGCCTTGAGGGGGGTGAACTGGGGCTCGATGCCGGACGCGTAGAACTCGCCGTGCTCGGTGGTCCAGAGGTCGAGTTGCGCCTGGAGCGCAGACTGGGCCTTTTGCGAGTCGACGAACGACTTGTCGCCAGCGCGAAGGTCGATCTTCAGGTAGCGCGCAAACAGCTCGAGTTGCTGCTTGAAAAGTTGGCGTTGGTCCTTGGTCAACGCATCAATGGCTGCCGGGTCCATCATCATGCCCCCGCCGCCACCACCAGCGTCGCCGCCGGCCGTGGGGGCAGACAAGTTGACTCCGGCAATTCCAGCGTACTTGTTCGCCTGCTCATCCAAGAATGCCTTTCCGTCGGCCTCCGAGCCTAGACGCGCTGCGGGCTCGTTGGTGATGGCGAGCAGCAAGACGCCGTCCTGGCGACCCTGCGCCAGCCCCCATCGTGTCTCGAGGTGCTTGCGCACGGCTGTGATGTTGAAGCCGCCGGGCATCTTGGAGGACACCATGCGGGCGATGAGCGACGAGGACTGCTTGCCCAGCTGACCATTGAAGGTAGCCTGCATCGACGCACCGAGCTCGTCGAGGGGGGTATCCTCGGGCTTCTCGGGCGTGGAGCCAAACTCCTTGCCCAGATCTCCGATGATCTCGTTCTGCAGCGTAGACTTGCCTACACGTCCATTAGTCACTACATAACCGGAGAAGTGCAATTGACCCACCTCCGACCAAGTCCTTGATGGCCTTGCTCAGCGGAATGTCCATGAGCGGCTTCTTCAGCTTCTGGGCCACCAGTGTCCGCACAATGTCGGTGGCTGTGACAGGCGCATCGGATACCTGTGCGGCCGGCCCGGCACCTGGTGGCGGGGGAGCTGCAGCGGCCGGTGCTGAGGCGGCCGGCGCAGAAGAGGGCGCTGAGGCAGCCGGCGCTTCGGGCTCTTCCTCGACCGGGTCGACATCGTAGTATATGTCCTTGGCGTCCTTGTTGTAGCACAGAATCTGGCGCTGCAGCGACCGCGCCGCATCATGGCCCTCGTACTTGCTGGCCAGCGTGCGCTTCGCCATTACGCCCAGCGTGTCCGCGGGGCCGATCTCGACGATGCGTTCCGTCGTGTTCTCGCCGAGGATGACATCCTGCGTCTCGATCCACCTCACAGGCGAGGCAAACTGGTATGCAAGCAGCTCGATGAGCAGCGTGTGCGACAGCTCTTGCTCGACTTCGGGACGCATGGTGCAGGGAGGGTGTGAGAGCTCAGCGGAGCTCAATGGCTATCTCTATTACGGGGTGGAAGGAGGGTATCGTGGTGTCTAGGGACCTCAGGAGAGAGGCAGCGTGTAGAAAGAGCGATCCGCTATTAGGTGGGTAGTCTATAGTGCGGTGAGGCCACTCGGACGATGATCGTGTGTAGGATCCGGGAGGGGTGAGCTATCCCGGGTGCAATTATTTACGTGTGGAGAGGTGCGCGGGAAGAACAGGGAAAGCAGGGTCCAGCGCATTGGCTATGTATCTCTCGGGTGAAGGAAAGAGGCGCGTAACTCTCTGTGCACGTCGTTGAGGATTTCTCCCGACTCGGTCTGGCGGTACTAAAATTCCCACACCCCTGCCACAGCTGCTCGTTACTGCTTTGGCCGGTGCTCAACGTCTGTACGAGTTGGGCTTGCGAGGCACCAAGGGCACCCGGCTGATAGAGATGTAAAGCTGGTTGGGCTTGCGAACGCGCGTTCATCACATTGAGTAACGAGTAGCTGCTCAATCCCGGAATAGTAGCCTCAACAACAAAGCAGGCACCCACAGTTTGACTTGTTGAGCGGTCAATTATCCCCAGCATTTAGATCCTGCCGCAGACCCCTGCCGGCGCTAGTACCACAACAGTACTCGTGGATGCGGGCCAAACGGTGAGCTCGCTCGCAAAAAGTCGACCGCTCGAGCGCGATAATAGCCACGCCAGCGCACCCTCTCCCATCCGTTCTTCACCTTCTTCTCGCCCAATTGCATAATCATCCCCTCGTGATTATACCCCAGCCACCCTGTTGCCTGCGGTGGACACCCACGCCGCCCGCACACACCACCACCACCACCACCACCACCTAGCACGGGAGCTGCTACATAATACCAGTTAGCAGTATAGACGAATTCCCGCACACGTCGGCCAGATTCGCTTCTGTCTGATTCCACAGGTACGCATTGAGAATTTCTTGCGAGCATTGCACCTTCCCCGCGAGACCGGACGGAAGCTCACGCTGCCCAGACGCTCTTTCCTGCCCAAGTCACTCCTTCCACAACTGTAATCAGCTCGACGTATGCGCCTTCCTTCCCAATACTATACCCCTCACCGTGCCCGGCCTTCCAGCCCGCACGCATCAGATCGAATACAAACGCTCACAGCCAGGACAGACACTCCCAGCATGTACGGTTCCGGCCAGCAGACAGGCATCTCGACGCCCCGCTCGGCAGCCAACTTGCGCCCGCTCATCCTCTCCCACGGCGCGCTCGAGTACACGCTCCTCATCCCGACCGCCCTCCACTTCAACGCCCAGCAATTGCGGGACACGTTCAAGTCGACCCTCCCCGAGCCCACAGACGAACTCGCACTCGATGACGAGCCATCTTCGGTAGCCGAACTGGTGGCGCGATACCTCGGCTTTGTTGCAAAAGAGGTCGAGGAGGGTGAGGACCCTGACTCGTTCGAGGAGGTGCTCAAGCTGGTGCTGACCGAATTCGAGCGCGCCTTCCTCCGCGGCAATGAGGTGCATGCGCTAGCAGCGTCTCTCCCCGGCATCACCGAGAAGAAGTTGGTCATGGTGCGGTCATACTACGCTGCGCGTGCGGCCGTAGAGAGGCCCATCAAGCACCATGAGTCGGCGCTTTTCCGCGAAGCTTCTGACGAGAACGCCTTCATATACGCTGTTCTGGGCGGTCAAGGGAATATCGAGGAGTACTTCGACGAACTCCGCGAGATTTACAACACCTACCCCTCGTTCGTTGAGGATTTTGTCGCGGCTGAGGCAGCGCACCTCCTGACGCTGTCGCGTGACCCGCGCGCAGAGAAGCTCTACTCCAAGGGACTCGATGTTATGCGGTGGCTCAACAACCGGGAGTCGCAGCCCGACATCGACTACCTGGTCTCCGCCCCCGTCAGTCTGCCTTTGATCGGGCTGACTCAGCTTGCGCACTACGTTGTGACCTGCAGAGTACTCGGGAGCCACCCAGGACATGTACGCAGCCGCTTGTCGGGTGTTACTGGGCACTCGCAGGGTGTCGTCACAGCGGCAGCTATTGCTGAAGCGAAGAACTGGGAATCTTTCGAGCGGTCGGCCAAGAAGGCCATTGAGATCCTCTTCTGGATCGGTACCCGGAGCCAACAGGCCTTCCCCAGGACATCGCTCGCGCCTACAGTGCTGCAGGACTCCATCGACAATGGCGAGGGCACACCGACCCCCATGCTTTCGATTCGGGACCTCTCAAGGAAGGCGGTCCAAGACCACATCGACGCAACCAACGCCCATCTGCCGCAAGACCGACATATCGCCATATCCCTCGTCAACAGCGCACGCAACTTCGTCGTCACTGGCCCGCCAATCTCCCTCTACGGTCTTAACCTCCGCCTACGCAAGGTCAAGGCTCCCACGGGCTTGGACCAGACGAGGATACCCTTCACAGAGCGCAAAGTGCGTTTCGTCAACCGCTTCCTGCCCATCACTGCTCCGTTCCACAGCCCGTATCTTGTCGATGCGACGAAGCAGCTTGAGGATGATCTCAAGACCATCAAGATCTCCACCAGCGATCTTGGCATTCCTATGTATGACACGCATACGGGCCAGGACATCCGCGAGACCGAGTCCGACAACATTGTGCCCAGGCTGGTGGACATGATTACCGCCGACTCAGTCGAGTGGGAGAAGGCGACAGTCTTCCCTAAAGCCACGCACATTCTTGACTTTGGCCCTGGCGGTATCTCTGGCCTCGGCGTCCTCACCAACCGCAATAAAGATGGAACTGGTGTCCGAGTCATTCTTGCGGGAGCCATTGATGGCCAAAATCCAGAGATTGGGTATAAGCCTGAGATATTTGATCGCGACTTTGATCACGCCGTGAGGTATGCTGTCGACTGGGTCAAGGAGCACGGTCCTCGCCTCGTCAAGACCTCCACCGGTCAGACATACGTCGATACCAAGATGAGCAGGATGCTTGGTTTGCCTCCAGTCATGGTGGCTGGCATGACGCCTTGCACGGTACCATGGGACTTTGTTGCTGCGACGATGAACGCCGGTTACGAGATTGAGCTTGCTGGCGGTGGCTACTACAATGAGAAGACCATGACCGCCGCCATCAACAAGGTTGAGAAGGCGATTCCTGCCGGACGTGGCATCACCGTAAACTTGATCTACGTCAACCCGCGCGCCATGGGCTGGCAGATCCCGCTGTTGGCCAAGTTGAGAGCTGAGGGTGTTCCCATTGAGGGTCTCACCATCGGTGCTGGTGTGCCATCTATCGAAGTCGCCAATGAGTACATCGAAACCCTGGGTATCAAGCACATCGCATTCAAGCCTGGTTCGGTTGAGGCTATTCAGCAGACAATCAACATCGCAAAGGCCAACCCTACCTTCCCTGTTCTGCTCCAATGGACTGGTGGTCGTGGTGGTGGCCACCACTCATTTGAAGACTTCCATCAGCCCATTCTGCAGATGTACGGCCGACTTCGCAAGTGCGAAAATCTCATTCTCGTAGCAGGTTCCGGCTTTGGAGGTGCAGAAGACACATACCCATACCTTACCGGTTCCTGGTCAACAAAGTTTGGCTACCCTCCTATGCCTTACGATGGTTGCTTGTTCGGTAGTCGCGTGATGACAGCCAAGGAAGCATACACATCAAAGATGGCCAAGCAGGCTATCGTTGATGCGCCAGGTCTTGATGACAGTGAGTGGGAGCAGACGTACAAGGGACCAGCCGGCGGTGTTATTACTGTTCGCTCTGAGATGGGCGAGCCGATACACAAGCTCGCTACTCGCGGTGTAATATTTTGGCACGAGATGGACCAGAAGATCTTCAGTCTCGACAAGGCGAAGCGGGTTCCAGAGCTAAAGAAGATGCGCGAGTACATCATCGAGAAGTTGAACAAGGACTTCCAGAAGGTCTGGTTTGGCAAGAACAAGAAGGGCGACTCGGTTGACCTGGAAGACATGACCTACACTGAGGTTGTCCAACGCATGGTCGACCTCATGTACGTAAAGCATCAGTCTCGCTGGATTGACCAGAGCTTGAAGCGGTTGACTGGTGACTTCATCCGGCGACTTGAAGAGCGATTCAGCACATCCAGCAGCGAGTCGCTTATCCAAAACTACGACGAGCTGAACGACCCCTTCCCGATGCTCGAGAAGGTCTTCGAGGCTTACCCCGAGGCCGACGAGCAGTTGATCAACGCTCAGGATGTGCAGCACTTCCTCCTGCTCTGCCAACGGCGCGGACAGAAGCCCGTTCCTTTCGTTCCGGTTCTCGACGAAACCTTCGAATTCTTCTTCAAGAAAGATTCGCTTTGGCAGTCTGAGGATCTTGATGCTGTGGTCGACCAAGATGTTGGCAGGACATGTATCTTACAGGGGCCAATGTCAGTCAAGTACTCCACCAAGGTCGATGAGCCAATCAAAGAGATCCTCGATGGTGTTCATCAGGGCCACATCAAGTACCTCTTGCGCGATCTTTACGGCGATGACGAGTCAAAGGTCCCAGTCATTGAGTACTTTGGCAGCAACCTCTTGGCGCCTCCACAAGGTTTGGAAGTTGATGGTCTCACGGTCTCCGAACTCGAGAACAAGGTCATCTACCGCCTTGCCGCTGCTCCAAACGCCACAATGCCCGAGGTGCATTCATGGCTACAACTCCTTGCTGGCACTAGCTACTCTTGGAGACATGCATTCTTCACAGCAGACATCTTTGTGCAGGGTCAACGCTTCCAAACTAACCCGACTTCGAGGATTTTTGCTCCTACGCCCGGTATGATCGTCGAGATCCAGAACCCTAAAGAGCCTGCCAAGACTTCCATCGTCGTTAAGGAGCTACATCACGGCGGCAAGTTGATCAAGACCATCGAGGTCAGCCTTACAGAGGACAATGAGATATTGCTCAACATGTACGAGGAGCGTACCGCCCTCAAGCAAGCCCTTGCATTGCCGCTCCGCTTCACCTATCGTCCTGATGTGGGTTACGCGCCCATTCACGAAGTCATGGAGGCTCGAAACGACCGCATCAAGGATTTCTACTACAAGATCTGGTTTGGCGATGAGGCTTGCCCCTTCGATGCTCCAGTCACGTCTCGCTTCGATGGTGGTCGCGCCACTGTCACCAGCGAAGCCATCAACGACTTCGTCCACGCGGTCGGGAACACAGGAGAGGCCTTTGTCGACCGGCCCGGCAAAGAAGTCTTCGCTCCTATGGACTTCGCCATTGTTGTCGGCTGGAAAGCTATCACTAAGCCCATCTTCCCTCGCGCTATTGATGGTGACCTGCTCAAGTTGGTTCATCTTTCCAATGGTTTCCGCATGATTGCTGGCGCCGAACCGTTGAAGAAGGGCGACATACTTGATACCACCGCTCAGATCAATGCTGTCATCAACCAAGAATCTGGTAAAATGGTAGAAGTTTGCGGTACCATAACCCGCGATGGTGAGCCGGTGATGGAGGTTACCAGCCAGTTCCTATACCGCGGCGTATATGACGACTTCGAGACTACCTTCCAGCGAAAGAACGAAAAGCTAATTCAACTCAACTTGGCTACCAGCAAAGATGTCGCCATCTTGCGATCAAAAGAGTGGTTCAACTTCGAGGAGCCCGAAATCGATCTTCTAAACAAGACCCTGCTGTTCAAGCTCGAGACCATCGTGCGCTACAAGAACAAGACTGTCTTCTCCGATATCGAAACCCAGGGAGAGGTGTTGCTCGAGCTTCCGACGAAGGAAGTCATCCAGATTGCTTCTGTCGATTACCGATCTGGCACCGCATACGGTAACCCTGTTATCGACTACTTGGAGCGGAACGGATCTGCGGTCGACCAGCCAGTCCTCTTCGACAATGCTATCCCGCTTCACGGCAAGACGCCTCTTAGCCTGAAGGCACCTGCCTCGAACGAGAACTACGCACGTGTTTCTGGCGACTACAACCCCATTCACGTTTCTCGCGTCTTTGCTAGTTACGCCAATCTGCCGGGTACCATCACCCACGGCATGTACTCCAGCGCTGCCGTCCGAAGCTTGGTGGAGACCTGGGCTGCCGAGAACAACATTGGCCGTGTAAGGAGCTACCACGTCAACCTCGTCGGCATGGTGCTTCCCGACGACATGCTCGATGTCAAGCTTCAGCACGTTGGTATGGTTTCTGGTCGCAAGATCATCAAGATCGAGGTCAGCAACCAGGAGACTGAAGACAAGGTTTTGCTTGGCGAGGCTGAGGTGGAGCAACCCACAACGTCATACGTCTTCACTGGTCAAGGTTCGCAAGAGCAAGGTATGGGTATGGAGCTGTACAACAGCAGCCCCGTGGCTAAGGAAGTCTGGGATCGTGCGGACAAGCACTTTATGGACAACTACGGTATGGTATATCTTTTTTCTTATGCATTCACCCGTACTGACACATGACAGGCTTCGCTATCACCAACATTGTGAAGAACAATCCGAAGGAACTCACTATTCACTTTGGTGGCCCCGTTGGTAAGGCCATCCGTCAGAACTACATGTCTATGACCTTTGAAACTGTCTCTGCCGATGGTACCATCAAATCCGAGAAGATCTTCAAGGAGATCGACGAGAACACCACATCGTACACTTACCGGTCACCAACTGGTCTGCTATCGGCTACTCAGTTCACACAGCCTGCCCTCACGCTCATGGAGAAGGCTTCCTTCGAGGATATGCGCGCCAAGGGCTTGGTCCAGGCCGACAGCACCTTCGCCGGACACTCTCTCGGCGAGTACTCTGCTCTTGCTGCACTGGCCGAGGTCATGCCCATCGAGAGCTTGGTGTCAGTCGTCTTCTACCGTGGTCTCACCATGCAAGTCGCTGTTGAGCGTGATGAAGCCGGTCGGTCCAACTACTCCATGTGCGCCGTCAACCCCAGCAGGATCTCCAAGACCTTCAACGAGCAAGCCCTCCAATATGTCGTCGAGAACATAGCCGAACAGACCGGATGGCTTCTGGAGATTGTCAACTACAACATCGCCAACATGCAGTACGTCGCCGCCGGTGATCTTCGCGCTCTTGACTGCCTCACGGGTGTGACGAACTACCTCAAGCAACAGAAGATCGACATCCAGGCCCTGATGCAAACTCTCTCCCTCGAAGAAGTCAAGGCGCACTTGGTGGAGATCATCAAAGGCTGCGCCGAACAGACAGAAGCCAAACCCAAGCCTCTGGACCTCCAGCGCGGATTCGCCACCATCCCACTCAAGGGCATTGACGTGCCTTTCCACTCCACCTTCCTGCGCTCCGGTGTCAAGCCTTTCCGCTCTTTCCTGCTCAAGAAGATCCACAAGACGAGCATCGACCCGAGCAAGCTGGTGGGCAAGTACATTCCTAACGTCACAGCGAAGCCATTCGCGTTAACCAAGGAGTACTTTGAGGATGTGTACAAGCTCACCAATTCACCCAAGATTGGCAACATCTTGGCGAACTGGGAGAAGTATGAGGAGAGTGGGAAGGAGGAGCCCAAGACTGAAGCTGCCGCGTAGAGAGTGGCGGCCGATGGGAGCATGTGTGTATGTGAGAGTGGTGGTACGGACGTTTGATGGGTGATGGGTGATGGGTTTATGTAGATTCTTGATATCCGGGTACGGGCAATCTATCTCATGAAAGAGATGCCGCTAGTAAATGTGTGTGTTATTACATGGTACGTTGTAATAAAAAATATGAACTCTGCTCGCTACCTACCCTTCCTTGCCGCTTCTTCTTCTCCTCCCCTGCTTGACAAGCATGCCTAAGCTAAAAAATAAAAATAAAAAAATACGCCCACTATCTGCGTTTCCCGCTTTATTAGGAAGGTAGCTTATGTATAGGTGTAGTAGGCGCGAAGCTAGCGACGCTTTTTATTATACATATACCGGCGTTGCGCTTGTGCTTCTTTAGCTGGGTGTCGAAGCCGTTGTATGTAGGTATATAAGCCTATCTCTTCAAGACGACAATGAGGAGGAATTTGTAGTAAATGAGTAGGTGGAGGAAGAGGCCGTAAAGGGCGGCGTAGCAGACGAGGATTTTTGTTTGGTGGCGGAGCGGATAAGGCTTTTAATGTTGCTAACGCTAGGTGTTAGGTAGTGTGGTTAGTAGGCTAGTAGTTAGTAGGCTATGTGGTGGTGGTGGTGGTGTTCATAAGGGGGTAGATTATAGCGACCATCTCTTTTTACGTGGTGGGTAATTAATGTTTTGCTTGAGATTTTTGGTGTTGGACGAGAATGTGTTGAAAAGTATCTAGCTGCTCTATCTCAGCAGATAGATATTGGTAGTACAAATATAACCTTTTTTTTTATCTCCTTCACCACGGGAGTGTAAGATCAAAGGCCTCGAACGTTATTTGCGGGTGCGAGGATCTTGCCAAATCGTTGTTGGGTGAACTCCGTGTTGACCAAGGTTAGCGTCCCGGCGTGTAGACAGGAAATCATGCAAGTCATTCGAAACCTTTGTCTTGCGAAATTCCTGTTGAGCGAATGATGCATCTACGTGTCTAAATCTACAATGGATTCGCTCCCTTTGGTAACTTAACCTTGAAGACCAGAACCTGGGAGTCCAGGTTGAAGCCAGACGCGTCCTTGTACTGGAACTGGCCAAAGTTGATGTAGCCTAAAATAACGTATTAGTGACATGCATGACATCGTAGACACAGAAGCTTACCGTTCTGAGTGATAAAATCGTTGTCAGAGAACGAGATGAGGTAGTATTGCTTTCCTTCATCCTCAGCCTGTCTGTCACTCCTGCCAATCTTGTCATCCTTGTCGACGGGCAGTAGCGCGAGGCTCTCCCACTTCTCATTGAGTAGGTTCTCATCCTGCACACCGCCATTGCGAACACCAAATCGGTTGAGCTGCGCATTGTTGTTGAATGACAACCACGGACAGTACGTAGCGGGCACGATATCGCCTTTCAGCACACCGTCCTTGCTAGCAATCTGGCCGTCGAAGGCATCCGCTTTCCCCATGACGTTAGTCGCGCTTGAGATGTCGATAACATCGGCGTTACGGTAGATAGACTCGGAATTACTTTGACCGTGGCCAGCGCCAGAGTCACGGGCAAGAACGAGGAACTGAGTGTCGGAGATGTAGTGCATCTCGGACTGACTTGCCACTCTGCCGCTTGGGAGGATGGGAAGCTGAACAGCGTACTCGGCTTCCAGCGTCGTCTTGTCGTCCTTGATGCGGTACTTGAGGAGACGAGTGTTGCGACGCTTCTTTGCGGAGCTGCCGCCATCCTGTATGGTAGCACTCTGGAGCATGGTGTACAGATACTTGCCATCTGGACTGGCGGTCAGAGCTTCTAATCCCTGGTTGTTGCCTCGTCCACTAACAGGGTCTTCGGGCGTTATCTTGGCTTTTGGATCGTAGATCGGAGGAGAAGCGGCGCCGAAGGATTCTGTGCCGTTGCGGATGGGGATGAAGGCATCGGGAGTACGGACGGCTTGGATCATCTTCCCTTTCTTGTCGAACTGGTAGACGTAGGCAGCATACTCATCGCTAATCCAGTAACTCTCGTTGTCACCTAGCACTAGTCCTTCGGTGTCGAGGGGAACGCGAGCGCCACCAGTTCCATCTTGTCCGAATCCGTTACCAGTGTCTGCGGACGTTAGTTTGCTTGAACCTCAACTTTAAGATGCAAATCAATCTTACATATGGCTAATGGAAGATCAGGGAAGCCCTTGTATGTGATAGTGGTCGTAGGATCAAGACCAGTCAAAGGCGTGCCGTCCGGTCCGGTCAGCAGCAGAGTATCCAGATAGGTGAGCTTGAAATTGGGGCTGGCTGGCTTCGCAACAGTCGCTTCAACCGGTTGAAAGGTGACGCTGAATTTGTGGATGCGGCTCTGCGTGTTCTGAGTGCCCTGGGTATTCCAACCACGATCAGGAAGACCGTAGATGATACCTTGGTACAAATCCTTCTTGAATTTCCAAGACTTCTGGTCGAGTGCAATGGCGCTTCCAATCCCACCCAGGGTGTCGCCGTACTTGTCACGGAAATCGCTAGCTAGCTTTCCGTAACCAGCAAGCTCTTCGTAGGTGTATCTTCTGCCATTGCAGGTGGTGACATTAGCCGGAGCCGGAGCGTCGTCACGAGCAGCGACTGGGCCAGCGAGAACATGGCTGATAGGAAGTGACAAAAGGCCGAGAGAAATGGTCAACAGCATGGTGAAAACGGAAGGACTGTCGTGTACCCGAGCAGGGGAGCTTGAGGGGGGGTTGGCTTCCCATATTAATATCTGCAAGGTGAAGCCTCGTCCCACAGATGACGCGAACCCGAAGACCAGACACGCGAGGCTATCCTGGCTACATCTTCAGTAGTCACATCTTCCAAGTACACGTTGAAGCTTGTTCGGCTGCAAACGGGGAGGCCGAGAGGAGCCATGGCTTAGATTTCCACTTGGACGTCTGCTTGCACCGTAGGCGAGGAGAAGCGTCGAAATTGTGGAATGAAGGAACGCTTTCTTTTCCAGAAGAATCATAGAGGTGGATCAAGATATAGACTAAGGTTCAGCGCCTCTCGCAGATCCCCCAGTGATGATGCGAAGTTGTGGGAGATGGACGCGCACGTTGCTCGAGGAGGTGCCGTGAGTCGCTGGCCGGGAATTATCCGCGAAGGGCGCCATGCTTGATTAGGCAGGCCGCATGTCAGCCACACTATTTTGGTATATTCAAATACTTGTAACTTCTGGCCTCGGTATCATGTTTTGCCTCCCAAATCATCTGTCTCCACTTGAGAAGCGCCTGACAATCGTTGTTTTGATGCATCCCAGGTGGCTTCAACTAGACTTACCTATTGTTCCTTTACACTCTTGATTCCGCAAGAAATCGAGTTGCGCATTTAGCTATGCCATGAGGCACATGAATATGCACGGCTATTGCAGCGAGTTGCGACTCCCCAAAGTCAAAGATAGGACAGCATTTGATGGCAAGAAGTTTCCGCATGAAAGAACTGCTCTTTCTCACCACAAACCTTCAACTGGTAGATTCGTAGCTTCGCAAATATGTCACCTCTACAACTCAACCTACGGCCCTCCAACCAAGTCCCCAAAAACCCTACCTAGGTACCTCCAAACCATCCTTACCTACGTTGGTGATCAACCCGTTTCTACCAGCAGTGCAAAATTCGCCGGTTGGTCTCGCTCGAAATCCCTGTTGACGCTCTCGTCACCTCGCACGCCGCGAAGACGATGCCCGGGTCATCTGGTGAAAGCAAGCCGGTGCAGCACGACTCAGGAGTGAATCTTAGGCATCCAATAAAGAGATCAGCCAGCGACCTAGTCGTAGCAAGCCGGTCCCTAAACGAGGCTGTGACTACGGGTCGTCTTGGGAAGGAACCAAACCTCAAAGCTGATGCTAATCAGCCCCAATCGCAATTATCACTGCGGCCTCCCCGTCCCACAGCACAGCGTTCTTCCAGCAGCTCGCAGATCGAACTACGCTCCCGCTACCATGATCCGTCCATATCATCAGCAAGCCTCCAGAAACAGCTGATCGAGCAGACAAGACCGGTCCGTAATCGACCTCCGAGACCTACGCGAGCTCCGCGCGGACTGACTGCGAATACGCCCATAATCAAAACGAGACCGACTTATGTACGATCCAATGTCATGCGCTCATCCTCCGATCCGGACCTCGCAAAGGCTTTCGCAAATCCGAAGACGCGCGATCGCGGTCTGCCAATCAAGCCATGCATCAAGAAAAAAGCGAAGAGCGCCACGACGACACCGCCAGGTGAGTTTCAACAGGATGATGATAATACCGGAAACAGAAGTCTACGCCGCGTCAAAACAGTCGATTTCGAAGAGAATGGATCGAAGCCCTCGCTGTCGTTACCACACTTCATCAAAGCAATGGGGAGCCCTACGCAAGATCCACCAAACGATGCTGAGACACTTCCAGCCCAGGCCAAGAAACCGAAGAAAACTGTCAAGAGGTCCCCGTCGTGTCCAAGCATGATGCGCGTAGCCAAGAGTAATGTGGCAGATCCAGCATTTACGCGAACCGACGTACATGTCATAGCCATCGCCCCCTCATGGAACGCACAGGACGTGGCCAATGAAGAAGGTAGCGATCCAGCAACGCCCACAATGCAGATCATAGAAACAAAGAGTGGAAGCTACGAGGTGATCTGGGACGATGTACCATCCGAGCACAGCATCAGGCTCAAAGGGCGACGGAGCTCCTCGGCCAGCCATGCCTTGGAGACGGTCGATTCGACAACTACATCTAGCCTCGACCGAGTCAATACAAAGCTCGCTAACTGGTCTTCAACCTGGAATAGTCCATCAGAGAGCTTTAAACCCACAATTGTGGTGTTTCCTGACGATGACAGTCGGACAACGTATCACGACTGCGCGGTGGAGGAGGACGACGAGTTGTCGGTATTGGTACCTCCGAACAGTAAGAGATCGAGCGCCGCTCCCTCGCGCTTTCCTTCCCGCCCAGCCAGTGCTCCCATGACAAGAACATCCTCGTGCGAAGAATTATCGCTCCAGGCTGCCCTGCAAGAAAGCCCATCACAAAGTTCACAAGACTGGGAATCCTCCCTAAAGCAATCTCTCGTCGTACCCGATCCTGAAGGTCAGCGTGCACGCCTTTACAGCACAAGCCGGAAGGTGAAGCAGCCAATGGCATTCCGCAAGCTCTCGAATATCGATGAAGACGACAGGAAGTTTCGTGGTCATCGAGATTCAGTCACCATCGCTCATTCCCGTCTTGTCCATTCTGGAGGCATCTCACCGGAGCTATTTGCTCACAGAGATTCCGTGTCAATGGCGAAGAAGCGGATGCATGCAAGGAACCATGCGACGTCAGCCGCGAGAGAAATACCTCGGCCCAAGCAAGCACAGTTCGACGCTTTCGACTTGGACGATGATGCCGATGATGTCTCGGTCCCCTTGAGCTTTGCCAAGGAGCACGCAGCGCAGGCACTCAAAAACAGTACATCGGCGTCCATACTCCGTCCGGCACGACATTCTGCCAACCAGCGGCATATTCGAATCGTGGAGTAAACGTTTCTTGAGCGCAAATGGTGAAGAAATTGTGGCGGCATGATGAACTGATGAGCATGCCAAAAGGAGTCCTGGAGGGTGGCAATGGTCTATCGCAGGCCGAACAAGACTATGTTGAATCAAGACATAGTATCAATACAAGCATACTCACATGTGCCGAGGTTGTGACGTGCATGAGGCTTATGCGTAGTATTCACCTGAAGGGTCGTGGAGGATGCCGCGCTGTTGTGGTCGAGGAGAGTCGGCATTTCGGTGATTCCGTTGCTGATGACGGTCCAACTCATCTGTCCGTGATCACTTAGCAACCTTCACCTCACAACATTTGAACCAGCTGCACCGTTGTGAGCTCATCAAGGATAATCAGACAGCATCTACGTAACTATCTTTCAATCTTGTTACCGAATTTCGCCAAGGTCTTTAGGCCCCGCTTTCTATTTCTGGCAAGCCTCGGCGTGATATACTATTTTGACTACATCTTCGTAATGCCGTTGCTACAGATATACGTTTCTAGCACCACTTTCCAAGAGATCTTCTGGCTTTACAAATGGCGTAAAAGTTGCTGTCATTGCAGTCTACAAGTCCTGAGGCTCAATATGTATCATCTAACACTTGGCGTCACAGCACACGTTTTGAATCCGCACGTAAAAGAAGATCACTCTGCATGAACGCCACTTTCTTTTTTTATATCCCGAAATTAAATATATACTACTTACAGACATTCACAGCAATGCCGGCATTCGCACCTTACAAATCCACACACGACGTCTCCATGATGGCTTTCGCAACCAACGACACGATGAAGACGGATTCGCGATACGATGCGCTAAGGAATATTGACGACCACTCTGATTCGAGTACGGAAGTTGGGGACTGGGATACAGAGGACGCCGTGACACCGCGGCGGAAAAGAAAGTCGGTGTGGAAGAGGGTGAAGGGATATCGATGGGTGCTGGACACAGCGCTTCTTCTTGTCATCGTCGGACTGCTCGCCGAGAAGCGATGGAAACACCAAAAAAAGAACCCTCAGTACGAGCTCGCGGGAGATATCACAGGTTTCGCACCAACCTTCTCGCAACAAATCGTTAGCTTCAAACCCGATCCTATCTTCGCACCCGAGGACGCGGGCGAATTTTGGAGCAACGAGACACAACATGCGTGGTCGAGCATCGTGCCAGGTAAACCATCCCCATCCCCGTTCTCACCCTCGTCTTTGAAGTAGATGAAACTGACAAGAAACAGAGGGCTTAGGCTACGTAAACGTAAAGAACCCCTCACAGTACAACAACCTCCCGCACCCCATCCACGACTACCCCAGCGAAACCGTCTACACGACGTCCGTCACGAACCAATTACACTGCCTCTACACCATCCTCGAAGCCTACAACACGCAGAAACTCACGCTTACCTCCATCATCGACGTCGATCCGATAAAAATGCCCTGGCACATCAACCACTGCTTTGAGTACATCAGGCAGGCGATCATGTGCTCGGGGGACGTCGCATTGGAAGGGGCGGCGACGACGTTTCCGGGCGGCGAGGGGGGAGGGGATAGAGGGGGGAGTGATGGGTGGGATGCTAAACATGTGTGTAAGGACTATGGGCAGGTGTATGAGTATTTAGAGAGGGAGACGATCAACCACATGAAGTGAATTGCCTCCGATTAGAAGACGGTGTAAGCGAGATAGTAAAAATGGTCTGAATGTGGAATAAGGAAGGTTCCCTACTTCACCCTGAATGGCTTCTCTGACTGTAGGCAAATGTATGTACCTCGGACTGCGCGTGAGAACATGTGAATATGCCGAGACACATGACAGGTTTGCCATGTGCTGTGTTCCATATATAAGTCTTCGCATACACATCAGTTACGTCAGAAGTCTTGCTACATGCAGTACCCGATTCGGCGTACACATATGTACTTGTCTAGTGAAATGCGCGTTGAGCCACGTCGTCGTCTAACAGTGCAATCTATCTCCACGTAGGTTCGATGACGACAATCTTCCCGCGTCCGGTTGTGGGACCTGCACCAGTAATCCTGATGGCATCCTACCGCCTGATACACATGCTCCGCGGGCAAGTACCCACAAATAGTCGTAGATGCGAACACCCCCAGCCAACCAGCATCCAGACGCCCCCGGCGAAAATCCCTACAACTGCGTGCATGAGCGTCGACCTGCCGCTTCAACGGCGTCACCGAAAACCCACCCTTTTTAGCCTGATGCATCAGCAACATAGGCAAAGATGTGCAACCTCAAGCGTAGGGCAGGCTCGTTCGGCGACGGGGGTTGAACCGGAGCGGAATTGCTCGATTGCGTTGTGGAGCCCCTAGGGATCGGGGCGTTGCTAAGGACGCCGGGTGGAACGGAGGATGACATTAGAGAAATGGGGTTGCCCCGATGATTAGTATTTGAGATTCTTGCCGGTATATTCAAAGGAAGGGACGGAAGAGTTGCGCAGAAAGAAGAAGGACAATTAGGATCGGCTACTCTATCACGACAGATAGCTCGGCAAAATAAAGAGATACTTAGTTCGAAATTAGTTCTTGCCTGGGCTTTTGCTTAGTTTGGACAGCTGGGTGAACAGCGAGGCCGACTGAGACTATATTGTGTTGGATACCCCCACACGTACCTGCGTCCACGGCGAGAGAGAGTTTGGAGCAAGCAACAACGCTTCACGGAACGAACACGCTTGCCACGACGGAAAAGTTTCGAGTACAAGTTCCACGAGGTCGTGACTACCAGTGACCTTTGTTACTCGACGTCATTGTATCACCACACCACGCCTTACCTCGGAACCATCACCTTTGACGACGATACTACATACCTACGGCCAGCATGGCGAACTCACCGCTCCTCTACATCGTTGCGGGGGCCGCCCTATCCTATTTCCTATACACCCGCATCGCACTATACCTCGCTCGTCAGCGCTTCATCAAACAGAACGGCTGCCAGCCATGTACCGCCCGGTTCCACAAAGACCCCATCCTAGGACTCGATGTCATGAAGGTCATGAACTACAATAGTAAACACCACATCGCGTTGCAAGAGAACCGCAAGCGCTTCCAGACACTCGGCAATACCTTCCATAGCAAGATGATTACAATGCCTGTAATTGCGACATGCGAGCCAGAAAACATCAAGACTGTCCTGAGTCTGAAGTTCAAGGACTACAGTTTTGGCCACAGGCAGGCTGCTATGGGGCCTTTGTTGGGCCACGGCATCTTCAACGCGGATGGCGAGCGATGGGCTAACAGCCGTCATCTCCTGCGCCCAAATTTTGCGAGAGACCAGGTCGCGGATCTCGATGCTTTTGAACACCACTTCAAGATGATGATGAAGCATATCCCGCGAGACGGCACGACTGTCGATCTGCAGGAGCTCTTTTTCTGCCTAACCATCGATTCTGCGACCGAATTTCTGTTCAACCACTCCACAAACTCCCTCCGCATGCTCGGCCAAGACGACAACAGTAACGAGGATATGATTTTCGGCAAAGCGTTCAACTTCGCACAAAGCGACATCACGGCGCGCTTCCGCTACGGACCTCTCAACCGCTTCAGGAATAACAAAAAGGGCGAAGAGGCAATCCGCATCTGCCACACGTACATTGAGAAGTTTGTCGACGACGCGCTACAGTTCCGTCAAGAGTTGGACGTTGAGAAGAAGGCTGGTGCTGGCAAGGACGAGAAGTACTACTTTATTCAGGAAGTGGCCAAGCAGACGACGGACAAGAAGCGGATACGGGAGGAGCTCATCAATATTCTGCTTGCTGGACGCGATACCACTGCAAGTCTGCTCAGCAACATGTTCTTCCAGATTGCGAAGAAGCCAGAGATTTATCAGAAGCTGAGGGATGAGGTTGCGTTGCTGGAGGGACGGACGCCGACGTATGAGGAGTTAAGGAACTTGAAGTACGTCAAGTGGTGTCTCAATGAGTGTAAGTCCTTTCCCCGCCGACCGTCGCACGTTGCGGTATTCTGATCATGAATAGCGCTCCGCACCCATCCCGTCGTACCTGGAAACTCCCGCTACGCCATCCGCGACACAGTGCTTCCTCTCGGAGGCGGCCCAGACGGCAAACAGCCCCTCTTCGTTCCCAAAGGCACTACAGTCGGCTACTCACCATACACCATGCACCGTCGCCACGATCTCTATGGGCCCGACGCAGACGAGTACAAGCCCGAGCGCTGGGAGACTCTCCGCCCCGGCTGGGAATACTTGCCCTTCAACGGCGGCCCACGGATCTGTCTCGGCCAGCAGTACGCGCTGACGGAAGCGAGCTACGTCACTGTCCGACTCGTGCAAGAGTTCAAAACAATGGAAAGCAGAGACGCCGGTGAATGGCAGGAAGGTCTCACACTAACGTGCTGTTCGCTGAACGGCGTAAAGGTCTGTCTTACGCCTTCCTAGAAGGAGCGCAAGCCGCGGCCACGTAGGAGGCCGAGCTGCTTCGGGAGCTGTCAACTGGGGTCTGGAGACGAACAGGACCGCCACGATGACTTGTGCATGCTGTCTGAGAATGAGGAGGATTTTGATGGGTCGGATACGCAATCTTCGTTGAATGCACATGTTCATGATGCTGGATGCGCGCGTGGCAAGAAGGTTCGGGCGAGGACTTGGAGGCGGCCGTCTATTTCTTTGTTTTAGCGAGGGAATTGGTTTTATTATTATTCCTTGACTTCCTTTGTAGATTATTCTTCAGTATGAGATATTGATTTGTACGTTTTTGAGACAGACAGTAAGCTGGTGGTGTGAATTGCTTCGGGTTTGCAATCGGGCTTGCTGGTGCCTTCCACATACCTCTGCAGTGTTTTATCTAGATCACTTTCACGCAAGAATGTATCCTTCTGGTCTTACTACAGAGAACATATAACGTGCGACGGCTGTTCTCCATTGCCCATCAGCATCGAACTAGAGAGCCGCATCTTGAAGCTAACCCAATCGAGACTAGCGCCGGGAGTCCGCAACTGGGAACCTTGAACGCAAGTGTTGATCAACAAGCACCGAAACCCTCACAACTCACCCGTCACGCGTCACCTCCACTTCACTCTACACACGCATACGCCATGTCGCGGAGCCACCGGTCTTCGATCACGCCCATGGACTTTGAGTGGAGCAATCAGACGGGTCCCGTAGACAAGCAATCGCCGTTCCTCGCAGCAAGCCAGCAGCAGAAGAAGCGTAAGCCCTCGTCCTTTGCGTCCGCCGCACCTGCACACGATGGAACAGATCAGCTGACTGCAGGGCCTGCCCTTGGCCAGCCAGGCCCGCACTCGGTACTAGACTCACCCTCGAAGAACGGTTTCGCGACACCGCAGCGCTTGCGCGATCCCAACAACCGCATGAACTACTTCAGCCAAGACCCGAATAGGCCACTGCCGCAGACACCAGCGTCGTCGGTACCGGCGCACGTACAGCCGGGCACATGGCAGATCAGGACGCCTGCACATGATACCGATTTCAGCTCAGGCGGGGAGACGCCCAATACGCCACAGGTAGACAGCGACGCGGGGACACCGGATACGCAGTTGGCGGGCAAGAAGGGACGGCGGGGCAGCTGGGCAGTATTTAAGGACATGTTCTCCGGTAGTCCCAGCCCCTCGAAAGAGCGCGAAAAGGCCGACTCGCGACGGCCCTACTCTAAGAAAGGAGATAACCGGATAGCCAAGCGGAGAGAGCGGCCCGATCGATCACGTTCAAAGAAGCGCAGCGCCCTTCAGCGCTCCGACGACTCGGACACGGAGCAAGCCAGCGCGGACGCAGGACGACAGTTGCACGCACCGAAAGAGCAGGCCGGCGCAGGCGCAGGACGACTGTTGCACGCACCGAAGGAGCAGACCGCCGTCCAGCAGCCCTACCTCGTCGACCGCTTCTTTTCCTGGATCGAGGTCCACCCCTTCCTCCCCTCGGTCCTCACCTGGTGGCTCCAGCTCCTCGTCGCCATGTCCATCGCCGGGTCCTGCTTCTATTTGATGTACTCTTTCTGGGCCGCCATCATGGCAGACGTCGACATCGAGTCGTCGAAACACCGGTCTGAAGTCATGATTGAGATCTCGGCCTGCGCCACCGAGTACCGCCGCAACCGCTGTCGGCCCGAGGAGGTGGTGCCCGCCATGGAGAAGGCGTGTGGCTTGTGGGAGACATGCATGAGCCGCGACCCGAAGAAGGTGGCGCGCGCGAGCGTGACGGCCAAGACGTTTGCCATGATCTTCAACTCGTTTGTCGAGGAGTTCAGCTACAAGTCCATGGTATGTTTAGCCCTTGTCATCGTGGCGTTGGTGTTTTCCAAGGCGGCTTTCGCGCGCTGGTGCGTGGAGCATAGGTTTGAGCAGCAGGCTAGGACCGACGAGTATGCCGTCTGGCAGCAGCATCGAGCTCCGTACCGTCAACTGTCTCTGCAGCCTCTGCAGCGCCACGTCATTTCCTACGACGTCAACATGGAGCATGTAGACGACCAATAACTGAATCCCACCCTCGTATTCATCATTCAACTTTCGCTGACTACTCCCCTTCTCCAACCAGATCTTCACCGCAATCATCATCTTCGGCGGCTTCAACCTATCGAATTGGGCTTTCGGCCTCCTCCGCTCACACCAACCAGCCCCACCACAGCAACAGAATGATTTTGTCCCGCAAACTCCGCACCGCGTACCCTCGAATTCGTATATCGATCAGAACCAGCACAACTTTCAACACGCCTATCAGCAGAATTGGCAACAACTCCCGCCTTACCAACAGCAGACGCCGTTTCAGAATCATACACCGTACGCACAAGGCCAAGGCCAAATGCGGCATATTGAAGCGCCGCCGCCGCCATTGATACATGCGCATAGTATGCCTGCGCTTCCGTCTGTGGCGCAGAAGGGTGGTGCTGTGCTTGTGTAGAAGACGTCGCGGAAACGGGGCTTGTTCCGTTGAGGATTTTGACTTTTTTCGCGCTGTTGGGGTGTTGCGGGTTCTTGTGTTTGTGTTTGTGGGGGGTTCAGGGGTTCTGAGTAAACGATCACTAGGGTTGGTTAAGGTAGGGTAAATAGATGGGGATATGCGTCTTATGAAGTATGAATATGCGGGTTAGTGTTATTTACATGTATTGGACGTGTTTTGTGGTGATGAAGTTATTGTATTGATTGATATTGACCCGTTTTCCTTTTTATTTCTCCCTCTTAGTATGGAATCAAATTTAGCATGTGCTGTGCTGTAATGCTTTGTGATTAACTTGATATGAATACTGTTGTCATGTCAAGGCACTCTGATTCTTCTTTTCGCTTTTCTCCTTTTTCCCTTTTTCCCTTGTCTAATGCTTCATTTTCTTAGACACAACGAGACGAGAAAAAAACCGGCGAAGCCCTTTAGACCTCCCTATTATAGTGTCTTGTTTAAAATGTCTTTAAACCTTTAATTATTTCCATGGTATCTTTGTACTTGGCATGACGACTGCCAGCTTGGAAGGCTGTTTCTGTAGGCCTCCCGGCGATGCCCTCGCTGACCTAGAGCAGTAGTTCTCGGTCGAAGCCGCGACGTAATCGTACCCCGTTAGAGCTAGGCTATTTTTAGGCTAAGTTGTCACATTCCTACTGCTACCGTTTTGCACTCGAGGGCGAATAAATAAAGATGAGTGGTGTGGATAACACCAGGATCAAACAAGAAGAGACATGTGATAGACACAACAGAACAAACCCGCGAGAAGTGCCTCAAAGCCTTCGCAAATACCATCGTCCCGCCATAGTTTCTCAAGCAAGAAACAGCCAAGAGCCGCCCATATCTACCCACCGTAATGAACGCAATGCACACAAACCAACAAGCACTTTTCATAGCAGCAAACTTCCCCAACCCTCCACCACCTCACTCACTGTCCGACCCAGAGCTTTCTTCTTCCGCAGAGGAAATCTCAATAACCTCTCTCGGCGAAGGCGCACCCTGCGTCTGCTCCCTATCAGACTCATACACCTCAACCTCGTCCATCTCGTCGTCACTTAGGTCATTGATGTTCATTTTCTCTGGGATCATGCGAAATGTGCCGCCTCCACGGGAGTTGCGGCGATACGCATTGTTGGTCGGAGTGGCGGCGTGGCCTGTGTTCGAACGAGTGGCATGGCTTGTATTCGTGGAATCATTTTTCAAATGCGTGGCTTGGGTACTCGTCTCCCCAACTTCGCCGACAGACTCTGCATCATCGTCATCCTGTACTCCCTGCTTTCTCATCACCTCCTCTTGCTTCTCATCAAGCTCAGCATCAATCTGCTCCACCGCCAACCTCAGCGCCTCTTCCACCCCGTGACCCTCATCAACGATCTTAAAGTATGCCCTCGAGCACATTTGATTATGGGTGACTGCGGATTTATTTGACAAGTTAGGCTTAGCACTCTTGTTTGGTTTGCGCGGCTTCCACTTCGACAAGCCCGGTGCCTCTTGACGAACAACGAGGCTTTGTGGAAGGTAAAAGTCCATCGTTTCGCGCTTCCCTTGACCGGTTCTGCTAGATCCGCAGCCTGGGCAGGTTTTCTTGTCGCCGGCGAGGTAGTAGCGACCTAGCGCGTGATTGACGTCGCAGCGCCAGGCATATTCTACGTGGTGCTCTTGCTTTTCCCAGTATGCACCGTCAGGGAGCTCTTGGTCGTGCTCCATAGTGGTCGAACCACTGAGGTGGGGACCATGGTCGGGCTCGGGCTCTGGTGTAGGCTCTGGCGTGGGTTCCTTTGGTGGTGGCTTGGGCTTCAGGAACTCCCTTACAGCGCTGATGCCCATTTGGTGGGCATCGCCTTCCGTCGCGCCGGCGTTCACAGCAGACCAATAAGCGTCCTTCGCAATACTGTTGTGACATGGACGGTCCGACTTACGAGTTTTCCCAGTGGGCTTACAGGGTCGCCAATTCGTGCCTGGGGCGGGCTGGTAGTGGAAAGAGCGTGACAGCATGTAAAAGTCCATCCAATTGACCTTGGAGCTTTCGCAAATTGAAGTGTTGCAACCCCGGCAGCTCTTGCGGTCCCCAGCGTTATAATAATGGCCCATCGCATGTTTGATACCACAGCGCCAGGCAGGCTTTTCGTCGATGGATGCCGATTCAAAGTAGGCATCGGGAGGGAGGTTCTGATGAAGTTCCAGAGTCTTCGAACCGCTCGGATGCGGCGGCAGTGGCTTGTGGTTGACTGCCTTCGTGGGATGAGGGTGTGACACGATCTGTTTCGCAGACTTTGGTACCATCGTCTTCTGTTTGGTCGATGGCTTCGTCGCGGCTGACTTAGCCGCGGTTGGCCCAACCTTCCTCTTCTTGTTTGGTGACTCCGTCGACTGCTCCTGTGAATCTCTCGTTTCCTCCACAGCTCTGCCCTTTCCTTTCTTGTCACGAATGCTCTTTGCCGGCTCGTCTGGAAGTGGAAAGGGCAAACTCCGTTTTGGCGGCGCCGAAGCCCTTTTCGCTCTGTCTGGGATCATTTCGAAAACGTCTATGGTGGAATTCGTGAGACTATTGTTCGTGGTGCGTTTGGTAGGTTCGCTAGTCTCTACAATCACTGGAACCTCTTCCTCGTCCCGTGATCGATGGGGATGTGTGTCTTGTTGTTGCTCTCGAGCTGTAATGGCCTGGACTTGCTCTTGATAGTCGTCTTCAGTAGGTCGATAACCCATGGCTATTGCTGCAGCAACTGCTTGCCTGATGCCTTGAAGTGCCCTATCAAGAGTCTGTGGTGGATTGCCCCACTTTTGCATTAGCCGCCGCTTGTGGCCATTGATGAGTCTCATTCGCCAGGAATGTACCTTCTCAATATCAATCCTGAAAGTCTGCGTGGGTCTATAAATATGCTCGCTGTTGAGGGAATTGACGCCATAGCGACCAAAGAGCTCCTCGACTTGGGTCGGAGGGACACGGGAGATGTTGGGATAAAGAGTCGAACGGTCAGCTGGCGAGTGTATTCGTTTGCCGCCTAGTTGTAAAATGTGTGAGCCGGCCAACGATTGGAGTGCTTGGCTAGCATCAGGCATCTCCGCGTCGTCGACAGCCTCATGGGGAGTAAAGATTGTGGGCAGAGGGCTAAGTCGCTCCGTAAGTATGGCGGGTGATGTGAAAGTAAGCCAGTTGCCACGCGGCGCGACATGTCGTTCTTCCCTGATAGCTGCTCCAGGCATGTTTTGACCGCGTTGCTTCCTGGATGTTGGTAGCTTTGTCGGGCGACCGATGGGCAAGGTCTTACCGAAGACATTCTTACGGAACAGCGTGCCAGTAACGTCGTCAATCTCTTCCAGAGGCGCGGCGTGACGATTTGTGGGATAGTCAGTCGTGGAGAAACGCACCATCGAGGGATTCGGATTAACACGGTGCCATGACTCGTCCATCTTGCGCGTCACGAAGGACAAGTTGCCAGGACCGAAATTTGAAAAGACCTCTGAGTTGAAGGCATGTACATCGAGGAATGGTGCACCGTCCTTTCCGTCGTTGGCGAGGAGGTGTACGATGCGACAGTGAGCGTTCCAGACCATCTTGTTAGCGATCCTGTTGACTTCCCTTGAGACCGACTTCAGGTAATGCTCAACGGTGGGTTGCTCATCGGTCATGTCTTCGGAACACTGGGCGATCTGGTCGGGGTGCAGGGCATGAGCCACAAAGGTCTTGAGGAAGGTCGCTTCATACGCCTTCTGGTTGGCTTGGTACAGAGCAAAGTTCGAGTAGTCCTCCTTGGATGGCATACGGCGGTTGAGGCGAACACCGGTTCGGGCACGCTGAAGGCGCGTGGGATGCAGTTGAGTGTTGTCGTCGCGAGGGAAAGCTATACAGTGTGAGTGAGACTCTAAGACCAGCGCAAGTATCGTACTTGAATCTAGAGGTAGACCACATGGCACACTGTACTGCTCGTATGTATCCGACAGAGACAGCGAGTCGGAGTCGTCACAAGCCTCTGGAACCGGGCTGCGTCGGCTTGGACCGGCGACAGGCTCCATGAACCCAGGAGAAGGTGGGTTCAAGGAGCCATCGCTCCAGTCGACCTCGTCTTCATCGGCATATACCATGATTGGAGTAAAAGAAAGTGATGGTATGAAGGATATAGAGTCGTTAAAGAACGAATGGAAGATGGATGTGATGAAGAAGGACAGACACTATGAGGAAGTTGGTTTTATAAGCTCATCGTATGGCCCGCAATGCGCTGCCTGATGCAAACGGCAGACATGAGCAAAGCAGACATGGTGGGTCATGCTAGAGCATGATGCCGATGCCCGAGGTTCGAAAACTAAGCAATGAGGACGCATGTTGAGCGTTTGCTACGGCTGCGAACATCAACCGCCGCCCAAAAGCCGCATCTTCCGCCCGGTGCATGGCCAATTTCAAGGCATCAATCATGCATCTCGAGCGATGATTGGGTCGCCGAGGTCGCGGCTTGCACGGGGGCAGCTGGTCGTTTGTTGCTCGAGAACGATGGGATGTTCCGTCCATGTGACGCATTTTACGCATTTAACTGGAAGTAGATATAGAAGCAAGGCGGAAGGAAAGGTCGGTGGGAATGAGAAGATGGGCCGAGCGAGTGATGCTTCGAAGCTGTCAGGTGGACCAATTGCATCGTCTACAGGCGGCCGAAAAGTAGTAGGAAGACGCATCCATGAGTTTGCCCGAAACGATGCGTGGTGTATCAGCATGGTATTTCTACTGTGGTGCAGAGAGGCCCGCACCCGCATGGGAGTATGAGAAAGCCCAGAGCGAGCTACTTTGGGCGCATGTGAATTCATCGCTGCAAGTGAGGCGGCTTCCCTTAGGTAGAAGTCGTGTCCGAATGAACAAAAGAAGAAGACGTAGTAGAGGCTCGACAAGCATGTATCGTCCAAGAGGCGAAGTACATTGATTGTAAGTAAGATCTATCCGAAAGGGCGATAGAGACCCGACAGGGGAGTCTGGTGATGGAAACGACTACGGGTCATTGGCAGTTGCGTCAATTAATCACACGTTTCTCGTAGAGGATTTGTGAAGTGCTGCTATAACGACGTGCATCATGAGTCGTGCATGATATCTAGGTAGTATTGGGGTGAAGGTGAGGCTGAGGTGTGGTCGAAGTGACCTCAGACGATTGGCGCACGGATCCTTTATGATTGGTCCTCAGATTGGGACCCTCGAACACGTCCATGTGGCATTCCGGTTTTCGAGTCTCAAGCTCCAATTGCTTCGACCACATATCAAAATGGGGAGAAGGCACATATCATCACTTGCCTTACTGCTTCCTGTGCTTGCCAGCACCGCAGATGCGGCGTCTGACGCCGTCCGGCCGCGGGGTGTAGCGCCGGAGTGTACGTTCACCTGCTAGAGCTTGTGGAGCTATGAGGTGCCGAATTTCGAGAATTAAT
This sequence comes from Clathrospora elynae, assembly GCA_010015635.1. NCBI lineage: Eukaryota > Fungi > Ascomycota > Dothideomycetes > Pleosporales > Diademaceae > Clathrospora > Clathrospora elynae. Next base: position 1,096,421 of record ML975997.1, read on the forward strand.
GCTTTATTTTAGTTGCGAAGTATTACAAGGACGCCGAGACATTCACTTGCATCTCGAACCCTTCCATCATACTCCCCATCGCCCGGCTGAACGACGACTACTGCGACTGCCCCGACGGCTCCGACGAACCAGGCACCTCCGCATGCTCGTACCTCTCCCGGCTCTCCCCGCCACAGCCGTTGAACTTCAAGAACAAGGACGTCAACTCTACGCCCGCCCTACCTGGCTTCTATTGCAAGAACAAGGGCCACCAGTCGAGCTACATCCCCTTCACCAACGTCAACGACGGCGCATGCGACTACGAGCTGTGCTGTGATGGGAGCGACGAATACGATCATGTGGGTGGTGTAAATTGTGAAGACCAGTGTGCCAAGATCGGCAAGGAGTGGCGGAAAGCGGATGAGGCGCGGCAGAAGAGCTTGGGTGCTGCGAGACAGCGGCGGAAGGAGCTTGTCGTTGAGGCAGGCCGTATGCGGAAAGAGGTCGAGGATCGTATACAGACGCTCCAGACGCAGATCGATGGAGCAGCACTAAAGGTCGACGCGCTGACGAAGAGCCTCGCTGAGATCGAGAGGGCAGAGCGGGGCAAGGTGATCAAGGGCGCAGGGAAGGGTGGGAAGGTCACGGTGCTGGCCAGTCTGGCTAAGGAAAGGATCCGAGAGCTTACTGACAATATAGACCGGGTGCGGAGCGAGCGAGACACTGCGAAAGGACGAATCGAGGAGCTTGAGGGCATGCTGAAGCGCTTCAAGGAGGAGTACAACCCCAACTTCAACGACGAGGGCGTGAAGCGCGCAGTCCAGGCTTGGGAGAATTACGCCGCACAGGACCGACCTGGACCGAACGACGCGCTGGATCGCGACCTCGATGAGATCCTCAAGCCCGACTCGGAGAGTGCTATCAAGTGGGAGGATTTCGAGACCGTTGAGGAGTCCGACGTTGAACTACGTAAGTTCTGTGCCTCCCCCGACCCCCTCAACCCCCACTAACGTCTTTACCAACAGTCTACAAATTCGAAGAGTACCTCCCCACCCCCGTCCGCAGCTGGGTCGACGCCAAACTTCGCGACCTGCGCGTCCTCCTCATCGAAAACGGCATCCTCGCCGACCCACAATCTACCACCGACACCCCCGAATCCAAGGCCGTCACAGACGCAAAGTCGCAATTGAACTCCGCCAAACAGGAACTCGACAACGACAAATCTGAACTCACAAAGCACGAAGAAGACCTCACAAAAGACTACGGCCCAGACAGTATCTTCCGCGCCCTCAAAGACCGCTGCGTCGAATCTGACTCTGGCGAATACACATACGAGCACTGTTTCCTCTCGCGCACGACCCAAAAGTCCAAGAAAGGCGGCGGCCACACCGGCATGGGCAACTTTGTGCGCATCGAGAGCATCACTGTTGACGAGGAGTTGCCCGCCGACGGTAAAGGATTGGGCTCCGGCGAACGCATTGCGCTCAAGTATGAGAATGGCCAGCATTGCTGGAATGGGCCGAACCGGAGTACGCAGGTTATCCTGGCCTGTGCGGAAAAGGACGAGATTTGGAAGATTGTGGAAGAGGAGAAGTGTGTTTACCGCATGGAGGTGGGGACCCCGGCGGTTTGTGGCGTCGAAGTACAGAAGGGCGCCAGTCCCGAGCATGGTGAGCTGTAGAAGGGGAAGTGGGGTACAGGATACGCGAAGGATTGTGAGGGAAGTGAATGATGTTTGGGATTGGTTGGGTGTTGAACATCCTACTATTCATAATGCATCTCCTCGCCTACTTGATGTCGGATTCTGTTTATGGGTCGTTGGCGGTAACTCACAATCCTATGCTGGAATCATTCGGTGCTGATGATCAGTTCATCACACTCACTCACGCTATGCTATAAGCAATTGTACCGCTTGTACATATACTCTAACTGGTGCTCAAGAACAACATGAAAACCTACAGATTAAAGCATTGCGACTTGAAGTAGAATTATTGGTGCAGTATCGCGTACTTTTTTTTTCTCGTTCGCGCTCTCTACAACACGTAAGTTACCAAGGCCGATGCATATTGCCTGTAAGCGTAGCGCTGGGTCTCTATGCCGTGGTTTCCACTGTACAAAACGTAGTCTTGAAGAAGTGTAGTCATTATAAAAAACCAGAGTAATGTAGACCCTACAGAGAGCTTACATGATTAATCCCGGTAGCGTTAAACGGTGTCATTGTTATTATATTCAGCAAGAAAAAAATCGAGAAAAAAAGTGTTGGCGATGCATGGGGTTGAAGCGATAAATCTCAGAGCCTGGAGATGCTATACATGCCATTGCAACAGTGTCTTAAAATCGCCGTCTCGTGGAAATTAGATGGTATGTATGCTTAAAACTGTACTTACTGGATGTGCGGCCTACGCTGGTGAAGGGATGGCGTGCTCCTGTATTGATGATCCGGCTGCTTCCTAGTAGAGAGAATAGACTGATGACGACTGTCACTTATGCACTAGGACTAAGGTTCTGATGACTTCTGTCCGACATGCGAGTGGAACCTCAATGGCGGGCCGTGAAAGCAGCTCTTATTAATAGTATGCTTTTGGTCTAAGGTGCACGGGGGTGGGCGGCGTGGCGTAGCGTGTAGAATAGATCAATGTTGCGATTAGTTTGAGTTATCTTTAGTATAGACGTCAACCACGAGCGGATGGCACGGGTTTCGAGTTAGTTGAGTATTGCCCCGACACTGCCTTTTGCCATCGCAGCCCAGACATGGTGTTCGCTGAAACCGCACTTGCGGAGAAGTGGCCGCTGTGCTGATGAGACCGACCGCGAGAGGCCATGGGTGTGTTCAGGGCGCGATCCATCTCGGGAGCCGCTCCGCAGGACCATAGTTTGTTTGCCAGCTGAGCTTGTAAGATGACAGCGACATAGATGGCGTCGACTGAATGCCATAGCTCATTTTTGTGCGCCCACACAATCCACCCCAAGCATCGAGTCAACATGTCTACAGACAGAGCTTTTGCAGCAGCGGGAAGTAGGATTCGAACGCTGAGCTTCAATGTGAAACCCGAGCCCGTCATTAACAAACGGAGCTTACTATCAAAAACACCTTTGAATGTGGTTTGTACGTGCAAATTCTCAACGTCGAGTTGCAACGATGATGCCTGACAGATGCATCCACTGATGCTATACATGGATTTGCGTACGGACCACAGGGAGGCGTGATGTCAAAAGCATGTGCGTAGCTTGAAACAAACGCGGAGGTTCTGAGGACCTTGAAACTTCCCCAAGGGCGGCCACAAACACTTGGGGCGTGATTTTATTTGCCACACAGGCCGTAGCGCTAACTTTAACGCGTCTTCGTCGCGTGCTGTGCGGGGAGTTTGACAGCAAATGGGAATTCACTGTCCGACAGGGCTGATGTAGCGTGGATCCTTCAGCAATTTCGCGGGCGGCTTGGAGATGATCCTCGTTCGCAGCAGCGGGCAGGCGGTACTCAAATTTGCAGACCTCGTGGCAGCATGCCGTCGATCGTAATCCATGGGTCCTTGTAAAAGGCCTGTGTGATGATGGTTGTCGGAGTCCCGTCATGTGGAGTGTCGACTCAGATATTGTAGACGCAGACAATGCTGAAAAACGTGAGCAACGTGCACCCAACAAAATGAACTAAGAAGCCCGTGAAATACGGTGTTCTGATTGGAGGGTGGCAGCCAGAATAGCCGACTTGTATCCTGCGGCTTCTGTTGTTGCTGCAGTCGTATGTAAGGACAACGCAAAGTACATGAACATGTATTAAAAGTATTCAGCCTGGATCTTTCTGAGCAAAAGAGGAGCAATCGCCGTTCGTGTGCGACAAGGGGCGGGCGGATAGGAGAAGACCACGCGGAATATCATACGAGAGTTGACCAGGCGTACGGATACGAGCCTGGCCACACCTAGTACCTATCTCTCGCAAGAGTACAAGGCCAACGGGGCTCCCGCAACGCTCGAGAGTCGATCGAGAGCTGGTTGTCACAGCATTGGACTCGGGCGATCGATTCTGCACTCGTAGCGGTACGTTGAAAGGGGAGTGAAAGATAGCAGGCGGTTAGGCCAGGGGAACAGTAATGGCCACCGGGTCCATGACTACGGTCTGCGGATGATTCGTTCGACTCCTTGTCCGTCCCGAAGTTAGCGGCTTCAGGTATTGCCATGGGCGTTTGGTATTTCTGGGCCGCCTCGGCAATTGGGTGGAGTATAGCGTCGGGAACTGTAGAGCTGACCATGACGAGAAGAAGCCGAAAGCTGATGTGTTGCCACGAGAAAAGAGAATAGATGTACAGCGATGCAGGCAGGGATCGTGAGCCCCTCCCGGCGCTGCAAGGTACGCGTTCAGGGCAGCACACTGATTGGGCGAGGTGCATTGGCATTGGCAGCACGATGCAATCACTGAGGAGAAGAAGCTTGCCGTTGGTGCAATGGCTGCTGCAAGATGATTCATTGCGATGTGAGTCGTGAAGGTAAGTTAAGTGAGTGTGTTGTTCTAGGAGGTCGGAATGCCTCTGATGCGCGTCGCGGAGGTAGGAGCGACTGCTCTAGTGCCCGTTGGAGGTCTTTCCTCCCTCACACTTCCTTCACTCGCCCGCAGCCCCTGCGACGGCGCGGGTGTGCGCTCAAAGGCGCTCACGATGGCAACTGTCTGAGGCACGCGGGTTATGGCCCGCGCGCTATGCCACTGGGGTATCTGCATCGTGATATCTGAAGCGCCCATGCACGGCGCGGAAATGAGCGTAGTGGAAATTGATCCTTGCTCCTGCTGAAGCTTGTGCTTCTGTCACTCCCCAGAGAGCGAGTGCATATCTACCTACCCACGTCGCCCGCTCCCTGGAGCCACCTGCTCGTCGATTCGCGAGATCCGCTTTTTGCATTTCTTTCCTTCACCCTGCCGCATACACCGCAGCGCGCGTGCTTACACTCCTTCATCCTGTTGACAAGCTATACACTCTCCTTAACCTGCGATAATCTACTGTTTATACATTTTCCCGCCAACCCAGCCAAACATCACGCAACCTTGGAACGCTCGCAGAAGCCCCCGTGTCTAGTTGCCGCACGCTCCCCACCTTTCGATTTACGTTCGCTTCGCACCTGCCTCAGTGCATTCCTCTGTATTCGAAGATCGACCGCGCTGTTGTTCCGGCCTCCACTACATGGAGCTCGCGCCCGCACCTTTCCCCCGAAGCTAGTGGCGCTCACCTCCTCTCAGTCGATCGCGACTGCCGCCCACAACATCGTAGCCGTGACGTGAAGACTCGTCTGCGCACGATTCCAATACCGCATCCCAGCGTGCTTGCTATAATTTGTAAGGCAAGCTCCCGGCCGCGAACACATCACCGCGGCTTCCTACAGCTGTCACGCGTCTTCGATGCACCCATTGGCTGTGCTGACTCTTGCTAGACCACAATGAATCGTTGGTTGACCCGAAAGAAGGATGCCGGGGAGGACCCGACCGCTGGAAAGAAGGCGAAGAAGGGCAAGAAGGGACAAGAGGAGGTCAAACCGGAGTTCGATCTCATCTCTGCATTACCCAAGGTAGATGATTTCCGGACCAGTCTGATCATGCCGGGCCTTTCTACTCGCTTCAGCATGTTACGAGAGCAGGACGACCCGGCCTCTAAGATTGGCAAGGCCAGCGACGACAGCGTCCTGCAACCGAAACGGCAATCACGGCTCCACGAATTCGGCTTCGTCCCTGGCGGGCTTTCGGACATAGCCGAGGTGTCATCGCTCAATGGGTCGATACGGCCCCTGTTCGCAAACAAGAGGACCAACTCCTTCGACAGCAGCCGAGACGACGATGGCTCTGGTAGCATAATGACCCGGGCTAGACCCGGCGAGGGCAATGTCTTGTTTGGTGGCCGGCAGAAGATTTACATGGTCTCGAACAACAACACCAAGGGTCTTGGACGGACGCTCTACGACGACGACGTCAATATGTCGGCTTACCAACGCCTTCGACAAGAGGAAAGAGACAGACTGAGGCAACAGCCAGAGGAGCATGAGGGGCAGCGCTCGGAACCATCCAGCCCCACGGCTTTCAGTCGCAAGAGAGAGACGTCTTCATCCACCAACTCTGGCACACTAGACCTACGCATCTCCACCGCCGCGACATCAATAGCCTCCCAGGGCGCCAACTCCGTTACAGTTTCTTCCCCTGCATTTCCTCCCTCAGCCTCACCTGTCTGGTCCCCAGACTCGACCCGCTCTACGACAAAACGAAGACTATACGACCTTGGCCTCGACAATCATATTCAGGAGCAACAGTCATCTTCCATGCACCGTCTCAACACAATACACAGGGCAAGAGCACCGACAGGTCGATCGACCCCGCCAATTTCATTGTCTCAAGCAAGGTCTGCAACAAACCTGAATGACCGTTTCGACCGGGGTCCAGTCTTCCGCTCAGATAGCCCCAATCGGCCTGGGTTCCCTGGCATGAGCCGAAACAACTCTTCCTCCGGATCGAGTCCAGTTCTGCCTCGAGCACAGTCCCCAGCATTGACAAGTCCAATCGCCAGTGACAGCGAGGAAGCACATACCCTTAACGCTGCACTCCAGCCACACGATCGAGGCAAAGCCACGGCCATGGGCGCCTTCAACAAACCCAAGGAGGCATTCAGCGAGGAGCAGTACGCAGAGCGCCTTCGTCATATGCAACAAGAGCGCGAAGTGCGTGAGGTGTCGGCACCCCAGGTCGAGAGGTCACTACGTAGACCCTCCTTGAGAGACCGTGCAGAGCAGGAGAAGCGTAGGCGTGCTGCATCTCAAAGCAGGAAGGGCCAGGAGCCTGAATCACCTGCTGAGCAGACTACAGCGCCATCTGCCTTTTCGAGGTTCCAAGCTGCTGCAAGCCAAATGAGACCAGCTGCCCCAGCCACACCAAGCTCCCCGCCGAAGCGGCAGCTACCGAAACCCCCATCTCAGCATGCAGAATCTCTAGATCAGCAAAATAGTGGAACATTCTTCACGTCTCAAGACTCCAGTGATGATGAACAAGAGACATCGCGGCCAGTGATTCCTCGCAGGTTCGACAACCTTCCTGTCGCAACGGGACCCGCGCCTCCAATCTTTGAGCATCCTGCCCTCCGCTCTCGCACCACTGAGGACGTTTATCAGACTGGTCCTGGTGCTGAAAGTGCTGATCCACCTCAGAGTCTTACCTCTCGTGCTGAACTCGACGGCTATGGAGTGGATTCGCCCACACTTGGTCCCGACAATGGTGGACTTAGCGGAATGATTCGACAGCATCTGCGCAATGTTAGCAACGTCTCCTCAAACTATGGCGAATCTGGGCTGTCGATCATGAGCCCTCCTTTGGGTCTCGCAATCCAAACCCAGAATATCAGCACGCAGCCACGACAACCGGGTTCTGAATCTGCCACACCAGCACCCTCTACCTGTAGCCACTCAAACCCATGGGATCTAGATGACATTGACAATCAATACCGCGAAGAGCGCGGAAGCCCCAACTCTGCGAGCCCAATCGATGGACAAAAGCTGACACCACTCATAATGAGCGCTACTCTGCCAAGCGACATTACAACACCGTGGGACCTTACTCCCAGAAGGACCCATGACCGTATTGCCAGCAACGAGACCGAGGCCGATCATGAGGCTTTGCAACGAGACCTTGCTCAGAGACAGCGTCTCATACAGGAGAACTTTCGCGCAAAGGCACAAAGTCGATCTACGAGTCCAGCACCTGTACAATCTTCTGGACTAAAAAATGCCTTGAATATGCTTCGTGCCAAGTCGAGTCGTGAATCATTCGCCACAGTCGGACAAGTTGAGATCTCGAACAAATCGATAAGAAAGCTCACACTTGGGGCAAACTCGGCGAATGGCAGCAGCTCCTCGCTTGTTAGCCTCCACGGAGGCGATAGGGCCAAGCCATCTCGCGTGTTGCAGCAAAGCGAGCAGGATGCCCAACGTGAGATGGAACATCGGCAACGATCAACAACTGATAACAACCGGACAGGTCGTCCCGGGGGCAGATCTCCACCCGCGTCAAATCGAAGTTCAACACGAGATCGTTCGAGCTCTGGGACGTCGTCTGGTCGCTCCCGTAGTCGAGCTGATCAGTATCGTGACGACTTAGACCAAGCTATGGCCGAAGGATCGCGAGCTGCGTACCCGCCTAATACGCTCCCATCTTTACCTGGATATGTTGCTCATCCAACTCCACCACTTCCTGCTGAAAGACCTTCGCTAGACTCTCAGGCCCGCATGCGTTCGCGTAGCAATAGCAAGACAGCTGCCACTAACTACTTTGAGTCGAAGCATCTCCAGCCCATTCAGACCGGTACTGGATTAGGGCGTCTTCCGGGTTCCCAGGCTCAATCTCCCGGCCTGCCTATCTCACCTCGACCCTCCCCTGGTGGCCACAATACTCCAAGTAGCAATGGCTACCCACTTCCCACATCCCCAATGCCTCTATTTTCCACCTCCCAAACCCCCCCTGTCTCCAACCCCACGACGCCGAATGCGACTGCTTTCAACCCAAGTGTAATCCAGCCTAGGCAGGGCATGTTACGGAAGAAGTCGGTCGCGAAGTCAGAAATCTCAGAGCCCATTTTCCTCTCCACAACGTCTGTCATCGACACTGTCAACCTACCAGCAGGCGCATCCCTGAAGAATGGTATTGATCTTGACGCACCACCCGTCCCACCAATCAACCCGATGAGACGGCGATTTGGCTTCGGTCGAGGAGAGAGTCAGTCTCCAACCTCCGATCCTGGTGTTCAACCCGGCATGGACACTTCACGAACCCCTCACGTCGAGCCATTACGCATAGGCTCTCCTGACGCTCTGGCGAGCCAGGCCCAGCAGTCTAAATCCAGATTGAGGAAAGCTACGAGTGAGGGCAAGAGCTTGCGCGGGACTGCTCAAAGTCAGCTTGGACCTTCTCCATCTATACCACAGAACGGCTTCACAGGACGCAACAACTCGCCTCCTCGTGCGATCAAAAATTCATCTCAAGCTCAACAGCCCGTGGAAGGTGGCATGTTTTAGACCACACCTCTTCGTGCCCAAAGGCTGCAATCGGATTTTCTATTGACTTATCGGCACTTGCGGTCAAGAGCAACAGCTGTACAACTTGTGGCATATTGATGGAAATCTGTTTCAATTTTACTCATCTTCTCTTCTCGAATTTCCTATTTTGCGACCATGGCCTATTCCTTTTTTATGCCTCCAGCGCAGCCACATACCTTGCAACATTCTCTAACTTCTTTCTTTTGCTAATTTTTTTTTCACGATCAACGATAGGGTTCTGGCTAGACTGCGACCCGGCACCGGGCTGGACACGGTGTTTCTGGAGGCTGGCATCACAACACAAATTTTCTGAGTACGATGGAACTAGAGGCTTTTTGAATGTTTATTGGGAGTCGAAGTGTACTACTAGTTACCACTACTTTCCTTTGGGTAGGCTAGTCACCCTGTTCAGATTGCGTTTGTCGATGTCGACGACGCTGTAGTGTCGAATGCGAATCACTACACATCAACCACGCAATTCGATCCCTGACTGCTCCGATCTCGAACTCCACAAGTCTGCTCCGCCCCCACCATGCACATCGCGTCACGGGAGACCCTTGTATATGGCCCGCCAGTGGTTGGTGTCCACATACTGCAAAGCTGTGATGGTGCGGAAAGTATCAAAGTTTAAACGACCCTACCGTGTCCTAACGGTGGCGGAGAGTTCAACTATACTTTCTGGCTGATCAATCCGGGACCCCATTGACTGCTAGCATAACTGCCACGGAGATACACAAACGTTATCAAATGTCTTAACGACACATGCATGCATTAACACCATTTCACCCAACCGTTGTACTGTAGGTCGTAACCTCCCAGTCAACAAGATTTGCTGCGAAACAAGAGCAGCGAGTCGACCCAAACACTCCTATCATTCATCTTTAAGTCCAGGACCTAATGCATGTTATATTCGCTGCGGTGGTGTTAATCTCGAAACCCCACGGCGGTTGTTTCTTTCCGAGATAATCGCATGATACCGCGGCAGCACAATCCGCCTTGGGCTACCCCTCACTACCAACAACACACACCACGACGAAATAAGTGTGTGCAGCAATAATCGTGAGACAGAAAAGCAGTACCGGCTTCTAATCTGCAAGGGAAAGCATCATGACTCATGCCTCCATGTTTCAGCAGCGCGGGGCGGCCGTGCTGCTCCAACCACATGGAGCGTTCGAGAACAGATCGTCGCCGCTGATGAGAACCCTAACGTTGCAAAGCCACGGAGAAGGGAAGAGGTTGGTGATTGGTGAGATAGAGATGATTGCGGGAATAGGGCATCACGGGGAGGTGCGAAGAAAGGGGAAGGTGGTGGGACGAAGTGGATATCATGGTGTAAGCCACGTCCGGCACGCTATCGTGTACCTGCATTTGCATCTGTCGCGTAACCTTCCCGCGTAACCTTCCCGCGTACCCTTCCCGTGTATCCTTTTCGCGTAACCTTCTCGCGTCAATATCAGCTGCGGCAGTTTCCAATCGCTCCTTTAGCGTTGGGATCTTGCACTCTCACGGTGCCTTGTGAGCAAGCCAATGTGCGCAGTGGACCTCTTGAGCAAAAAAAATTGTTTATATGTGCTCGGCGTGTAAGTGCCAGTACCGGTATTGAGGACGCTACCACGCCACTCGATGTGCAGGGCATTTTCGGGTAAACCTTGCCAACGCAGGGCCAACACCATCAGTGCCGCGCCTTCCTTTCAAGGTATGCACTCCCGGATCTTCCAGATAATGCACATATTTACTGGAGACAGCAGGTAAACTCACAACTCCATCAACGAGTACCGATAGCAGGCTGCATAGACTTCGACTAGCAACATGCTATGTTTTGATCTACAAGAGCAAAGACTAGCCGTAGAACTCTACTCAACGCCTCCTCGGCTCCGCTCTGCGCCTCCTCGGCTCTACTCTGCGCCTCCCCGGCTCCAGCTGCGAAAACCAATGTTTTGCGTTCGGCCTTGCTTCCGACAATTCCTATTCGATCAATCCAATCACATCTGAAGGTCGCCAGGCAAGTGTGGCATGTCATAGCAGAGATCGAGGTTTCAGGGTCTTGGCGCGGTGGTCCCAGTTTCAAGATTAGCTTCCCAAACAACCCTTGTTGCCGATCAAATCGATCTACCCCTTTGATACAGCCTGCGGCAGCTCCAGTTTTCATCTCCCCATGAATCGAGTCCCATTTGTTGCTTTGCATTAAGTTTCACTCATCACCGTCTTTTGTTTGTATACATTCGACCTCACCCAGCTTTCTTTTCGCTCCAATCACTCAATCACTCTTTCGAATACTCCAAAGGAAATTTATAATCAAGATGCGTTTCCAAGCCACCGTCTTCGCCGTCGCGGCGTCCCTCGCCATGGTCGGTGCTCAGGATCTCTCTGGTATCCCTAGTTGCGCTGTATGTTTATCACGAACCCCACCCTACCCAATTCTCCCATCCATGAAAATCTAGCTCGTCGAAGACATCGGTTGCTCATGGTTATTTTGTACAGCTCCCCTGCTTCGTCGCCGCCCTCCCCGGCTCAAACTGTGCCATCTCCGACACAAAGTGCCAGTGCACCACCGGCCGCGAGGCCATCCAGAACTCGCTCCTCACCTGCGCACCGCAGCGATGCCAGGGAGAAGATATCACTAGTACGTCCTCTTTTTCCACACCTCTCACATACACCCTCCTCAATTCCCTAATACAAGCATCTATCCACCCCCTTGTCCTCACCCATGGGCCCCTAGTCCCGAATATCAAAATATACACTAACAACATTTTACAGAGCTCGCACCCGCTGTCGAGAAACTGTGCGAGGCTGTCGGCGTAACTATCTCTGACGTCCCCACTGCGCCCGTCTCCTCCGGCTACGCAGCCCCCACCGGCTCGGCCAGCATGTCGGCTTCCATGAGCCATGTCTCCGGAAGCAAGACTGCCAGCAAATCGGCGTCCGCTACTGGCTCCGGAGCCCCGGCTCAGACGACCAACGCCGCCGCTGCCAATGTCGCTGGAATGGGTGCGCTTGCGATGGGTATGGCTGCTGTCTTTTTGTAGAGACGGTTGTTGGGGAAAGATGGATAGACACATGACAAATGGGCAGCGAGGTTGGGCTTGGAGATTATAGTAATATTCTGGTATGCGTCGTTTATTGTCTAAGATATAATTGTTCGTTCTAGAGTGTTGTGCGTACGTGATCTATTGCGTCCATAGCGAGCTTTGTCTAGGCGTATCCTGCATCATATCGTTTCCAAATAGGTTACAATGAGCTCACCCATTTTTTTGACCAAATTGTGAATTCGTCTTCTGACCCGGTCCAGCTATGTCTCACAAGCTCGATCGCGTGCTTTGCCTCATTGCAGCACTTTTCTAGTATTTGTTTCGCCTCATCTTCATCCAGATCGTAGAACGCGCTCGCTAGATCGTCGACAGTCTCCGGTATTGTCTTCAGCAGGCCCATGAGCTCGTCGAGAGTCTTGCTGGGACTCAAAGTCGTGCCGTTGGTCGTCGCTGTTGTGGGTTCCGAAATAGAGGATGCCGGATAAGTCTTCAGCCTCCTTTTGATCAGTGCCTGATACAGCATGCCCACCATCTTCAGCCTCTTGATACTGGTATCGAGTAGCTGCTTCAACTCCTTGTCGTCCTTGCCCAGTTTGTTCGACGCGCTGAAGATGTCGTCTTCGTCGCCAAATCCATCGTCTTCTTTGTCACTACCCTTCGCTTCGTCCTCGTCGTCTTCGTCGATATCTTCACCCCACTCCTTCAACTCCTCAATCGCATCCAACAGTACTGCGCGCAACTCCTGCGCTTTCTTAACCACCAACCCCACAACCCCATCCGCGCAGAGTTTGAGCAGCGCATCACACGCCTCCCAAACCACGCCAATCGCAGAAAGCACTTCCTGCCTCTCACTCTCTGTCGGCCCTTCCCCTTTTGCCTTCCCGTCGCCATCCTGTCTCCTCTCCGCCATCTTTAACACCATCCCCAAAACATATCCCCACGTCCCCAGCAACCTCTGCACCTGCGCCCTAACCTCTACGCGCACAATATTCCCTACATCCCCCTTCTGCCCCTCTTGCGGTGTGTACGCAGCAGCGGTCACCATGCCGCTCAGTGGCCCTGAGCTCACATCGCCGAGTTTGGCTATTATGACGGAGGGCGTGAGGGGTGGGGTGAGGAGGAGGAGGGAGAGAGTTGTTGCGTGCGATTTTAGGAGGGTGGTTGTTGCTTTTATGACGTCGAGGGGGTTTGATAGTTCGTTTGTTGAGATTTCGGAGGCTGAAGGATCGTTTGGGGGTGCGAGTGAGGACCGGTAATGGGTGAGAAGGGCTTGCGTGCTTTGTGTGAGGGCGATGAGGGCGTGAAGGTCTTTGGGCTTCGCCATCGTTATTTAGATAAGTCGATACGTTTGGCGGTCTCAATTTATGGTGGAGGCAGGGGAGTAGGAAGGATAACTCAAAAACTGATGTCTGTGGTTTTTTTTGGCTCTACGCGGATCTGCAGTTGGAGAGAGTATCAAAATTTTGTTGGGGCAGTGACTCTTAGCGGGATTGTTCCGTCACAGCGTACGTCCTCCGCACTCCACCTACACCTCTATCAGAACCTTCTCCTCACTGTACTCACTTTCAACCCGTAAGATTGATTCAGTATTCCTGGTTTCCCTTTAGTACCCGAGAAAAAGCCTTGTCCCCAATATTCGGTCTGAGTGGGATTTACACTTCGAGATCAGCGATTCGGGCATAATGACCTATTCACTCCGCATCTGCTGCCCCCTAGCACATACGAGGGGAAATTGCACAGGCTAATAGCTCGTACACCAGAAACTCCAATATTTAGGCCTAGATTACTTTACTAGTTGTTTAGTTATTCCCCCTCTTACTACATCCCGCGATTTTCCGTCGCATGTGACAGGGCAGTACATACACAGTGGCTCCGGTTAGTTCAACACGAAAATCTTCAATCTGCCTCGCTTCCTGTTGCAGGTTTTGCTGTGTTGTTATCGCGCATACTTGCCGCAGTATCCGCAGCTTTCCCCAATCGACCTTCCGACGTTCCGTGGAGCTCGAGGCAGGCTGAGGGGCTATCATCTTTCACCGGAATCACAAACCGGCCAATGAGGGCTTTCAGCATGTAATCTCATGATCATATTTTGCAGCTCCATGCATGCCAGTCTGCATCATGCAATTAAACCCGAGGCTTGCAATTCGTTGCTCTACCCTCATGCCTTTCTAGCATCAGGCAGAAAACATATGACCCTCAGCAGAGCCTCACTGAAGGGCGTTCCAGCCTGGTGTATATGTGACAATCTTAGATGGGCGAGCGGGCTAATCATCGTAGGGTTTTACTACTCAAGCCAGCGACATATTTCACAGGTCCACCTGTCTGCATACATCAGCCACATCCGAACACTGCCTGCTCGCAAATCGTATACCTGATTCGCTAATGTCTTACTTGTGGGACACTTTTGAGACTTATCGCCTGAGACAGGCGGACTTGGAGACTTACCTCCGAGAAGTGCGTGGACCATGGGAGTTCTATATCCAAGTAAGATCATTCACTTATCATACGTCTGTGAACTAAGTATTGTGTGCAGGTAGTTAATGGGATTTATACATTTTGGATTCCAGGCGCATTGACTCCAGTACGAGACTCTCGATAAGTGACAACTACAGCCAAATTTCTAATGAATTGGTTAGGAAGAACGAGAGGCAATTGCTGAGTTGCGCTGGGAGGACAACTAAGAAAGAGGCGCAAGAGTCTTCCAATGCTGGGCCGCATCCTGCATGCACTCCCACATCGCTGGCTAGTGGGGCTTAGTCGATATGCATACCAGCAGCCTTAGGCAAAATATGTTACGGAGGACTTGATACTGCGGCTACTGTAGTCATACTATTTAGCTTGATTTATCCGTTTTTCTTCAGAAGCAAATCTACTTTCCACCTTTTCATCGCTAGGCCTCATTTCAATCGCTATGGCGAGCTTCATCCAATCTTGCGAGAACTCTCGGTTATATCCTCAGAATCTCATGCAGAATGGTGCACTCACCCACAATGTGAAGGCATACTTTGAACGACTGGAGTCTCAAGCAAAGCGACTTTTCAACGACAGGAAGGTAGCTGTCGACTTTCTCGACTTTGGAGCGGATAATGGTAGGCGTTCTTTCGAAAGTTCAATTGAGGATATTGACCATGGGGTAGGATATAGCTCAGCATGTGTCAAAGACTTGCGTGAGTTGGAGCTTATTTTGGGCTGCAGAGAGTCACTGAAACCGGAGGATAGTGACCCGGCATGTCGATACGTGTAGGATTTCCTCATAATATCACAATCTCCAGCTGACGTGAGCAGATTCTTGACTGCGGGTCAAAGCCGAGCTGCATTGCGTATCTCACACAGTATGTTTAGCTTCTTATGTACCTTCTACCAGGTCACGCCTTCTTTTCTGGATTTTGTCTTTCCTTTCGGAAGGCAAGAACATGCACAAGACTTCCATTTTAGTGGACTGAGAGAAGAGTCCCGGCTTGATCCGTACCAAGGAAATGACATGCCATCAGAGCTGGGCCGCTCAGGAAGAGATCTGCGCTTCTGTTACAACTTGCGGTCAGTGGAAACATCAAAAAGTCAAACCAGCTTACCATGGTCCATACGTCAATGTGCGGTGTATCATACCTTCGACCTAGAAAACGGACGGCTGTTCTGGATGTTGGTCAAGGGAAACAAAGATATCAAAGACCGAGTAACTGAGGCATCCGAGCGGCCCACGCACAACCGAATCAAGTCTCGCACCGAAACATTTGCGGCGTCCCTCGCAACACATCTCTTGTTGTGCAACTGGTCTGGCGAGAATTGGCGCTGGTATATCAATGATCTGGAAGACCAATTCCAAGCTTTGACGAGAGGAGCATTGGCCTTCCAGGTAGAGAAGCCACCAACGTCGCCATCTTCGCCTATGTCGCCCGATTCTACTGTGGTCAGTCCACAGATAGGGATGGGAATATTCCGGAAAGCATCTTGGGTTTCTCCAAATAGCTTTTCACCGCGAACCATCACCTTGCCACAACTGGTTACAACCCGTTCGACAACCTTGACGAATAACGCGCAGCCACAAACACATTCGCAATTACAGTCCCCGGTAGGGCATAATTCTCCAAATGATGACACTTGGATGAAATCAAGGATGGGAAGACCTTATCGTGCAACCAAAAGGGTGACCTCAAACCTGAGTCACCTGAGCCAGATTATCACAGGTAGTGTACGATCGTGGTGGCTAGACGACACCAACCGCAGGTCCACATCTCCCGAAGAGGAAAAGCAAGTGCCTTTGCTATCGTCGCCTACGAAGTTGACGCCTCCACATTTACCACCATCGTTCTCTGACAGCGACATTAACAAAACCACCGACATTTTCACCTTCAGTAACCTGCAGCAAATACATTATATCGAGGAAAAAGCACAAGAAGCTCTGCTTGTTCTTAAAATGAACACGGAGGTACTCGAGCAACTAAGAGAGCATTATCAATATGTAACAAATCATACCGGATTCCCACAGGAGCTGAGCACTGATTGTAAAGCTGATCTTCTTCATTTCGACAAAGGCGTGCTTGGAGTGGAGAAAGACCTACGCATGCTGCAGTCGCGCACGGAAACGCTATTACATCTCTTGGCCAACCGGAAAACCTTAGTGAGTAGTCTTCAAGATCTACTGTTTATTTATATTTCCAACGGCATCTACACCGGGCATTTTACTTGTAAACAGTTCTGCGAGAAGCTTCAATACTCTAACTGTAGTGCTTTCGCCTTTTCATGATCTGGGGTTTCAGGCGGTCTCTAAAGAACACTAATCGTCGTTTGTCATCGAATCTTGCTAACATG
Source organism: Clathrospora elynae (assembly GCA_010015635.1). NCBI lineage: Eukaryota > Fungi > Ascomycota > Dothideomycetes > Pleosporales > Diademaceae > Clathrospora > Clathrospora elynae. The sequence goes on from ML975997.1 coordinate 1,113,289, forward strand.
TTGTGTCGCAGCTGAGCGGAATCTTACAGCACCGAAGCTCTAAAGCTAGCGAGTTCTACGCTAAAGAATCCCGCGAGTCTGCAGCTCGGATGGAGAAGATGACAGTGAAGATGCAGGACCTTGCTATGATAACAAAGCAAGAGACGGTTTCGATGAGAGTCATCACAACGGTGACTCTTTTCTTTCTACCGGCAACGTTCATCGCAGTATGTATTCAATGACTCATTCCATCAGTTCACTTCTAACGATAGACAGACTTTCATGAGCACCGACATTCTCGGATTTGAGGACGGTGAACAGGACTTACAGATTCAGGGCCTCAGATTATACCTGAAGATTGCCCTGCCCATGACGGCACTTACATTCTTCGCATGGTACATTATTTACCGCTTAGCTAGGAGGGAGGCTCGGCCCAATGATGATCCTGAAGCAAGCGGTGGTGTGGCAAGAATGGCCTGAAATACGTGGAGTTTCTTTAGCTTCTTCTTTCCTTTGTCAGTTGTATGGGCCCCAGATTTGCTCCTAATATCTCGTGATATAGCTATTTAGACCGAACAGGCATGTTTCATTCAATATAGAGACGATGTTGTCCCAAAGCGCGGCTCACCTAATGTAGACCAGTGATGTAGCGACTTAACCTGGCCCACTCGGAATTGTCTTCGCAAGTGTCGAATGCTTAAACATATTATTTGATGGAGTCGTGGGCAGTAAAGGGACCACGAGAGTCCTGGCAATTCTGCTCTGCCACTGTTGTCAAGTAAAGAATTTATGCCTCTAGTAATCGTAAAGGCATGCAAATTAGAACAAGCTCTTGCTCCTTTGTAGGTGACGAACCGTGGCAGGACCTACTGAAAGTCTAGGTGTCTCAAGCCTTGATCAGTTACGGACCGGTGCATCTTGGCGGTCATTTCGCTCCACGCCAATGTCGAATGGTCTGACCTAAACTCAACGTCGCATCATGCCTTGACACACACAGATATTTCCGGATTCGTTAGTATTGTTTAGAAACGCATCCAATGCACTCGCTTCATGCGCCGCTATAGCGGACCAGGTAGGGTCATGCCACTTTTAGGCAGCCGTTCCCATGCTTGAATCGATGAATAACGAGTCCACAGAAGACCTACTAAGCAGACTCATCAAGCAGACCTATCAAGTAGACTCATCAAGCAGAATAATCAAGCCCGCAGCAGACTTATCAGTGCAGTACCATATTCTACGGTGGAGCTTCGATACTAATTCCTAGTACGACTGTCGACATAGACAATCTCTACTAGAAGCTAACAATAACGACCTAATTATCCCGCTCTTAAAAACACCCCTTAATGAAGAGCGCACTAGAAACCCAGACAGGGCCTAAGGCTAGGGGCTGGCAATCCCTTTATCGTAGGCAGCCGTTCATCTCGCCGCGTTGCTTTTGGTTTTGCCTCAAGTGCTATTTCAATTCATTCCTTACCATCAGTCTTTCAGTTAACCGAGAGCGTTACCCAATTTCAATTGCTCTCCCACGAGAAATCTTCCTCCCGTTAGAAAAATGAAGACATTGGCAAAGCAGGCGCGGCTGATGCAGGACCGATAGTCGTGGTGGCGGGGTCCTGTTCGCGTTGCTTAGCGAGCCCATATGAAGTAGCCGCCCGGGACCCTCACTCTCTCTACCTCTACAAAGTCACTACCCTGAGTCGTTATCGGGTGGCCATCGTCCAAGCTGTTCCCACGTATACCACCGCGCGCATCCGGACCACACGTCCCAATGCGCAACATTCACAATGACGACTAGGGCGCACATCAACGAACTTACCGACTTCTTCGACCAGACTAAGCGTTGGAGACGTTTCGCTATAGACGAGTCTTCACCAAAAGGACTCCGACCATTTATACCAATCCACGAGCTCCGAAACTATCTTATCGAAGCCAGGCTGCGGAAGCTTCTGCTATACGTCCACCGCTCCCCCAATGAATGGAGAGGAATCCGAGACAGCTATCTAGCTGTGTTTGCCATTCTTCTTACGATAGAAAAGGGCGCCTACATATCACATTTCACGCGCTACGACCGTTTAGCAGATAGCAGGCTACCACTCAGCAATCCCGATGAATGGCCAGAAGATTGCAAAAGCTTCTTTGAAGCCTTTGACAAGGCACAACGGGAATACTGTGCGAAACGGCTCGAGAACGGCCGCTTGAACGACACAAGTGTCCCAGAGAACACAGTCATGCCTTTCATCAAGAAGGAAGTCTTGAAAAAGGGACCAGACTCGACGGTCTTTAGAGTTGAGGTGCACCCAGACTACAACTTCCTCACTCGGGTAAAGCACCTCATGCATACATAGCTGTCGATTATGAATATTGCTGACTGTCTCGTGTTTAGGATGATCACAATCACCCTACTACAAACTTCTTCGTCCTGAAATCGTGCCGAGCGGATCGGAGTAAATTTCACAACAACGAAGTGGAGGCGTACAAGGCACTTTCGAGTCAAACATCATCCGACGATGTATTGCAAAATATAGCGCGCTTTTACGGTTCATGGACGCAAGGCGATACGTGCAACATGCTACTCGAGTACGTCGGTGGCGACACGCTTACAAGATTCTTCGAAAGCAACGAACCGCCAACAACAGAGGAAGATATTTTGAAGTTTTGGCGAAATTTTATACAAATTGCAAGACCAATAGCTCGCCTGCATCGTCTTCCCGATCCACAAAACACACACTCCTACAAACAAGGGTATTTGGATACGATATCCCATTTGGGTTCTTCCGGCTAACACCTCACAGACTGCATAACGATATCAAACCGGACAACATCCTAATCTCTGAGAAGCATGGAGAATCTCGATTCGACGTTTCATACAAGCTCGCTGATCTCGGCTTGACAGGGTTTGTTCTGGCAAATGAAGTCGATGAAGAAGTACATCTGCGCGACGTGCATGGCACGCAAATGTACAGTATGTTGACTGCATGCTGTGATCCAAACCGACACTGATAATCCTCAAAGGTGCACCAGAATATTACCACGGAGAGAACAACAGACTCGCACAACAGAGTATCACGCGAGCTAAACCGAGCAAAGATATCTGGTCTTTGGCTTGTGTTTTCAGTGAAGCAGCGGTCTGGTCGGTTTTCGGCCCAACCGGCTTCAGGAACTACCGGATAAAACGGGCAGAGGCAACTAACAATATCACGGCGCTCAAAAATACAGCGTACAGTGGCTGCTTCCATGATGGCGAAAAGTTTCTCGACGCCGTTCGCCACATGCACGATGATGTCATTCGCGGACGTCGCACAGGCATCGACAACGTTGTGGACCGTGTCGTCTGGATCATCGAAGGAATGATGAAACACGAAGCCTCACGACCTGACGCGCTCAAAGTACACGAAGATCTCACACGAGCATTGGAACCAAGCCGAACACCGCGAAATGATGTCATCAGCCCACCACCTCAAACAACACCCTTACATACACACCATACACACCATACGATAAATCGACAGATACCTCCGATACTTCCGGATGGACTTGGTCTGAGTGGGAGCTCGCCATTACTGCAGTCACCTATCAGTGTGCTACCTAATGTATACACCGGAGCTGGAGTAAGCTCTACTTTACCGCTTTGGGGATCTTGCTCCCCGGAACCGGATCGCCATCAATCGATGCCGTCTACAGCTTCGCCTGACTTTCGATATCTCCAAGCGGAAGGCTCGCTTGACAATCATCATGGACAGAGTGGACTGTCGCGTAGGCCTTCGTTGCACAGTACCCAGTCTCCACTGCTGTTCCCTCATGGTCCGTCACGGCCGACGTCTGGAAACTTCGAGACGGCTCAACACATCATTCCCGGTGTACAGAGCAACCTGATGCCTGCGTCCAATAGATTTTCGGCGCAGCAAAACGCGCTAATTGCACCAGCAGATTTCCCGACGGCTTCCGTAGATGACGTGCTGAAGTGGATATCCAAGAAGAAAGTGTACCCAAGTACAGTACTGCCGGGCCAAGAATGGCTGAAAAGACTCCATGGCCGAGATCAGGTATGGTTCGCGCGATTCGGCCTTTAGGTCCTCACAAAACTAACATAATCTCACCAGATCTTCCTGATTGATGACTCACAATCCATGAAACAGCACTGGAAATCAGTCAAACGCGTATTCGAAGCGTTAGCTTATCTGGTCAAGGGAATGGACCAGGACGGCATCGACCTATGCTTCACAAACAACTGCTCCGAAGATGGCCGCGACAAAGACCGAAAACGACTCATCAAAAATCTCGACAGGGTCCGGCCAGGTGGACAGTGTCAGATGGGCATCGCGCTCAGCAAGATACTTCCGAAATGCTACCCGGACCACGCGGAAAAGCGAGCCTCGTGGTATGCACGCGCCGCAGACAACAAACCCGGTGTCAACATTTACATCTTCACCGACGGCGTGTGGTCGAATGGCCCAGACCATCTTTGTGGCGTGCAGGAACATATCAAGCTTCTCGTGGACAAGTTGGTGGAGAAAGGCAGACTCCAGCACGTCGGTATCGAGTTTATACGCTTTGGGGACGATGGTGTAGGGAAACAGCGGTTGAGTGATTTGGATGATGGACTTGGCAAGTATAACGTGCAGAGAGATATTGTGGACACGGAACCGGCGACTGGAAATGTGTTTAAGATGTTGCTGGGGAGTACGGATAGTAACTGGGATGTGCTGCATAGTCGGTGAAAGGTTTTTTACCTTTTTACCCCCCCCCCCCTCCCAAACCCTAACCAAGGGAGATTTCTAATGCCCTGGTCAAACACAATTTACACGCTTGGTTGGAAAAAATCACGTTGGAGGAGGCATCAAGGACTAGAGGTGTGCCTGCGTCGAACTAACTCTGCCCCCATCTTGGACTCAAATCCTATGCGCACGAGAAGAACTTCTTGCTACCCAACATTTCTCAAGATTATACCCAAATTAGACAGTTATCAAGGCACAGACTCGTACATACACGTCACAACACATACATCGCATAAACAAGGAATCAATCACTCGAACGGTTCTCTGCCCAGTGTTTCTCCATCAGATCTCTTAGCTGTACACACACGACTCAACTTTGGTCTCCATATGCTCCTGCTCTAAGTCCGTCCGCGCGGTCTATTCGCAACTTTAAGCAAAACTCCTCAACGCGCTTACTGCGCTGCTTCTCTATTGTACATAATCAATTAGATACCTATATAACACCTGCTTTAGTTTTCTCAAACAAGCGACTGCTCTGTTGCATTAATATCTTGTAGTATGTGTACCAAATGTGACTTCCATTTTCGTAGAAGAACATTCTTTAGGTAATCTTGAAACTGTTCGCAAGACTGAACAAGCGAACGCTCCGGATCCATTGTACGACTAGAAATACAACTAAACGATGTTGATCTCAGGAGACTCTATTGACGTAGGCGCCAACATCAACTTATAAGGTTATAGGTATATCAATAGCCACGACCTTACCAGTGCCATAATAGGGTGCTTATCCCCAGCCAGCCTGCAAAGGCTGCACACTGCAGACTAGGCTGTGCTAACAAGAACAGTCCACTTGCGAAGCACGCACTATTTCTTTTCTTTATACAAAACGATTCCTTCTTCATCTTCCATGCGCAAAGCTGCCAGCTCGTCTTTTTCGGGCTAAAATATGTCTTAGTGAAAGTGTCGAGGGGGGCAAAGTTTCCGTACGTCGGTGAGGACTTTAGGTACCCAGAAACAAAGTGGAAATTTTTGGACCTATAAGCTTTAGGCACGCTGAAAGTGATTCGTCCGTGGTATGCGTACGCTGATGTAAAAATCTCCAGCTCTAAAGGTGCTCGAGAGAAAATGATGCAGGTCCACCTGCCTCAGTCGATACGTGTCAAATCATTCCCAGACCATGAGGGTCAGGCTGACTGGGCGGTGGCTGTGCGTTGCGTTCGCGGGGTGTTGTGAGGAAACCGGTGAATCGGACCTGTGTGGTTCAGGTAGGTTACTTGAAACTACGGGGCTGAATTTTCTGGATAGGCCAATCTGCCAATCTCTTTGGTATTTGGGTTCCGTGTAAGTCTAAAGGTGTTAGGTTCGCAGGAGCTGCGCGATCGCTATGCGAACTTTGTCGTGAACTGCTGACTGACTGCGCGAAGGCAGACATATACCTTGCAATCTAGCTGCGATGATCACATGGCTTGAGGCGATACCAAGAGATGATAACGAGTGTTGTGGCTGCTCGTTGGCTCGACAAGGCGTGAAGAAGAATATCGCAATACAGATGCAATATACGGGGTAATTGTGTAGATTTACAGATGACGATTGCGCGGGATAGTCCGATGGTGATCGTACGCATGGCGAAAGCATTCAGGCTGGAGATTTTGGAACACTACATGCATGTTACGAGGTGAGGTATACAGAGAAGTTGGGGATGCAGCACTGGTGCCTTCAGAGCCGAGGTTACCATACTTTCGTACGCTGGCTAGTCTTTACCTGATTCTCCTTCGCACTACACTCGCTGTTTTTGCAACAAGGCGTACCCACAGAAGCTGTCTATTAATTCTGCTTTCCCCGCAGTTGGGGCAGTGCTTGCATGTGCTATGTCGGCGCTTGTAGTTATAGGGCTGAGCAGGCCTCCTGCAACGAAAAACAACCCCCATGCCACCGTTGATCAAGTTTTAGCCTGGATCAGGAAGAAAAAAAACTGGGTTGAAAGCTCCAGCCCCAGTGGATAAAGGCAACCTCGATACTCTTCGCAAAAGAGACCAGGTAAGTACTCTTATTGGCACGAATACCAAGTATTGACTTTCCAGACCGTTATCACCAATAACTCTACTTCCACGGAAACATACCGGGCCAGATACGACGAAATTTCGAAGCTTTTGCTTAGTTGACGAAAGGCCTAGATCCTGATGGGATCAACATGTAATTTACCAACTCACCCGGGAGAGCGCAAGCCCGAAATCGGAGGGAGGCATTATCATATTTCGACCCAGTCCAACCTTCTCTACAGAATGGAGTCAACAGAGTCCTTGGAAAAAATATTGGATAAACTTGGATGATGACAGAAACAACCGCTCTTCGCGCTTACAGGGGAACATCGAACGTGGTGCCAGTGTCCATGCCCTCCTCCCTGACGGAGTCTGGAACACTGACTCCTCGAGTACAATATCCAAGATTGTCAACAAGGCCGCCACCAAATTGACTACAATAGACAACGCGAGGATACAATTCATAGAGTTCGGCAACGATGCAGTGTGTACTGTGCGCATGAGAGAAAGCGAGGAAGAGTTCAAGATCTCTCTGATCAGATGTAAGTGTCATTCCATAACGAACAGGCTAACCATTACTAACACGCGCAGGAGCATTTTTGATACTACGCGCTGGGATGGTAACCTTACCTCGTGTCCTAGGATCCAATTTTTGCTCCGAACGAGCGTGTTATGCCTGTCCCAACGGAACACTCGATGCCTGCTCCGCCAGAGAACGCGAACACCGACCAAACTAACCACCCAAATGTCTGTTCCAAGCGAAGATTTGAGCCTTACGCGTCCAAAAGAGCTAGAGTCTGCTTCAATAGAAGAGCTTGAGTCTCAGGCGGTTTGACATTTATAAACCCCCTGCTCCTGTTATTCGCTCGTACGCAACAACCGTCCATCTCCATCAAGAATCTTGGTATGACAAAGTTGGCATCAGCTCACTGCCAACTGTATTGTCACATACATCAGAACAAAAAGGCTGAATTTACTATGTTTGATATCCTACACCGTCTCTCTCTCTCAGCTGCGCACTTGTCATGATTACCGCGCCAGAACGCCAGGATATAATGCTAAAACAACGCCAGTGAAACAAAATAATAATTAAATAATGATCAGGTACTCGCAGCTTGTTACAAAGTCATGTTCATAATTCTTACATCTCCATTCTCTCTGTCACTGGCTCATGGGAGCCCGTCTTCCCATGCTTCTTCGACTTATCATAACAAATTAGACCAAGGAAGCCTTCAGAAGTGCACGATGTAGGTGTGGCAGTAGGTGTTGGCGTGGGTTTCGACCTATGATGTGTCTTCGCCGGCGGATCATCACCATCAAGACAGCCGCCGAACCAACCGGGGTATTGACACGATGACGTAGACGTAGGGGACGATGACGTCGTGGTAACTGTCGGTGCCGGAGCCGGTGAAGTGGTATGCACCTTGGAAGTAGTAGAAGTTGTTGTCTCGTCTTTACAGCCGAACCAGCCGGGCGTCTTGCATGTTGAGGTTGATGAGGTTGATGAGGTTGAGGTCGTTGTAGTTTTGCTGTGTGAGCCGGTGGTTGATTCATCGAGACAGCCCCACCAACCAGGTGTCTTGCAGGTTTCGGTTCTTGTACGAGTAGAATTCGATGTCGATGTCGCCGTCGCCGTGGGTTTGAAGCTCGTGGTGGTCGTCTCGGTGCCGTTGCTCTCAAAGTATTCCCAAATATAACAGTCGGTACAATTGAGGTACGGCTCGCACTTTGCAGGCGCATCGTATTTCTGTATCACGTCTTTGATGACTTCCATAATCTTGTGCGTGCCGATGCCCATGCGCCAGCCGAAGTCTTTTACGGTGTCATAAACGCACTTCTGGCCAGTATGGCAGACACTCTGCATAGCATATCCCCCGATAGTGCATACGCTGGTGGCCTGGTTGCATGCGCCCATGTACACGGGGTCTGCGGTATGTCCAAAGTGGAAGCCGCCGGTGAATTTGCGCTGCTGGAGCGAGCCGATCTGGTGGCCCGGGGGTACTGGGAGACCTAGACGCGACGCCGGCATGGCTTCGGGAACGGCCTCGAAGGTGACTGCTGGGTGGCCGAATGTGAGAGAGAGGAAAGAGGATACTGAGCCGCCGAGGGAGTGGCCAGCCATCCAGATTTCAGCGTCGGGGTATAATGCTGTAGCGTTGTGGTACAGATCCTGTGCAGCGTAGTAGTAGCGGTTCTTCTCGCGGAGGGCGGTGACGAGGCAGGTGGAGTTGCAGGTGTAGGCCGAGGTTTGACAGTCGCAGACCTGCCGCCAGAGATACTGCCCGCCCTGGCCACAGCAGCAGCTGAAGAACAGGTTGTCGTTGATCTTGTCGTTGGTTGTCGTGTCGGAGCCGTCGAACATGGCGGGAGACGTGCCCTTTAAGCCTATGACGACGGTTGCGTTCTCCGTGTCTGCGAAGATGTGCCCGCGAAGACCGTCTGCCTCCCAGCCGAAGTCCTCGGTGTAGTTGAAGCCCCCGCCTACGTCTTCCCATTCTCCAGTGTTTGGCTCCAGTATGTAGGCGTTCGAAGCCATGCGCGCGAAGCTCAGCACCGTCTCGCGGTCGGTGATGTTCGGCCCTGCGATCTCATCGACGGTCCAGTCTTCTGCGGGCAGCTGCACCGCTCGTCCTGTTGTTCTGCCCCAGTCCAGTATGCCGTTTATCGTCTCTTTGCTCCTATCCGCCAGCCTCTGGATGCTCATGGCTTCCGATCTGACCCGCAACCGGGGAACCGGCACGCGGTCTGCGGCGTGCTCGTCTTCGGCCATCCATACTGCCGCATGTTCTGGGACATCGAGGCGTCTATGAAGCCCCGGGTATTTGTATGTGCCGTGGTGGAAAATGTGTCGCAGCGAGAAGTCCTTCGCCGTGTTGTGAGCACTGGGAGACAGTGGCGGCGGCGGGAGGACGGGCATGTCTGGCGCGCTAATGACGCTCCCTGCGAGGAACGACAACAAGAGGGAGGCTGATACGCGCGCTACAGAGGTACAAGGCGATTTTCGACGCATGATTTCAAACTTAAGGAAAGAAAGGGAAACAAACAACGAAAGGGAATGGCGGTTATAAGCTAGAAGGAATGGTGATGGTTGCCTGCGTGTATGATGTCAATAGATACGGCGGCTGCTCGCACGTGCGTCGTTGCGGGGACGGCAGGAGCTCCACCTAGTAGCTTCGCGATCGATCAGACATCAAGACTTGGCTACGAGGCAGTCACTCGTTGCCGAAACTATTCACCTGACACATATCACATCTCGGATAGGCTACCTCACGTGGATAAGGATGATCTCCGGTACCTTCGGAAGTACCGCATGAGCTCGTCTCCGGTTTCAGCAACACCTCGATTCCGATGCAGGCACACGACCCTCTCCGACTTTCCTTGGACGCCTTTTCACGGTAGCAATAATGTCTGAGCGACCTCTAAACCTCCATCCCTCACGCTCCTTCACCCGACTCGAGTCGTCGCCCAAGAGTCCGCTGTCACGAAGCCGCGCGAGCACGCTGCAAGGGCCACATGCGCCAGATATGCCAGATCCGCTCAAGGCCAACGTGGTGCCGGAAGAAGATGCAAATGCCGACGATGACGTGTTTGTGCAGGACGAGGGGGAGGATGGGGAAGGCAAAGAAGGGCCCAGGGCGCCGGACGCATTCGAGGATTTGCCTATCGAGATCCGAAGCTTGACGGAGAGGTAATAGTCTCGTAATCATATCGTAGTGTTTGGTAGCTGACATGCTATAGATTTCTTGACTCCCTCACTGCCAAGGTCCATCCCACCCCGCTGTCCGCCGATTCCCTCTCCGACCTCTTCCAAGACTTCTACATCCGCGCGTCCGCCAAGATCAACACTCACATAGCCACACTTTCTGCTCGGTTAACAAGCGACCTGTTCGTAGCGAACAAGGGCTCTGCTCCGCCCAGTAAGCCAGGATCAATACGCAAAGGGTCTGATCCGTCAGCGGAACAGCAGATGCTTAGTGCAACCGAGATGGCAGACCGTAAGAGGGCAAGAAAGGCGCTAGAGGCAAAGCGGTTCGCACTTGAGGAGGCTGTCGAGCGAGCTGTGTGTGAGAAGGTTTACCAGAGGATATGGCGGCACCGCAGCACCGACGACGAGGAGAGAGATCACAAGCTCAGATCACGAACAGCAGCACTCTCGCTAGTTGGAATTGGACTGAAAGAGCTCTTGATGACTGGCGATGAGATGACGGAGGAGGAGCGCCAGAAGACCAAGGAGAAAGAGCCCGAGATTCGCGAATTTCTATCTGCGGCGCGGCAGGACATTCTCAAGATGAACGACGAAAAGTATCCGCTTGGAAAGGTCCAACACCTGACTGCTGCACACAAGTCGATTGTCGAAGCACTCTCGAAGATATTTCCAGCGACGTCGTCAGCCGACGAGATCCTGCCGACGCTTATCTACGCACTTATCACCATGCCGCCCGTATACTTGAACGTCATCAGCGACCTCAAGTTCATACAGCGCTTTCGCGGCTCCAGCCGAATGGATGGCGAGACCGCCTACTGTCTCGTTAATCTAGAGGCAGCCATCTCGTTCCTGGAAACAGTCGATCTTTCTTCACTGCGAGCGGAGGAGGCTGGTCCAGGGAAGCCCGACTCGCGACCATCGACTCCAAAGACAGAGATCACACCCATGTTCTTGGGCCTGTCAGACGCACCAGATCTGGTCCAGACTCCAGCCACGCCAACTTCAAAGACAGCACCCAGAGAGCCATCAAGTCCAACCACAAACAAAGCACAACGCCGGCTGAGCAACCTCATTCAAACACAGACAAACAAGATCGAGGCTGCATCAGACGCGGTCCGCGATTCGATACTCGACTCCGCTGATCAAGCACTTGGAAGGATCAACAATACACTAGACACAAGCTTCAAGTTCTTCTTTGGTGGTTTGCGGGAGAAGGACCCTAACAGCCCTATACAAGAGCAACCAGTACTGCCTAAGACGCTCGAGGATGCGATGAAGCTCGTGAGCTCTCCAACTCGAGCCAACGGCGATGATGACACTCTAAGTATTAGCGCCGCAAGTTCCGTACACGGAGAGGAGCCACAGGAAAGTTTGCCTCCCAAGGGGCTAGAGGCAAAGATGTCCGATCTCTTTGCTGGCCGGAGACAGATCAGAGATCATAGCGTCGACTCGACTCGGTCTGGAGGCAGCAACAGCGGGCGACGCGTCGCTTTCGCATCTACACCGACTGTAGAGGAGAAAACACCATCACCAGGGGCAATCAAGACGGATGCCCCAACCCCGAGCAACCCTTCCGCCGTTGAATCCCTCCGAAACATGGGTAACAACTTCAATCCGTTGAACCGTTTCGCAGGCATCAACGTCCTTCCCCGCTTCGGCCGCGCTGTGAGCAGTAGTAGCACACCCCAGCTCCCTACGCCGACCTTTGAGCAGGTCAAATCGCCTTCGCCGGAGCCATTAAGCCGGACTAACACAGCAGAATTGCCACAGGTAGATGAGAAGGGAGCGAGAGCAGTGGCAGCGATAGAACAGCTGAAGAAGACCGCGCCACCTGTAAAGCGCTTCTTAGACGCTAAAGATGCGCAGGACCTGAAGCTGAAGGAGGTTGATGAGCTGTTGAAGGAGTACCAGAGGTTGGCTGGAGCCTTGAGAGGGGCCATCAATCATTGAGATAGAAGTATGTAGTCTAAAATGATCAAGACAATTACAGAACATGAAGACCCCTGCAATTAATTACGCATGTTCCCTGAACAGTCGGCTGCCGTAGCGCGTCGATCGGTGTGGGTCCGGAGATGGTCCTGATTGGGAAGGGGGGCAACCGGTGCACAGGCGTAAACAGAGAAACCACAACACTGGTGCTCCCGAAGTTTCATGCACTCCACCACATTGGCCTCCAACAGCACTAACAATTTATTTCGACTCAGCAATGGCAGAACCCATGTCAATTCTCTCGCCAGAAAGGCTCAACGCCACTTCAAATGCGATGCCGATCGACGACTTCGACATGACCTTCCATGAGCCGCCTTCGTCGCCATTCGTGTCGCATATCGACCACAACCAAGAAAACATTGCGCCGACCCCCTCGAAACCGCTTCTCGATTTCGACGACGACATGCCGCAATCCGCTTTCAAGGTTTCACCGGAGAAGAAATGTGGGCTGCAGGAGCGCGCAAGCCCGCCGAAGACGTCGCCTGTAAAGAATTTGATGAGCGACTTTGAGGAGGCAGCACTCCAGAGCAGCACTGGAAGCCCGGCAAGCGCGAAGAAGAGCTCTCCAGCCAAGCCGGCTACGTTGGAGCGATCCGAGTCCGCAATGAGCAGCGGCTCCAGCAAGAGCCAGTCGCCTTCGAAACCCCGCGCCACTTCAGCCGAATCAACCCAACGCCTGCCTGTGCTTGAAAGCAATGCACCCGAGATACCTCCGACACCCTCGAAACGCCCTTCATCGTCCCACAAGGAGCCGATGTTGCGCGACAACGAAGGCCCAACCGTCGCTGTGAACTACGCGGAGGAGACACATACGGAGAGTCGGGAAACTCTTACGAGGCAGGGGCCGCAGGACGACGACTATGAGCTGGATCTGGGCATGGACAACACAGATTTCAACCCAGACGGCCCGGACCTCACCTCTGCGGACATCGACGACACGTGCTTCAGCAACTTCTCTGAGATGCCCGGGTTAGACATGACGAATTTCGCTTTCCTCAAGCAGAGCCCGGCCAAGGACGGACAACCAGATGTAAGCACACGCATTTACCGTTGAGGTTTATGCGACTAATCATCTGGGCAGACAACACCTCGCGCTCGCGCTCAAACGATACCTTCCACGATCCTCCGTACCGAGCGCACGCCTTCCCCTACACCACGCCGCGCACACAAAGAGAACGACACTACAAACCTACTGCTCGACTTCACCGCCCAGATTGAGTCCTTCTCATCGTCTCGCCGTACCTCTCCCGCGCGTGGACGTACATCACCCAGCAAGTCTACCACAGAGCCAAACCTCCGCTCCTACTACCAGAATCAGCGATCGCCTACCAAGGGTGCATCGCATGTCCCATCCACCCCAAGCCAGAGCCGCCAGATGTTCAACCTGCTAGACTTTGAGCTGCCACCACCACCAACACCGCGGTCCTTACCCACAGTTACTATTCGAGAGCTGGAGTCTGTAAAGTCACAATTCCAATCACAGGTTTCTTCACTCACGGCCAGCTTGTCGGGAAAAGAGGCCGAGATTGACGCTCTTTCGAAAGCGATCGGTGATGCTGAACGCCGTGTTGGCGAGGCACTAGAGACAGTTCGTGACGAGCGCTCGGCACGTGAATATGCAGAGACGCAGATGGTAGACTGGAAGGTCAAGGGTGAGGAGGTCCAGAAGCTGCTGCAGGACGTCCAGTCCGAGCTGGCTCGCAACGATGACGAGCGCGAGGAGCTTCTAGCTAGGTTGGCAGATGCTGAAAGGCGTACCGAAGAGGCCGAGAACCGCTCGTCCGATCTGGAGACCAAGGTCATCGAAGCAGAGAGCAAAAACGTCGACATGACCACGTTCATTAACAATGACGAGACGGATGAAAACAAGAAGACCTACTCGGAGATTGAATGCCAGGCCGCCATTGCCGAAAAGGTCAACGAAGTGGCACGAGACCTACACACGGCCTACAAGGCGAAGCACGAGAAGAAGATCAAGGCGCTCAAGGACAACTACCAAAAAAAGGCCGACGAACGGTGCAAGGAGCTCCGTTTGCAGATTATCCGACTTGAACGACAGGTTGAGGAGGCAGAGAAGAAGCGTGACAATGCCTTCAGCAGAATCACCCCTGGGGAGTACGACGCCAGGGCCGAGAACCAAACCGCATCGCCTCCGAAGGCCGCGCAACATGCAGAAGATGCACAGAAGCTGGAGGCCCAGCGAGCCGAGATCGAAAACCTCAAGGCCAAACTCGCTGGTCTACAATCCGAACTCCAATCTCTCCGCAAATCCCAGGACACTCTCGTCGAAGAGCTAGAAGCTGAGCGCATAGAAAAGGGCGAGCTGGTCGCCGCAGCCGAACAGATGCTGTCCATGTGCGGCGAAAAGATGGAAGAACTACAACAAGAAGACCTCCGCCGTTCAACAATGGGCGCTACACCGCCTTCCATGGCGCCCCCTCAACAGCAACACGCCGCTCCCCAACAAGCAATGCGCAACACGGGTTTCCTCGCGGGCAACTCCGGCCCTTCGCGCCCCGGCTCCGCTCTAGGCGGTGGCCGTCCCGGAAGCGCAATGAGTGGCCGTCCCGGCAGTGCCATGGGCGACCGTCTCGGTGCGATGAACGAGCGCAGCGGCGGTGGAAGCGGTGGTGGGAGCAGTAGCGGTATCGCCAAACCCTCTGGTCTCCGCGCTCCTGGCGGTTTCGGCTTTCAGTCAGGTCCTTCGTTGAGCAGGACAGCGAGTGGAGGGAAGAGTCGCCTCCTTTCTAATATCGAACGTATGGGCGGTACGAGGGCGCAGGAGTAGGATGCTTGGCCCCCTGTCGTACGTGCGCTTAGAGGGTTTGGGTATGCGGGAGTTATTCCGCGTGCGAGGGTGCGGGTGGGTTTGGGACGCAGCAAGGACGTAGACGGGAAAAGGATTGTGTGATACCTAGGGTGGGTTGATGGGAATAAACGTGAATTCCGGAGTACGATGCTTTGGGGTTATATGGGGGGTTGTTGGGTGTTTGAGTAACTGGCGTATATTTGCCGTGCCTTTTTTTTTCTCTTAAACATTAATGAAGAATAGGCACATGGCTATGGGGGAAACATAACCAGCCGATCTTCTCTCTCCAGGCTATACCACTATCAGTTGTTCAATGTAGATTAGTGCCCGTTGCTCTGTCAGAATCGTTCTACTGGCGGAAAAAAAGACGTAGCAAATCCCTTTGGGGCACTGCTTATTAATGCCTGAGCAGATGATAGCCTTGGCCCTTGTTTTGTTTTGCTCGCTGAGTATGTGACAGAAACGTAGTAGGGATGTTAGAGATATTCGGTCGCCCTTGCCCGAATTTAAGGCCTTTTAAAAATAACAGCGTGGAAGACTGTTCTTAAAACTAGATTGAATCGGGATAGCAACATGCTTGGCCGAGAGAGAGAGAGTAGTGGTAGTTATTGCACGCTGGACGATGCAAACATAATCCTGTTTTATTGCAGACATTCTCAGGCTAGTTTGCCGTTGGGCTGTCACGAAATCGAAGATTACCAGGGGAGAAGCGTGACGTCGCAGCTGACTGGCAGTGACTGTGAGTCTTCACAAGGGTTGCCTTGTTGTAGACGTTCGACTGCTGGCTACTGACTTTAAAAACTGAAGAGATGAAGAGAGTAGGCATCTGCCCAAGCCCTTGACAGCAGGCACAAGAGAGGGGTGGACGTGGTGGCGGCACTTCGGTATTATTGGTGGGTGGTATTCCCGGTTTCACGAAGTTGCGGCGGTCTGCGGCTCTTCTACGGTCAGAACCCAAGGCGCAAGCGTCAGAAGCTAGGAGGTAGAAATTTTGGAGATGGTTGAAAGCGGAGAGTCTCGTCGCCTCTTATAGAATCACATCTCCCTAGTCCCTACATACCTTTTCCGAGAGAACGACAATGTGGCGGTCCCTCTCGTCAATGAGATCAGCGTCAGGGTCAGCAATGGGGCTGACGAGCGGTTTCAGGAGCTTGTAATAACGCGCTTGGACAGGTACAGCAGGTTTGCCTTTGAGAAACACTGCCCATTCTCTTGATCAACTGACTGTTCAAGGCGATAAATTGACTCAGCACCTGACGGAAAAGGTGATGTATTGATTCCTGGGCCGAGAGGCGGTGTCCACGGCCGCAGTCTTGTCGCAGGCGCTAAATGTTCCATGTCGCAATGGACGGGGCGGCTCAAGGATAGCCGTACAGCAGCTGACAGGGGATTTTGCCCAAGGACAAGCGGACTAGTAGTAGCCACCCTTCAGCGTGCCTTGCACCGATTCCCCATAAGATCGGCGATGTTCCCAACTCTTGCATTGTTCTTGACTTTCCGCTCCCCGCTCTTGGTTTCTCGCCCGTTGAATCCCGCCGTAGACTACCGGCACCAGTGTTCTAAGCCTTATTAGCCTAGCCTTTTTTCTGTTGACAGGCCCTGCGCCATCGTCCTGCGGTGACGACATTGGATCGCGTTCGATTTGGCGGCGCCGTTAGAACACACACAGCCGCATATCGCAGATTGCGATCGCGTTGAGAACTCCGGGTTGAGAATCCATAGTCGGACGTGCTGAGGTTGATCTCTGCTGCCTCAGTGGTAGTGATTTGCGCTTTCCCGAAAGCAAATTACGTCATTCTCGCCCGCGCACTTCCTCGCCGCACGACTACCTATTCGACACTAGCGATCTGCAACACCTATCTCCTACAACGTTATTTGCCCTTCACCTACGCGCACGCTTCACCCACCGACGTGTGCAAGTGGTCTTAGATGTCTACTCCTGCACTGTCTCCCCGGCCCCGAGGCGCTTCTCACACATCGTCTCGGACGCGCGGGCACCCTACCACTACGTTACCAGCTCTCACGCCCCGCATGAACGGCGTCGCAAAGACGCCCAGCCACGGCCTCACACAGAAGTCAAAGGAAGCGGGGACACCCTCGCCGAACTACTTCGGGCTGGCGGTGTCGAATGCCGACCACTTCTCCTCCAGCGCTGCGCAGCACATCCGTGGCAACTGGAGTCCGCCGACCTCGCACGTGCGCTCCACGGCTGCTGCATCGCCACGGATAATACCAGTGGAGCAGAACCCAGAGTTCGAGCAGTTCCGGAAACAGTCGGAGAACAACAGGGGGTTCGCGCTGGGCAACTTTGATTTTGCGTCGCCTGACTTATCGATACCGACGAAGAGCCCGTTTTTTAACAACATCTCTCAGTCACAGCATGCCCACACACACCCGATGGCATCACCCGATGCACCTGCAGGCAGCAAGAGCGAGGAAAGAGACGGGCTAGACGTTCCCTCTAAGCCACGCTCCCCTAAACGCATGCTTTCGAGTGAATCTGCCCTATTCCCCGACCGACCACGACGGAACTCCCCAGCGAGCTTTGAGGGCCACGGACGCACCGACGCGTTGGCTCAATTTTCCGAAGCTCGCGTTCCACGGCCATCGTTACCTTCAAAGAAAATACATCCACATCACATTTCCATCTCAACCTACCGTGCCGAAACGTTGCCCGCAAACTTCGACGAAGAGCACAAGACGGATGGTCCCACTATGGTTACCGCTCAGCACGTCGTCAACATACTGCAATCATCGGTCGAGGAAGTCCTTCTGCTTGACCTACGCGTCTCGACGCAGTATGCCAAGGCCTGCATAGCGGGTGCGTTGAGCCTGTGCATTCCCACCACGTTGCTCAAACGCGCTTCCTTCAATATCCAGAAGCTCGCCGAGACATTTAAACATGATGAACAAAGGGAGCGATTCGAGCGCTGGAGGAGCAGCAAACACATCATAGTGTATGACGCCAACTCCTCGCAAATGAAGGATGCTGCAACCTGCATCAACACGCTTAAGAAGTTTACCAGGGAAGGCTGGTCTGGAAGCACCTTGATCATCCGCGGAGGCTACCGAGAGTTCGCAGAGAAATTCCCAGCCTGGGTAACGCACCAGAGTTCAGGAAGCCCAATATCCGGCACTGCTGCTCTTTCGCTCGGTTCCCATCTGCCAGCTGTTGCACCTGTTATTGGCGGCTGCCCCATGCCCGTTACTAAGAACGCTGCAAACCCTTTCTTCGGCAACATCAGACAAAACATGGATCTCATTGGTGGCGTTGGACAGATGCCTATCAAGCAGCCAGCAGGCATGACCCAGTCAGTCGAGGACGACCTTCCACAATGGCTCCAGACCGCATCAAAGGTAAAGGATAACGGAAAGATCGTATCTGACCGGTTCTTGCACATCGAAAGGCGCGAACAGAAGCGGATGCAGGAAGCTTTGTCTGGCAAGGTTGTTTACGGCACTTCTTCTGGATCTGGTGCTGCGAAGCAAATACAGATTGCAGGTATCGAGAAAGGATCGAAGAATCGATACAACAACATCTGGCCATACGAACATTCACGTGTCAAGATCGAGGGTGTTCCTGAAGGAAGCTGCGACTACGTCAATGCCAGCCATGTGCAAGCCGCCTACTCAAACAAGCGCTACATTGCGACACAGGGGCCGATTCCAGCTACCTTCAAAGTACGTTCATTTCTATCACTATCTGATTCTTTACTAACTGTTTACTAGGACTTCTGGAATGTTGTTTGGCAACAAGACGTTCGCGTTATTGTCATGCTTACCGCCGAGCAAGAAGGCGGACAGATCAAAGCCCATAATTACTGGTCGGACAACCAGTACGGACATCTTCACCTGAAACCTATCGCCGAACGCAGGGCATCTCTCGAACCCTACAAGATTTACCGACACCGAGAGCAGTCGCGGCCAGCGATGGGTCAGCGAAGATCGACGAACCCACCTAGACTTGCAAACTTCACCAAAGAGGCAACCACCGGCTCTCCTACGCAAGAACAACCCTATGTCGTTGTACGCAAGTTTACCCTATCGAACGAAGATGAACCGTTTGAACGGATGCGAGAGATTACACAGCTTCAATACTCCCATTGGCCAGACTTCGGGGCTCCAGCCCACCCCGCCCATCTCCTCGGCTTGATTGAGCAGACCGACGCCGTGGTTCGCTCTGTCAACGGTGGATCGCCTTCGCAGCCCGACCCACCCGGCAGTCGCCCAATCCTCGTGCATTGCTCTGCTGGCTGTGGACGCACCGGTACATTCTGCACAGTCGACTCCGTTCTGGACATGCTCAAGCGACAACGACAAGCCCAGCACGCACGGCAGAGTATGCCAATGAATTCGGAATCTAGCAAGAAGTCGACAAAAAACGAGCTTGAAGAGGGTAGCTGGGTGACGAACGAAGAAGTCGACCTCATCGCCAAGACAGTGGAGGACTTCCGCCTGCAGCGTCTGAGCATGGTGCAGAGTCTTAGGCAGTTTGTGCTCTGCTATGAGAGCGTGATGGAGTGGCTCGTTGAGCAGCACCCCAAGTCTGCGTAGGCGGAGACGGATACGGTAGCTTTCTTTGACGGAAGCAATTTCCTGCCGACAATCATGATATGGGAATGAGAAATACGAATTTGACGTGAACGGCATGGACGGGCATGGGCGGCGCAGCATTATCAATGGCGAGGCGTGGATCATTGGGAGGCGTTCTGCATTGCTTGGTTAGAGTATACATAGCGCATCGTACGGCGAACGGGAGTCACGAGATTGGCAGGTGCATTGCGATAGTTTTACAGAATTGATCCTACTACATTTAATATGTATATCTTTTTGCTTGTGCTTTGAATGTCTCTGAAGACTCATCCCTTCTATAGCGAGTAATGACACACTAGGTAAGTGTGAAAACAGGATAGGCGGATCACCCCATTTGGTGAGAAGATAGCACTAGTGGCTGCACGTGTTTTCGCGTTTACGCGTTTCGAAATTTCCCCGCGCTCGCGCTACCCAGACCACCACAGACTCTCCACACTTCTTCACTCCACTTTCCTTGCTCATCTTTCATCCAGTATGTCTCGTAGCGCGTCCCCTATTGTTCGTCCTGTGTCCGAAGACGAAGGCTACAACTGGATGCACCGCGCGTTCCTGCAATCGTTCCAAACACACAGCGTCCTGACCACCGACGAAATGAAGCCCATCCTCGCCTCGATAATGAGCGCCCACAGTGCGTCTCCTTTTTCCTCTCACATCTTTCGCTCTCCACGTGCCCCTACTAACAGCAATCCAGCCGACCGCGCCTGGTCCGCAGCCGACATAACGCAACCCCACCTATCCAACACAATCCAAACAATCAACACGAAAATCGAATCCTACGACTACGAAATTAGATCCACCAAAGACCAGCACACCAAAGAGAGTGTCTGGGCCTTGGTAAACAACGCCAGCGACGCGCTCACACAGTTCGCTACCACCTTTTCCGCGGGCGAGCTTGGCTTCGTGAGACGAGTGCTAGACTACATGTTTGACACAAACAACACAGCCAACCGCCAAGTCATGGCCATAAAACACACGGATGCTTCGAACCTCGCGCGCGGACCGCGGCGGGGGGGAAGACAGAGCCAGATCAACGGCACCGCTGATGAAGATTCCCAAGCCGCAGCAGTCGCCGATTTAGGTATATCAATTTCTGAAGCCGACACCGTCCTCGACTCTCTCGTCTCAGCAGCCTTCTTCCAGAAATCCAAGCACGGATACTTTTCCCTCGCCCCCCGCGCCCTCATGGAATTACGCTCCTACCTCAAGGAAACGTATAATGAGCCCGCCTCCGCTGGCGACGACGGTGACGAGGAAATCATAAGGATAAGGGATTGCTATGGATGTCAGGCCATTGTTACATATGGCATACGGTGTAATAACCGCGAGTGTGGCGTGCGCTGGCACGATCATTGTGCGACTATTTTCTACAAGGATAGGAGGAGGAGAGAGGATAAAAAGTGTCCAAGTTGTGGGACAGAGTGTGAGGGGAATGTTTATGTGGGGGAGAGGGTGGAGACGAGGGCTGGGAGGGGGAGCACAGGCTCGGGTGGAGGTGGAGGTGGGGGCCGGAGGAGAATGGGGCAGGAGGAAGTGGAAGAAGAAGAGGAGGATGCTGAGGAGGACGAGGACGAGTAGAACAGTCACTTTCGGCTCATTCATGGCCGCGTCCCATCACAACTGGCTCCATACGATCGCAGAGACAAACGACGGTCGAAGGCTGGCAACACCATGACTCAGATACCCATCACGGATCTCAGGCGTCAATGTACGAAAAGACATTTAGAAGCGGAGATTTGATGCTCATTTCATAATTCAATGGTAATTCGTAAGCGGCCGTACATCAGACTACATGCATCTCCCCAACTTTTCTCCCCGTGTACCTTTTGGAAATATAGATATCACATGCTATATACAAGCCGCATTCTCCCTTCTCCCCAGCAACGACCAGTCTACTGGACGCCATTGGTCTTGCTCTTCTTCGACCGCCTCTCAGCGACAGCAGAGGCGAGATCCTCAAGCACGGTGACAGTGCTCTCCCAGTCGATGCAAGCGTCGGTGATGGAGACACCCTTCTTCAAGCCACTGGGACCCTCGGCGGGGACCTTCTGGTTGCCCTCGTTGATGTTGGACTCAATCATGACGCCGACGATGCCGGTTTCGCCGTCGCGGATCTGGTCGGCAATGTCCTTTGCTACGAGGGGCTGGTTGCGGTGGTTCTTGCTGGAGTTGCCTGTCTCACATTAGTTCTCTTGCTTCTTGAAGCTTAAATTACGGAGACATACCGTGTGAGCAGTCAACCATCATAACTTCCGCCTGGCCCTTCTTCCTCAGCGCCTCCCGGGCAGCCTTGATACTGGCCTTGTCGAAGTTGGTTCCCTTGGTTCCACCACGCAGAATAACGAAGCAGTGCTCGTTACCCGCCGTCCTGGTAATAGCAGCCAGACCCTGCTTCGTCACACCCATGAAGTGGTGCTTCGCGGCCGCAGCGCCAATCGCATCTACCGCCACCGTCAAGCCTCCGTCGGTTCCGTTCTTGAAGCCAATGGGGAAAGAGAGACCAGACGCCAGTTCACGGTGCAATTGCGACTCCGTTGTTCGCGCACCGATCGCGCCGAGGGAGATGAGGTCTGCGAGGAACTGCGGGGAGATAGTGTCGAGCATCTCCGACGCAATGGGCATGCCCGCGGACGTAAGGTCCACGAATAACTTGCGCGAGACCCTTAGTCCCTTGTTAATCTTATAGCTCTCGTCGATGTCGGGGTCGTTGATCAATCCCTTCCAGCCGACTGTTGTCCGGGGCTTCTCGAGGTAGGCGCGCATGATGATGCAGAGGTTGTCTTGAAGCTTGTCGGCGAGGGTCTTGAGCCGCTGGCAGTACTCGAGCGCCAGCTCTGGATCATGGAGCGAGCAGGGCCCGACCATGACCAGGAGGCGGTCATCGTTTTGTGTGATGATGCTCGCAGCTTCTTTGCGGCCCTGGATGACCGTCTTCTCGGCGTGGGGTGGGATGGGGATCTCGGAGGCGAGGAGCGCGGGCGGGATCAGCGGGTCATAGCCAAGGACTGTGCAGTGAGATTAGCATTGGAGGGCCAAGAATTGTGAGAGTGGAGGTTGTGTACCGCGCACATCGTCACTCTGCTTGGTAGAGTCTGTGAAGGAAGGCATGTCGGCGGTTTGAGCGTGCGTTTGGACGTCTGCAGTGGAAAAGGCCATCTTGAAGGGTATCTTTATATATATTAGCTTATGCCCCGCACACGCCCTTGCGGATGTGTAGAAAACAAGGAGCGTCTTTTGTTGCTCCGACGTACATGGTGCTTAAGCGACGTCTTGCTCCGACTGTGGCACAGTTGTACGTGTACAGCTCAAGTGGTCTAGGGCGTAGAGTACGGTGTGGAGGGGTATGTAAGCCTTGAGTCAGGCAAGCCACGGGTTCAGTTGATTGAGTGCTGGGCGAGTTTTGCAGTATGGATACAGTCATACGCGACCAAATGATTTTGAAGTGGCTTACATTTTAAGGTGGGGCTGATGATGGTGCCAAGCCAGTCCCGACGAAATGGAATTGCTCCTGTTGGTCGAGATGGGCCTCTGTCTCGTGTCCTGGGGAGAAGATGAGTTCATGCGTGCAAGACAATAGCATTGCGTCTGCTATAGCGAGCTGACACGAAACACCATCTTCCATGCAACCTTCCAGAGGCGTTCCAAACTGAGCGGCCCGGATGATCAGTTAATGCGATGTAGCTACTGCTCTGCCATACGAAAGAAAACTGCAGGGTTTGTGGAGACGAGTAAACGACAAATAACTAGCGAGGTGCTCCAGACTTGCCCAGCACAGCCTCTTGAAATTGTATCGCAAGTGCCAACCAGGAGGCAGTACACACCAACACGCCTCCTGCGGATGTCTGCAGCGCATGCCTCAGCCACGTGATGATACTGAACGCGCGACCAGGGAGGAAGCAACAGAAGATCGAAAAGAAGCCGCGGGTTCCTCCAGCCAGTGCTGTCACTTGCCGCAGGTCGGGGCACCATCCCGTTGAGCTGTCGTCTTCACTTTCACTTCACTCAGCCACACCAGCGCCGCAGCTCCATGAGCCACACCAATATCGTCGCTTCTACCACTCGGAGGCACCGAATGCAGGCAACGCGCCTCCAACTTCACCACGACTCAGCAAATCTTCTCCCCCACACGACGCATAGCCCTTGGAGGCGCGCGACTCCACACGGGCCAGGGTACCCTTTCATGCGACCTGAAACAGTGCGAACCCCCCTGATAGCCCGACAGATCCTTCGAGCCGTTGCTTCAAAACATATGCACTGGGCGCTTCCATTACCGTCTCGGACCTCACCTCAGCCTTCGATCACAGTCAGTAGCGGGAACTTTCTTGTATTCGCTTCAAAGACGCGTTGATCGCGCCCACGACTACATAAGACCCACTTGCTGCAGACTACAACATGTCTACGTTTCACATGATGAACGCGAAGCGAGGCAGAGACGACGACTCTGATTCCGATCGTGAGGGGCGATACATCAAAGTAGGCAAGCTTAGGTTTTCGCGTACGAACCAAAGCTCACACTTGTACCAGAAGTTTCGACCTGTATTCAACGAACAAAGCAATTATGGCTACACGCAATACCCATCCCCATCGGACCTGTTTCACCGTTCCTCTCTCACGCCGTCACCGCCCAGAATGGTCACGAATCATGGGTCCATGACACCAGCACAGTCAGAGTCTGGAGGAGCAAATTCGCCAGATCCATTCCATGGGCGGCCTGTCGGTCTATCTTCCGAGTCAGGTAGGATGGATGTCGACATGAGTATGGATGAAGACGACACAGATGTTCAGAGCCAGCCGCCACAGTCATCCGCCTTTAGTTCCTCCAGTAACTTCATGCGACCCGCTATGCTCCAGCCGTCTCTATTCAACTCGGATTCCGCCAACAGTAACGGCCGGATACCGACGCCTATACGCCCAACATTCAGGAGGCCGGGTATGAACGGGCTGGGATACCCCATGAGTGGCTCCGCAGGTGGCATGGACATGCATAATGGGGGTTTCGGCGCGTCTACACAGTCGATGCAAGCGCCACCAGCATGGAAAGGGCCTAGGCAATTCATGGACGACGACCGCAGCCGCCGCATGCCCTCGCCCATCTCAGAAGATGAAGGTCTCCCAGATACGCCCACTGCGCTCACACAGTCGCAGCTACAGCTATCGCGTCTTAGTTTCTCGCATACCAGCACTGCCGACCAGATGGACACGGAGGAGTCGTTGACGACGCTGGATTTACCCCCGACGCCCCGTGGTAGGAAACGAAGCGGCGCGTTGACGGGTATGGGCCGGTTCAGCATGGGCTACCGAGATGAATGTGATAAGTGCAGACAGAGGGTGCCGGGCCACTATTCGCACTTCCTGCCTTGACGACCATGCTCGGAAGTGGGGACTATATTTCACATCCACGATTGACGACATGCTCGGAAGCGGGTGACAAGACTGAGCGCAAATGCCCGCGCTATGAATTTCACGGTGCACGACGTTTCTTTATCTTCTTCTCTCTCATGGGGTATCATAGCATGACATATCAACGCACTAGAGCATTTCTTTGGGATCTGGGCCTCGAGCTTTTTTTCTCCAGGCATGGAGTTCGGAAACTGGTGTTTTCAAGCAAGGTCACACGCTTCATTGATATCCATACCCTATTGTCACAATTTACTTTCACGGGGCTGGGCAAGGTATCAACGTGTGTATCAACGTTTTGACGCATAGCATCTATACATGATAATCAAGATAAGCAAACAATTGCTACATATAATAGCTTTACTTCCATATCTCATCCATCTTAACCCTTTCTCTTTTCTTGCCTGACAAAAGGTGACAATGCTCGACTTGTAAGTACAAGCTTGCGGAATCGTGTGTCAAGCGAAACGCACCCAAATTCATCTGCAGACCCCTCGACCCACATCTCCAACACTTGACGGAGAGAGAGAGAGAGAATTGTGAAAGTGGGGGGAGGGAATCATGATGAATGAGCAGAAAGTTATGAAGAGTTTGCCCACTCACCCAATGCATGAGATCATTAGGTCCATGAGCTAGCTGCTGGTAACGAGTTTTTCTAGAAAGAAAGTCAGTTCGAGCCTAGGTAGCACTGTACAAACCCAAGAACCACCGTTCAATAATAGGTTTAGGTAAAAGTACTAACGATGAAAATGGGTATGGGGAGAGCAGAGCACAGCATGTCTATGTGTGACATTAATGAATTCATGCCCCAAATGTCCCATGATGATGGATGCACGCCGATCCGGACGAGGCAGAAATACTGATACAAAGCCGGGTTCAGCCACCCAGCCCCGTTAACATGACCAAAAAAAAGCCAATAACCCTCCTCTCCCACCAAATCCTCATCATCGGTAAACCCCCTAGATCTAAACCTAGAACCTAGATGTAGCTAGTACAAAGCGTTCCCCAAATTATGCTCGTGGATATACTCGCTCCCCTTTTCCGCAAACTCGGCCCTCGTGATAAAACAGCGCGCCGACTCCTTCTGACCCGCCCACTGCGCCGCCCCCCTCCAAGTATCCAACACACAGTCTCCCGCTCTCCTTACCTGAATCCTCTGCTCTGCAGGCAATACAGCACGGAGTTCCGTCCTGAGGCGGTCTTCAAACCCCTGGAACATTGTATTCCCGCCGGTGAGGAAGATATCCCTAAGGACGTCGTCGCGGCAGGGCTCGTCCGCGAGGCGCTCAGTGAGGATGTTTGCCGCGATTTCGACGATACCGGCCTGATCGAGGCCAGCGATTGAGGGCTGGAAGACGACTTCCGGGACGCGGATGCGCTCGACGTTGAGGTGGATTTGGTTTGTTTCTTTCTGGCTCTCCGGGTCGTAGGGATAGGGCCCGTGGAGGAAGGCGTGAAGGACGCTTTTTGTCCAGTCTGTTTGAGCCTCGCGGGTGGACTCTTCGGTGAAGGTTGGATCGTGGCGTAGCAACTGCATCTCAATCTCCTTTAGATTCTTACTCAGGTCTTCTTCTTCTTCGTCGTCAGATCCCTCTCCCGTAGCGATGGTGCGGTAAACGCCCCAGTCGGCGTCGTCGGCACCAAAGGTATCGTCCTCTCCGCCGCCTCTTCGCCGTTTCTTAGTGGGCGCGTCGGAGGCGAGGTTGGCAATGGACTTCATGCGCATTTGGTTGGCGAGGGATTTGCGGTTTCCGAGCTCAGCTTTGAGGCGGTCGCGGTCTTTCATTTTCTGGATGATGGCTTGGCGGGCTATGCGGCGCTCGTCGATCCAGCCTTGGGGATCCGTTTCTCGGCGTTCGTCGTCGAGCCGCTGTTCTTCTGCTATACGGGCCTTCTCCTTTTCTCTTTCCACCTTGGCACGCTGTCGGGCGTCGTAATTGGACTTCATTAGGCGCTGCTGTCGCTTCTGCTTGATGCCTTCTTCGTCGAGCTGGTCGTCTGGGGTTTCGAGGAGTGGAAAGGTCGGTACTTCCACCTGTTCCTCTTCAATGTCGCCAAGGTCCTTGTTACGGGTCTTCTTGATCGATGACTCCAGCTCCTTGACTCGTTTGTTGAGTTGGTTCTCGTCGTCAAAGTCATTTGACTCTAGCACACGTGCCTTCTCTTTCTTCGTAGTGATATCCACCATTTGCGTCTGCAGTTGTTGGTAATACTCCAACTCTTCCTCTTTCTTCTTGAGCTTCTCCAGACGCATCTTTGCAGCTTGAGCCTGCAACCTACGTCCGCCCTCTTTCCGCTTCTCTGCCGCCGCCGCGAGCTCCTCCTCAGACTTTTGCACCACGATTTGCTCTGTGTACGGGAACTGGACTGTGTGATCTCGGTCTTCGAGCCCTGTCCAATCCATGTAGCGGCTCAGGTCGTCCTCATAGTTTTGCGATATATAGCAGTGCTCTCGAACGAGGTCCTCAGCCTGATTGTCGCTGATCTTGCCTGGAAAGGTGGGATACTTCAGCTTCAACAGCTTCAGCAGGTATTGCGCGGAGTGGAAGCGACCCCAATTGAGGCGCGTCGTTTGTGACAGAAGCGGTTTCGAGTTGACGACGGGTATGAGATGCGTGGAGGTATAGGATGAGTCTATGACCAGACCATTGCGCCCGCCGTTGTAAGAGTATGAGAAGAGCGAGTCGATGCCGTATGCGACCGAGGGTGCGCCGTAGCACTCGAAGAGGATCTCAGACATGGCTGTGATAATATGTTAGTATAGTTCAAGCAATGCGCGCATGCCTTGTAGGCCCTACTCACTCTTTCTTGAGTATCCCAAGTTCGCAACAGGCTCAGTCATGACAATCGGCCTGTCTATGTTCCCAGACCGGCCGTCCACGCCCATCTTGATGAAGCAGTAGTCCAGCACACCCTCCATCACATCCCAGTTGTTCACGATGTTGCTACCGGGCTCATATGCGGGCTTCGACTGTCCTCGCGCCGTGCCATCTGCGTAGACGTCTGAACCGATGAAGGTAAAGGTCCGATTGAGCTTGCGGTCACGGTACCTGGCCATGTTCGGCAGTACCGACAATCGGGGTTTCGAGTCGAAGGACCATCCTGCGCGGACTGCGGAGGAGCCTAGAAGGTGTTAGTGTGCTGGTGACATGGCCGTTGAGGGTTGGACTAATACCATTGTCGATTACTATGGCGGTCTCGTGATTGCTGCGCGACCAGCCTTCCTTGTCTATGGCCCTGAAGCCTTCAAAGGGCGGTTCCTTCACGCTCCAGAGCTTCGCCGGAGGCTTGGGTGCATTGAAACCCGAGGCCGGCGCATCATTGATTGCGGAGGGAGCCATGGCAAGATTGGAGATGGGTATCAGCTCAAAGTAAGGCGTTTAAATCATGTCGCAGGTTGGAGATGAAGCGTGGTTTTGGTCGACGCGATAAGTAGTGAGTGAGGTTGCGCGGCATGGCAATTGCTCTTCCGCGAGAGCGTGGTGGTCCGCGCTCCATGTCCGCATATGGTATACTATGCTCAAGAAGTATAGCCATACACAATCAAAGTTTGAATTTATCTTCTTCCTTTATGGGAATATAGTGCAAATTATCGACTCGATTTTTCTGCGCGAAATGCAAAGCAGGTACCGAAGTCATAATCTGGCCCACTCGCCATGTGCGATGCTGCCTGCGCGAAAGAGAATGCACCACTAGTGCTCATGCCGGGTCCTTCAGACCATTCGTAGCTATTGCTAGTTAATACCTCTGACGTACAAGCCAGCATATCATATGACCGCATACCTTCAAGATGGAAGAGGACATTGGACTGATAGTTCTTGAACATCTGAGCCACAAGCTCCGTGTCCATGTTTTGGATGTTGATCTCTTGGAGGTTTTTGTTCAGCATCATGATGGCCTCGTTTAGTTTCTCCTGCCATAACTGTTAGTTGGAATGCTCGTCCAATCTCCCAAGCTCGATGGGCAAGACTGACAACATTGACGATGATGCGCGAGAGCAGTTGGCTCTGCTGGTGCTCGTGAGGGCTCTCCTACATGCAACGTCAGATTCACGTGTCAATGTCGGTATACATCTCAGAGAGTCTTACCATGACTGCGACTGGGTAATGGTGCTGGTGATTGCACGCGTTTGGCTTGTCTCTGGCGGGGAGGATCAAAGCAGTTAGTGTGGACGATGCGACGGGAGAGCTCCACCTCCGCAAGCTCCATCGCTCATCACCAACGTCGACACACCACCACACATGCATCGATAGAGACCGGCATCGACCATGGCGCCCTTGACAGCTGCCTCGGATGAGAAGACGCACCAGGCCCTCCTAGACAAGCTCGACATGTACGCCGTCTCGAAGCCCTTCCGGAACCCAAACTGGAAGCCGCCGCAGCGCCGCAACAAGAATCTTAAACAAATCATCGGCGAGGCCTCGCGCAAAGAAGCCTCGGTAGTGGCCACGCAGAACAACAGTGGTGTCTCGACACCCGCAGTTTCCTATATTGAAGGCGCCGGACCTGCCGTCAACATGGGTCGCCCGCCAAACATCGCACAAGCAGCACAGAGCCTCAGCACGCTGGTCTTGGAGAAGAATGGCAGAGCGGCGGCAGGAGCAAATGCGAGCGGCCCGGCACCGACCTACACGAACATCGAATCCGCGCCAAGCTTTCACCCGAGCAGCCAGAAGAAGTACTGCGACATCACTGGCTTACCTGCGCCGTACACGGATCCCAAGACGAGGCTGCGATATCACAACAAGGAGGTGTTTGGGAGCATCCGGACCATGCCTCAGAATGTCTATGAGGGCTTCCTGTCGGCGAGAGGCGCGCATACCATTTTAAAATGAGTGCCTGCGAATCCCTTCAAGGTCCCCTTTCGCTACACCGCTCGCTCAGCAGCAGAGGCCTCGACATATGGCCCAGCAAGATGCTCCGACTTCATTGTGATACTGTATTCTTCTACGCTCACAAGATGGTAAACCAGGAATTCGATGATGATTCTAGTCACAGCAGCGACGAAGCAGCTGTTGTCAGGGCAGTCAGTTCTACAGTTTGAAGCAGGACTTTGCACAGGATATCTTCAGAATTAGAACAATACATCAGGCACCCATTCATCGTTCGTGAGCGTATCCAACCATCACATGCTTTCGAGGATTGGTGTTTTAAAGACATGCGAGCACCCGTTGGAATGGTCGCGCTAGTAGGAATAAGCTTCGGCCCGATCGAACCATCAAGCGCGCCGCGTCTCAACTCTCACGAACGGGACACGAGACAAGCAGTACCAAAGTAGCCACAGTTCATGCCAGACATTCCTTAGAACTAGGCAGCACTTTCAATATCTACTCTTTCTGCCTATATTCACAACCACACCTTTTCGCGCTACGTTCAACACCCACAAAACCTTCAAGATGCCGACAATGTGGCTTTCAGATACCCAGAGTACGTTTGCGCAGAGCTCCTGGCTCCTTGAAGACTCCTTACTAACACAGTGAATAGAGATCGGGGTCGCCTTTTGCTCAGGAGGTAGGTACGCGCCCACCACCACCCCCGCATGCGCCCGCTCAACAAACAGCACCATTGACAAAAGATGAATAGGCGGGCTCTTTCTCATGGGCGGCGTCATGATGTTTTTTGATCGCGCAATGTGAGTCTCCTCCTTGCATTTCCTGTCTCTCAATATTCGCTCTGCTAATTAGGAATAGGCTGGCAATGGGAAACGTACGCATCACCTTCTTCTCCTCACCAACCACCCCTCCATAATCGTCCCATACACTCACACCAGAACGCTCCTAACGTCGGCTCAAACAGATCCTCTTCCTAATCGGCCTCACCCTCATCATCGGCACAACAAAAACCCTCGCCTTCTTCGCGCGCAAGCAAAAATGGAAAGGCACTCTCGCTTTTGTCGCCGGCATAAGTCTTATCCTCATGCGCTGGGCGTTTATCGGCTTTGTAGTCGAGATGTATGGCATACTTGTGTTGTTTGGAGATTTCTTCGCCACGATTGCGGGTTTCGTGGGCAATGTACCGGTTGTTGGGCCGTATATTGCGAGGGGATTGGAGGCGATTAGTGGCGCGAGACGGAATGCTGATCTGCCTGTTTGATGGGGGAGAGGGGAGGGGAGGGTGTGAGACATGTGCGATGACTGGATGAGGAGTTGAGGGAACTGTACTATATGCTGGCACATGGATTTTGGGGACAATATTGGGCTGTCATATGCCCTGGATGGAGCAAGCCAAGAAGGGGTTAATTAGCATGGACTGGCGTTCAAATCTCCTGATTATTGTTAAAGCGGATGCCCACGGTATTACTTGCAAGTTGTAACATCAGAGTACGATACCATGTTCGTTCAAAGGCATGAAAATCAGATCTAATAGACGTCTTGAAGAAAAACAAGTGATAAGGCAGATCACTTGCTAGTTGTCGACAAGTTCATGGGATTTGTAAAACAAAAAAAAAAAAAAAAAAAAAACTTACAATTAAAAATTATCATTAACTCTCTCCATCCACCATATTTCTTACTATGCAACAAACACACCAAACCACGGTACATCAAAGCCAGCCTTCCTCCCCTAGTACCATCGAAGTACAGAAAAATGAAACCAAACAGAGTAACAATAACTCTACGACTCAGCAAACACAAGCCCCAAGAACCCCAGCGCACCAGTCAACGCTGCAGTCTTGAACCCTCGAAACCCAGGCACCGCAGCGCCTGTGAAATCTGGTGTCAAAGCCCCAGCACCCGACGCAGACCCGGTAGCAAGCACAGTCATGGAGCCCGTGGCATTGACGTACGGCGCAGTAGGCACAAAAACGACACTAGTCATAGCGGAAGTAGTATGAGGCCGGAAAAAAGGCTAGATGTTTGCGCAGACGTCTTTCTGGAAGTTGTTGTACTGGATCGCTTCGTCTGGGGTGCAGGTTGCTGCAAGTTCGGCGGCGACGCCGAGGGCGATGAGCGAGTTGCAGATGCAGGGGAAGTTTGCGGATTTGCAGGCGCTATCTGTGAAGGCGGTGAAAACGATTGTTTGCTGGGACGTGTGTTAATTGTGGTACTGAGGGAGGGTAGGGATGGGTGAAGGAAGTGGGAGGGGGACGTACAGTGCACTCGTTAAGACCCTCAATCGGACTAATGATGCTAGGGGGCGCGGTGCCGCCCGATTTCACAATCACATAGCTGGTCAAGTTCGTGGATGAAGTCAGGACCGTGGTTATGGTCGAAGGCGTGTAGACGGGGCCGATGACCGAGGGGGAAGAGCAGTATACCATTTTTTGCTGCTAACATGAAAAAATCGGTACTTATGTGAATGGTTCAACGAGCGGATAGTGTTTGTTTGTTAGCGGTGGGAAGGTACATGGCCGCCAGCTGGTGTCTTCATCTTATAGGATAAGTGGGCAGTGGCCGTTTGCAGAGCCTTGTCCACAGTTTGTCGAAAGACGGCGATTTTTTTGCGGCTGCAGTAATAGACTCGTGACGCACCCGGGGGTTGTCTTTATTCATGCACCAGGTGGTGAGTAGGGCATTACTCGCTTCCGGATTCGGTCGTGGGTTGTGGAATGTAACCCGTTTCCGACTGGACAACCGCAGCAGTAGCGGGAGTGAGCAGCGAAAAACATACGCTTCCGGCCATCTGTGGCCTGAGAATAGTTTTCTTGGGGCGTTGGGGCGTTGCGAGTATCGTGGTAGACGCGCGGTTGTTTTGCCGCTCGTGCACTGCGCGTTCGTCGCCGCTCACGCCTGTCTGCGCAGAAGTACGGATGATGACACGCATACATTCGGTTACTAATATCGGACTGGAACACGCTTGGTGCTAAATTTCTCTGTTCTAGTTAGAAATCGCATCGTCCACTGGCAGCCAGCCAATAATGCGGCTGATGTCCTTGATCTCGTAGAAGCACTCATAGTGCTGCTTTGCATGCCGGATGATACGCGAGCGATCATCCGTTGCATCTGGTGCAGGCTCAGGCTGGTTCGCCAATAGCTTCTCGTAGTAGGGGTTGCAGTTCTCTCGGAATCGTCGCGGGGGTTTGACCATGTAGTCCCAGTATCTGTACGCCAGAGCATATGGATCCTCACGCAGTGGGGGTAGATCTATCATCGTTGTTTTGTTGCTGATAGTATTCGTGATTGCGGGTTTGGCTCGCGACAAGGAATTTCGAATTCCTTTTGTCTTGGTGAGGTGAGTGGAGAACAAAGGGGGCTGTCCTTTCAAGATTGTTGGAATGAAAGAACGTCTGGATACTTTTCGAACCACTTCCTAGTCTTGATTGCAATGTAGCAATCAATTCGCCTGTCTCATGATGTTTGCCTTGTCTCGTCGGTGATTTGCACTCTCGCACATTTCATGGACCCTGTACCGTGACGATAGAACCGATTGAAGAAGTACAATTCCGGTGTACTGCATCGCATATTCTCCAACGGTAGTGATAATCCGGACAAAGCGACGTATCTCCACATAGGCGCGCCGCAATGATGTATTGGTACCGTAACATCTCATTTTCAATCTGAAAGGATGTCGATCAAGCTTTATTGCGCACCAAGAAAACGCTGAGACTGGACCGTCAGTCGTACATATTGTAGACCTTGCGGGACATGTCTATGTGCGGGAAACATCTGTAGCCTGCCTGTAATTGGTGTGAGATTGCCTGTGGTCGCAAGCATGTATTCATATTGAGAATGATGCAACTTATGGGAGGCCCAGAAGCTGTACCAAGTCCAGGATCATTCATTGACCGGGTCAACACTGACTTCCTTAATGTGCTAGATGTCAGTCTTCCAGATATGCTGTCAAGAGTATCGGTAGCAGAATGATCGCGGTACACAGGTATGAATGTTCATTGCTCACGACATCGGCAAGGTAGACGTCCTCAGATGCAGGTGCAGGTGGACCGGGCTCCGCTAGCGTTAACGCTTGCGAAAGAGGGCTTAGCGCTACGCTAGGGGATTGGGAGAAAATCAAACTTTTCGACTTCTCGACTCTGATCTGTCGGACAACGCTGCATCTTCAAACATGGCGTCCAAGTCGTAAGTTTTTCCCACAGCCTCCTATTACTCTTGCGAAGGAGCACCCAATCTTCGAGTTGTAGAGCTCCCACTGAGCTTGGTGTCTACAATTCGGAAAAAGAGAGATCCGCCGCACCACCCATCTCAACGCTTCCAGACGCTAACCAAGCTCTTTACAGAAGTGTCCCGACGAGCGATTATCAGCCTGAGAATCTCTTGAAGAAGAGGAAGTCTCAAGAGAAGGCCCGCGAGGAGCGCGCAATCGCGACACGGGAAAAGCGAGGTACGATTCCCCACCATGCCATTGGCGACTTCAGAAAGGCGATTATGATGATTATACCCCCCACACTATCGGCTAGACTACGGTCAATGTTGTCGAATTGTTAACCATCTTTCGGATATGATAAAATCGCCTTCTTCGGAGCTCATGGCATGCTACGCTATCTATGGACAAGGCTGACCTGAGGCAGACAAGACCAAGAAGAAGCACGAGGTCATCTTCACACGGGCCGAGAAATACGTGAAGGAGTACCGTGATGCTGAGAAGGAGCGCGTCCGGTTGTCTCGCGAGGCCAAGAAGAGCGACAGCTTGTACGTGCCTGCTGAGGCAAAGCTGGCTTTCGTCGTCCGGATAAAGGGCATCAACAAGATCGACCCCAAGAAGCGCAAGACATTACAGCTTCTGCGCCTGCTGCAGATCAATCAAGGCGTCTTCATCAAGCTTACCAAGGCTACCATGGAGATGTTGAAGATCGTTGAGCCGTTCGTAGCATACGGCTACCCGAACCAGAAGTCGGTTCGGGAGCTCGTTTATAGTAAGCCTCTGATCAGACCTTCCAACACATCGCCAGTACTGATCCAACCTGCAGAGCGTGGCTACGGCAAGGTCGACAAGCAGCGCCTTCCGCTGACCGACAACGAGCTCATCGAAAACAACCTGGGAAAATACGGCATAATATGCATGGAGGACTTGATCCACGAGATCTACACCGTCGGCCCCTCGTTCAAGCAGGCATCCAACTTCTTGTGGCCGTTCAAGCTTAACAGCCCGAACGGTGGCTTCCGTAAAAGGAAGTTCAAGCACTTTGTCGAGGGCGGTGATCTTGGCAACCGAGAGGACCAGATCAACGACTTGATCAGGCAGATGAACTGATCTCATCGACAATGTCGGATACTTGTTTTGATCATTGGATTGTGTGCGAAAAGCGATACGGATATACCATGGAGTTCTGCAGCATTTGCATCGGCGTTTGGAGATCCAGGCTCAGGATCGTGGTCATTTAACGAGTCTACGTGCTGATACTTGATACACTATAGCAATGACACAACTTGCTCGCGCCGTGCGCTGTCGCAAGCATGAACACACTCTGTTTGCTCTGTGACAATATGGCTACGGAGGCTTGTGGTAGCACCGTGAGTTGCGCAATCGCAGTGTCGCGAACACACCATACGTTGCCTGCACGAAGATTCCATGGGATCGTCAGTCTCGCTGAACTCGATTTCAGCAGAATGAAGCGTTATGAGCTTAAAGGTTTTTTTGCGCAGCAATAGTTGACCCGGGGAGGAGTGTAGAAATAGCCCAGGTGGCCGTCCAGGCTTACTTATCCGCCGTAGGAGGTGCTCCTGCGGCGAGAGTCTAGCGGAAAACACAACGTCCATTATTGTAAGTAGCGAAACAGATGCGGCAGCTATCGTAACAGAAAGATAGCATGCTGCTCGTGCTGGAGAGGTGTTCAGGCGGTGAAGTGCATGTTCACTTTAATTCTGCTCACTTGAGATCTGTGCTCAACTTAAAATTTATGTATCAGGACGAATCAGCGAAAAGCTTCATCATGACTTTCAAGCTCCTTATTTGGCGGCTATGCGACATGCGAAAGCAATACAAACGGCCTCGCCAACATAGTTTAGCACCCAACTACATCGGTGTACGTACTACCTTGTTATTTCCACCTGAGTTTCACTATTTCATTACCTGCCACACTTGATCACGCATATACCGTTTCTAGGCACCACAAGACCCATGATGCTGGTTTGGGACGGGTTTAGATGAGTGCACATGGTGTCGCGCATTGCGCGGTCCTTTAGGCAGCCGCCTTGTTCCGTCGTTACTCCCACGGTTCCATGGCACTGAAATCAGCACTGTGTGACTGTGGCATTCTCATCAATACGAAATTTGCTGCCTGGACGAAGACTTGGTGAGGGTTGCGAGCGTCCCTGGGATGATCCAACGGACCAAATGGAACGCGACGAATGGGCTGACCAGCAGAGGTCTTGGTTTGTGTGGGTGTGGAGCCATGCGGCAGGCTCGAACTTCCTCACGTAAAGCCCCAGTTTTCCCAAGGGCTTACGAAATCACACGGCGCCCAGAGCGACGAGCCGAGGGCTTGGTTGCCACTGAGAGTGACGATGATCGCGGGATGAGCTACATGAGCAGCATGTGGAAGCCTGGAAATGCGTGATGACGCTCACCTACCTGCCGCAACCGCAGTCCGGTGTCGCCGTCGAAGTTGGCACTGCCGCAGACTGTGTTCGAATGCACAAGGTGCAGCTGATCGCAGACACTGACCCCTGCCTCACCAATCTGCACGCTTGGGCGCCGTGGCGGATACACGAGGCCTGACTTTCGCTGGCCAGATGTTGTGGGAGCCGTGTTACCCTACCGCAACATCCTCAACGGCTGCGGCTAGGAAAAAAACTGGAGCAATCGTATGCAAAGGTGCATAAATTTTCACAGAGGCAAAGGGCCCGGCGCGACAAAATTGAACAACGCCGTCGCGACGCGATGGCTGCGGCGGCTTATTGTAAATTGACTCTCATTTGCACGGTCCGCGTTCTATATTTGTTGGAGGGTGTTGAAAGGATCGTCCTGGTGCTGGTGACTCGGTGAAGAGACGGCACAGACTGCACAGATATACAACAATTGCTCGAGCGGAGCGGCCTAGTAAGCGCACTGCTGCAAGCGCTCTTGAAGAGCACGGCTGCATTTCCATGGAGAGGCGACAGGACTGGTAGTCCACCTACGATACGTGGCAGCAGTCAGCGGGTGGACTTGGGGCCGTTCATTGGGGGATTGCAGAGGGGTGCAGATGGTAATTTGTGCGGTCGACGTCCAAGATGCAGGGAAAGAGTCATTGCGCGATTTGTTAGCTGCAAAATGGCATAGCTCACAGCACATGCCTGACGACTCCCTAATGTATGAGCCGCTAGAGTCGCTTGCCTAAAGCCCACGGGCAGAACACCCTCCACATCGGACTTGCGAGTTCTTCTCTCTCTCTCTCTCTCTCTCTCCCCAACCTCGCCATCCTCATTTCCGCTCCCTCCCTCCGTTGCAGGTTGTTCGTTGCGAAGTCTGCTGCTGCTGCGCCACCGACTGGGGAGTTTCTCCGTTGATCCTGGTCAGCGCACGCTCGGGCGGAATACCGGCATATTCGCAGCTGCGCACCTTCACCTTTCCCCTCGTTCTGCCAGCATACGGTTGACGTTTGGACACTCGACCTCCTTCGACTATTTGGTGCACATCTTTCGGTTCGGGTTTTGGATTATAGTCCGGGTTTGATTGTGCTATTGCTTTTTCAAGCTGGCTCGCGACTTCCCTACGACACCCGGTACCTGCACCGACGCCCACATCGAACCAGCGCCCTCGACCCTATCGCCGACCTCGCCTCCCGCTTCTCAACCACCTACGACGCCAAAAAACCGCGAGCTATTCGTTTAGACTTGCCCCGACCGACCTATCCGTGATCTCCGCACGCGCTTCGACCGTGCAATCACCGCAACCCTCCAGCAAGCAACCGACGACGACGTGTGATACATTCTGAAGAATCAAACACGCTCTCAAGCGAAACACTTCCTTTGAATGAGCACATCTTGTTAAGGCGACAGCTGCTTACTCAGAGCGTGCGCTCACGGCGGCTGAACGAAGAGACTGTACGTTACAAACAACACATCTGCAGGCAACGTGCGGTCGTGCTGCGTTCCCCCTGTCCTCGCGCGACGGATACTAATACTAAGCCCAGGCGCCTCGCCAGTCTCTTCCGCGACAGTCCGACGCCAAGCATGCCTTCCTTTTACCCCAGGCATCAGGTCCACACGCCGCCGGAATTCGTACCGAGCTACCACTCTGCCTGTGGCGCGTCGTATCAGCAGCAGAACGCATACGCTGGTCCCGCGATCCGGCAGCAGGATGACGGTTACGACTTCGCAGACCGCTATGGACAACTCGCCATTGCCATGCCGTCCATGTACCCGCAGGCCGGCACGTATCTGAGCAGTGCGCCACTCAGCCTCCCACCGGCAAGCTCTTTCTACGACTCCACGGGTCCGACGGCCCTCCCACCACTGCGCGCCCAGTCGGGTCATTCGATGGCAGAAGCCGCGATGCAACAGCAGCGGGCGCAGGACTACAACCAGCGCGCACATCAGCCTGCGAAGGAAGAAAAGCCTGTTGGCGGAGTCTCTGCCAAGCTCGACTACGATATGAACGTCATGACCGACTTCGTTTGCGACACGGCGCTGCGACTTATTACGCCCGGCCGGATGATGCCCTCGACGTTCCGGAGCTGGGTACACCAGGTCCTCTGTGCAACCCGGCTACCGTCGGCAACTATCTTGCTCAGCATGTTCTATTTGTCCAACAGGATGCCCATGCTGTCTCACGAGCCAAAGACCGACACTCACCTGTTCCGCCTGCTCACCATTGCGCTGGTACTGGGCAGCAAGTTCCTGGACGACAACACCTTCATCAACCGTTCATGGTCCGAGGTCAGCGGCATCCAGGTCCACGAATTGAACGACCTCGAGCTCGAGTGGCTCCTCGCCATCAAGTTCAAGCTTCACCGCGATCCCACGGAACAGCAGGGCTGGACGTCGTGGTCAGAGCACTGGAAGGACTATCAGAGTACTGCTGCTGCGCGTGCTGGCCGTAGCAACAAGCTTAGCCCCATTGACACTTCAGTGCAGCGACGCTCGCTCAACCCCAACAAGCCGCTCCCTCCTCTGCCGATGCAGCAGGCCTACAACTTGCCACCGTACGAGTACACGCCCAAGTCGGCACAGCCAGCGTACAACCTTCCCGCCTATTCTCAGTACGACCCTTGGAGGTCCGCAAGCGAATACTCTCCTGCGTCTGCACCTACCACGGGACCCACTACCCCGGAATACTATGGCACAGCGGGTACTTGGGGTCCCGTTGAAGGATACTCGCGTCGCACCATGTTCGGCTTCCCACCCTTGCCTCAGCCTGCCCCTGCACAAGCGCCTCAGCAGCAGTCGTCCAATTACCGACTGTCTGCCTACACTACACAGTACAACCCATCTGCCTGGAATCAGCATGGTCTTAGCTGTGGATGCGCCTACTGTGTTCAAAGGCATCCGCCATACTTCATGGCTCCTGGCTACGGTCCTCAAGCTGTCGCAGTTTGATTGCAGTCTCCTGTTGGCTTGGTTTAATAACTTCGTCCGCTCCACCCCTTCACGGGTACACATTCGACCTTACATTCCAACGCTTCATCTGTTCAAAAGTTACTGTTCATTTTCGCTAAGCACCACCGTCTACCGGGATCACCACCCCTAGACGAACTTCACTCACTGGATACGCAAAGCCTTAGACTACCAGGCCTTCCTCAAAAGGCGCACCTGTTTCATTATTTCCGATATTTGCACGCATATTGGCGCCCCTCCTGATCTTACGAAAACGCACCCGGCTTGCGATCATCTTGCATGATAGACTTTCCCGGCCCCAATAGGGGGCCTTTCCTTCTCTGTTATCATCGGTATCACGTTTTAGACATTGGTTTGTCCACAGTCCATTGGGAGTAGGCGAAATTGTGGGTTCCGGCGTTTTGTTTCTGATTCAGGTGTCACAATGCACCTTTACGATTGTTTATTTCATTACCACTGCTCCTAAGAATGGCTTAGAGGTTATTCCTCGCTCTGGTTAATGGTCTCTTTCTGGGGTTGGCTCTCGATCTCAGCACGCTGAGTCACTCCGCGCATCCGTCCCGGTTGGTGTCTGTTCCAGCCCACTCCTGCAGCCTCCTCGGCATTCGAACAGACGCCGCTACTGGAGGGTTGCTTGCTATGTTTACGATTTTTTCATTCTTCGATCATCGCCTTTCCGCTGTTAAAGCCGAACTGTAATTAATGGCATAAGATCAACGACAGACGTCGCTTTCTTTCCTTTGGAGCGGCGGGAAAATACATTTTCTCCTTCTACGGTTCAGCATTGGCATTGTTATTTTGGGCAATTGGGGGGAGGGAATTATTTGTTTAGTGTACAACTGCGATACAGGAGGAACTCGATATTAGCAACAGACACAATACGAAAAAACATCCTTGGGATGCGGCAACGTCGCATCGGAAACATCATTTTCATACTTTAACTATGAGTGCTCGGGGTGACAACTCTTCTCTGCGGCTCATCAGGCAAGTCCTGAAGCGAACCGCACACCAAGGGTGTACACGGCTTGGAAGACTTGGTTTTCGAGTCAGCTACCTATTCGGCAACTGGTGAAATCGCTTTACAGACACCTAATGCGCACCACAGTTGACTAGACCCACACGGGAGTGGCAGTCACTGCTAGACTAACGCTCTACTCGATAAGTATTCTCCATCACACACATGGACATCTTCAACACTATGATCAAGCACGCTCGGACGACCCGACGATGTTACGGAGAATAGAGGTGGCAGGCGACTGACTGTTCATGCACGGTCCATCGATGCAGCTGTTGGGGCGGTGCGCTCCTGGATTGAGCAAGTGATGCGACGAAGAAAAGCATGAACGTGTCTTGGACAAAGAGATAGGCCGACTCCGGGGGTCCGTCACGCATGCGTTATCCTACAGCCAATAGGGAGCATCGATCCTTACTAGCCGAATGCATCGTGGCTCTACGTCAACGATATTTCTGTCTGGCGCGCCTAATCGCCGAACAGAATCCAGCCGTCGAGATAGACACGGTGTCTTGTAGTCCCTTGTACGCCACTTGAAGACTCGTAACTGATGACTGTGTTCGGGAATGATTAGAAAGCTATAATGTCCCCTCGCCTTACATTCTCTTATCGCTTCCTCAGACGGTTGTCCAACGAATCGCATACACAAAGAAGAATATTTCATAAGTTACGCAAACACTCGGCTTTTTGGCAGAACCCACACTTCAGTACGACAGTACAGATGAGCTCAATAGGTGGAGCAGGTATTGGAGCAGGCCTTTACGCGGTAGTGAGCAATCCGGCGCAAGTTGTTGCCAGACCGAAAGAGGCGGACGAAAAGAAGCATCATCTGAAGCACGGGAAAGGGTTCACGAATCCATGGGACAGCTATGCCGATATCTCCGTGTGGGAATTGGTTGTCAAGGGCATCTTCTGGTAAGCGCCCCAATCTGCCCCAAACCTCGCTACAACATATATAATCTGACCCTCAACTTTAGGCGCAAAATCACCGGCCAGGCAAACAACCCCGATACCACCCCGCCCACCGTCCCCGTCCGCACCCCAACATTTGATACCTCGCGCGAAACGCCTAAACTCCGCGCAACATGGCTAGGCCACGCGTGTTACTACATCGAGTTTCCCGGCGGCTTTCGCGTCCTCTTCGACCCCGTCTTCGAAGACTGCTGCGCACCCATCAATATCAAGGGCCTGCGCCGCTTCACACCGCCTCCTTGCGAGATTGAAGACTTGCCCATTGTTGATGCCGTGGTGATAAGTCATAATCACTACGATCACCTCAGCTACCCGACTATCCTACGCATTCAGAAGAAATTCCCGGATGCGCACTTTTTTGCGCCGCTGGGGAATAAGGCATGGTTTGAGAAGTGTGGGATTAGCAAGGTTACCGAGTTGGATTGGTGGGAGAGTAGGGATGTTAGGTTGGAGAAGACTCAGGGTAAGGATGGGGAGGCGGATGAGATTAGTGTGGTGAGTTCGGAAGAGGGAATGAGGAAAGGAGGTGAGGTTACG
Source organism: Clathrospora elynae (assembly GCA_010015635.1). Lineage (NCBI taxonomy): Eukaryota > Fungi > Ascomycota > Dothideomycetes > Pleosporales > Diademaceae > Clathrospora > Clathrospora elynae. Next base: position 1,155,466 of record ML975997.1, read on the forward strand.
GCGACGATTGGCGCACTGCCTTGTCAGCATGTTAGTGCGAGGACCCCGTTTGACAAGTTTAAGACGCTGTGGGCGAGCTGGAGTGTCGAGTCTGGTGGCGCCAAGGTGTTTTTCGCTGGGTACGTTCCTTTCCTCCCCCACCCCCCTATCCTATCCCATCTCCGAACCTCATACTTACATCCCTACAGCGACACAGGCTACCGCACAGTCCCCTCCTCTATCCCTGCGGGCACCGACGACTACTCCCCCCAATTCTCCCACCTCCCCGTCTGCCCGGCTTTCGCACAAATCGGCACACTACGCGGGCCCTTTGACCTCGGTCTCATTCCCATTGGTGCCTACGAACCTCGCTGGATGTTCAGCAACGTGCACGCTAATCCTAAAGATGCGGTGAACATTTTCGTGGATACGAAATGTAGACGGGCACTGGGCATGCATTGGGGGACGTGGGTGTTGACCGAGGAAGAGATTTTGGCGCCACCGAGGGAGTTGACGGAGGCGTGTGCGTGGAAGGGGGTGGAGGGGTTTGGGGTGTGCGATATTGGGGAGAGTAGGGAGTTTGGGAGTGGGGAGGGGAAAGCGAGTAAGTAGTGGTTGCGTAATGGATGTGCAAGACTGTGTTGCCGAGGCCGAGGATATATGATATCCAGGCTATGAGATAAGACATTGCTATCCATGTTCTGCACCTTTCATTGAGTCATTCATGTACGTTCCTCGCAGTACGCTACTGTCGCGAGGATACAAGGCACCATCGAACATATCATGGCGGTGACCGGTGGAAACATGTTCACCTTTCTAGCCTCAATTGAGCTGGATGTTGCTCCCGAGCAAGTTGGAGGAGAAAAGGACCAATGAGGCCACGAGCTTGTGATTAGAGGTTGAAACAAATTGCGTAGAGAAGAACATTTAACTCCATCTGAGTTTGGCAGGTTGTCAGGGGGGTTTTATACATATCCATTTCTGTCCTCCAAGCCTTCTTCCACCAGCACGAGTTCTGTTTTCTTCCTCTTTTGTGGAACGTAGGGGAAAGGCGCTAATTCTCTCCCCGTGGTTTTTCTCCAACGTACCACTGTAGTATCCTATCATCACGGATCTGAGATGGTACGCATGGCGAAAGCATCATCTTAAGAGGAGCAATGACCAGATGCCTGTTTTTACATTTCTCTGCCAGCGTTTCTTGGACTTGGACTTTGTCTGTAGGCGGTAGATTGACAATAGAGAGGTCGTGGACCGCACGGTCGGCAATGCTGCAGCGGGACACTACTGCATCCTCGTACAACTTAGCAAGCAAGTCCGTAGAGGGTGGTGGCACCAGGGTTTCAAAGTCAAAAAAGGTCCGTTACATGTGCTAGGAATTCTTGGATATATATGATCTGGATTCCCACTCACTCATTCAGTGCAGAAAGCTTCTCGAACCCTGAATCATCAGACTGCGAACCACGAAAGCTCAGTGAATAAAGCCTTCTCCACATATGATACCGCTTCTTGGAAATGCCTCTCGCTTGTTCCATCTTTCGTAACTCGGGGCAGAATGGCACGTCCCTGATGCTGTATACAGAAGATTGTGATTTGTCCCAGAGAATGCACAACTCCTCAGAGCATCCAGGGTCTCTGATTCAAAGGTGGGCTTTCGAGTCGAGGAACAATACTGCCCCCTTACACGTACGAGGGAAACCTTCAAGAGTTAGAGATTCGTGAATAAGAGGCCGTGATAGGTAGACCTAGAGTACTTTACTAGTTTTCTCGGCTTGCTACACCCTTGCAGTTTTCTGTCATATGTGAAAATAGGTAGTGTATTGATATGGCTACCAAATGGAGTTGATGGCGCTTCTAGACCCACAGCCCTCAGTTCCGTAGGACGCCTAGAGTATGGATACGCCGTAGGTAGGCTGGCGGGCAACACGGCCTTGAAGTTGTTCGCGCATTGCGCCGACACAGAAGCCAATGTAATAAAGTGCTGCAAGCTAAGCATGGACTGCAAACCGTGTATGATGGCTAAGCGTGAACGCTAGCTTAGATCCACCAGTTGAGCCGTCTTCCATGTTCCCTAGGCATCCTGCGTCTTCTGCAGAATAACATTGATCATCTCATTGCCCAACTTTGTAGCCGCCGGGAATAGCGGCTCAAAATACTCCTGAATGCGCTCAAATTTCTCCCGGTATCCGTCAAAGTTCCCCAGGCTGACGCGCGAGCTCCAGTCTCGGGCAGCGAATGTGAATTCGAGGTCGTCGGCGCGGAAGGTATTGTCGTCGATGGCCGTGTCGATGGCTTCCTCGAGGAGGGTGGGGTTGCGGAAGAGGTACTCTGTGATGCCGAGCCACATGCGGGAAGGCTGTGTGTGCGTTAGCTATGGACAAAATACGGTAGGGGGAAGGTTCGGCTTACCGGAGTAGAGCAGATCATGTGATCGTAGGGAACGATGCCCAGCTTCCACCAGCAGTCCGCCATGGCCAGTAAGCTGAGGTGATTGTTCTTCAGTCTCTTCTCCGGAATAGTGCCCAGCGCGAACTGATCGAGTAGGTCGTCCCGCAAAAGCAGCTTCTTGCCGTCATTGTTGTCTCCGAACACAGCTTTGCGCGCTGTGTGCACACGCTCTCGTAGCTCGTCGCGTTGTCCAGCGAGCATCAGTTTGAACAGCTCCGTGACGGACTCGGCATACTGGTTGATTTGCTTCTTGGCATCCGGGTTGAGGATGGCGAGACCCGCGTAAACGTGCCACTTGTTGGAGTAGATGCGAAGGGTGATGTTCATTTTGACGTTCTCGATGCCGCCGACGTAGCGGGAGCTGTCCCACGGGAACTGGTTGTTCGAGAACCAAGCAGCTCCCATGCTAAGGAAGGCGGCATGGGTGACAGCTTGCGTGTCTGCTGTGATGCGATCGTGCTGTTCGCTAGAGAGATAAACGTGCTTTGACCCGAGACACGACATGACTTTCTCTACGAAGGCAAACTCGGCATCTGAGGCGCGGTACTTGATCAGCACTAGAGGCTGTCCTTTCGGATCCAGGCCGGGTCCATGGAGGGAGTGAACGGAGACGATGCTGACATCCGTAGGAAGGTATTTCTCAAAAGCCTCCATTTCTGGGGTTTTGCATGAGGTCTGCCCACCGACTATAGCGCCGACCTTCGTAGCTGCAGTAGAGTTAGGTTAATTGACGGACATATCAGAGGCAGGAGAACATCGTACAGGGACCGAAGGCCTTCACAACTGCGTTGATGTTCTTCGCTTCCACACTGTAGATGATGTAGTCGCTGCATCGGGCTACGAAATGACCACTTTGCATGATCTCAACTTTGGGCTGGCGGGGTCTCAGTATGCGTTCATTCATGTGTCATATATAGAGTGCTATCATACAAAGTCCCGAAACTCCTGCACCAGTGCATCGAACTTCTCTGGAAGATCGCAAGCGTTGATTCTTCCAAGGCAGCGTGTCAGCGGATGCAGACGCAAAGATCAAACTGTGAGCCACTGGTTAGCAAAGTCCAAGCTAAAGAGAATGAACGATGCAAGAACGTAGGTTGTGGATCAGAGTTGTAATAATAAAGGTAGCGAGAATTCACATCATGGACAGCAACATGCCCAATAACTGCTAGCCAAGACGGCAGCAGCGTGGACATGCGCCATACTCGAGCCAAATGCACTCACGGTCATCATGAAAGGGGAGGAGGTGGTGAGGGAGGATTTGACTTACCAAATCGCGAAAGAATGGACCCGAGAGCTCACACGAGCAGGGTACTCACTTCCATCCAGCTTTGCTCAGGCGCCGAGCGTACATTTTGCCCATGTCGCCCATGCCGATTATGCCAACGCTCTTTTCGTCTTCCATGGTGGTGGTGTTGCACGCTCGTGTGCGTGAGTGAGGTCGGAGTTCAGCCCATGTTGTTAGAGGATTGAAAACTGAGTGGAGGCGCGCAGAAAGTTTATGATGGGCGCGCTAAGCCCGGCCCGATGTTTCTCCGCGCACCATGCGAATTAAGCGACAAGTTCGATCTCACGATAGCGACGGCTTTCCTCACCGTCGTCGCAACTCCACAAACCACAGCACTCACCCAAAGCCGACAACATGCCGTAAGTAACATCAAATTCCGCACCACCTCGGCAAAAGGTCACTGGACGGTTTGAGCAAACTGGCCGCAAACCCCAGTTGTTATGTCCGAGATGGTGTGTGGACGCTGCGCATGAGACATGTACTGATATCGTATTTTATAGTCCCAAGAAGAGCGTGCAGCGCGCACCTACCGAAAACATTCAGCTCGGCCCTCAAGTTCGCGAGGTAAGTTGACAATACATGGCTACAATCCACGAAGGACCTCGCGTTCCGAGAGACGAGCTCCTTCCTAGCGCGGGGCTTTCCACAGTTCTATGCTGCACCCTGTGCAAACTATATCCGAGCATCAATTGACATCATCGCAGGGAGAGCTGGTTTTCGGAGTTGCCCGCATCTTTGCTTCGTTCAACGACACCTTCGTTCACAGTAAGTCTCAGTACGAACTGCATATGGGACAAACACTGACTTTGTACCTAGTCACGGATTTGTCAGGCCGCGAGACGATCAGTCGTGTTACTGGCGGAATGAAGGTCAAGGCCGACCGCGACGAGTCCTCCCCATACGCTGCCATGTTGGCGGCCCAGGACGTCGGTGCGTAGAGACAATTCGGATGGCATACATGTGGCAGACACTGACTATGGGATAGCTGCCCGCTGCAAGGAACTCGGCATCACCGCTCTCCACATCAAGATCCGAGCCACCGGTGGTAACCGCACCAAGACCCCCGGCCCCGGCGCCCAGGCTGCTCTCCGCGCTCTCGCCCGTGCTGGTATGCGCATCGGACGTATCGAGGACGTCACCCCCACCCCGTCCGACTCTACCAGGAAAAAGGGTGGTCGCCGCGGTCGTCGTCTCTGAGCATATGCGCAACGCTTTGGCTCTGTGGTGGGATATGGCATGGCATGGTGGCACGATTTACGGTTTCATGACCACGATCAAACAAATACGCGGGGAACGGCGAATCGCCTGGTCTCCATGTTGATCTTGGCCTCGCTCGAGGTAGTCAAGCACAATCAACAGAATCCTTTCTAGTTCGAAAAGGTTTCCCGACAATGAAGTGCTTACTGCTGTGCTTGACCTTACGGTGTTTCTACATTACGATTACGATCATTTCTATACTGTGACGGGTGAGGTTAAATGTCCACGACCTGGATGGCGTTGCCCAGCTCGCCAGTGTTTCCATACATTTGGGCGGCGTTTACCATGATAGTGTTTGGACTTTGTCCTCCCCACACGCGGTCCCATAGCAGCTCTTGGATCCCACGACACGCAACCTTTACGACGTTCCACCACAGCTTTGGGTTGAGCAGACCACGAGTCCACCTTGACTCGATCGATAGCCCTCGCACATAAGCCTCGTGCGCTCTGTTCCACCACACGACAGTTTGCCCTGCTCCCCAATGCACATGGCCAAAGACATGCAGTGTCGGCTTCACTCGTGTGACCTCGGCCAGAAGATGCTCGCAGCCGACGCCTTTTGGTATTGACAGGTCCAAGTGGTACTTCGGCGGCGTATGCGTGATCAAGATGTCTATATCCTCAGGCACCGTCTTCGACCAAGCATCTTGACCCCTCGGGTACTGGAACGCATGTACACTCTCTGGCCCACACGCCGGTATCTGCGGAGCCCCATATATACGTATGCGTCTTTCACTCTGCTCCGCCGCCAGCAGTGGTGTTCTCGCCTCCGCATCTCTAGGCTCGACCCTGATCGTAAGACTCAGCCTTCGGTGCTGCAGGTAATGCACTCGTCCCCAGTCCAGAATCCCACTCCTCTGCTCCTCCGACAGCGACGGCCGCGTCCTTGGATCGAGAAATGTATCGTGGTTCCCGCTTATCACGACGATCTCCTTGTGTGGTAGTGACGCTAGCCAGTCGATCTGTCGTTGTACCTCTGCCACACTGCCGTCGTTCGTCATGTCCCCAGCATGGATGAGTAGATCGCCGTCTGGCACATTCTCGGGAATGTGGTTGTGTGTATCTGATATACAGACTACGCGAATTGGTGTTTGTGAATTAGGTTTCGGGGATGAGCGGAAGTAGGTGAGCAGGTGGTAGGTGTGGTAGAGGAGCAGCTTTACGGGAGCTTGGAAGAGGAGTGCGACCGGGGGCGTGTATCCGAAGTCGGATTTAGGGCGGTAGAAAGGGTTCAGCTCTTTGGGGAACATTTCCGGAGGGCGTAGCGTGTTGTGACCGGGTAATGTGGAGGTTGGCGCACAAGTGGTGGTGAGTTCGTGTAGGGGTGGAGGAATTTGTTACGCGGATGTCTTCTAGATGAATAGATTATGGCCCATGGTACTGATCAGGCTGTCAGCTTGGCACATACTGCTAGTTGTGTGTTGCAACACCGCTTTTGCAATTTGGTAGGAGTTTTGCGGGAACTTCGCGGATGACAGCACCTGCGATGCGCTGACAAGGGTCCACAGTCGCGTTGCTTTAGCGTGGCTGTGCATGTCCGCGGCTTCCCTTGAGGCGTTCTCCCCTCCACCACCATCATCTCTCGTGACACCAGGCGACTGCTCCTCAGCCCCGATGAAAGGCTTTAGCATGTCACAGAGAGTGCCATCGATTGTTTCGGGTGATGATATCTTGACCGAATCCCTCTACCCGTCGCGCACTATTGGCCTGGGTCGTGCACATGGCGTTCAGCTCGAGGTCGTGGGGGCGGTGTTAGCTAGACGGCTGCGCACTTGCATGGCGACGTTCATGTAGCCTTGTGGGTGAGCGTGTTTAAGTATCAGCCTTCTGCCTGTGCACTTTTGCGTCCTTTACTCGTCTTTACACCGTGATCTCAAAGTCGATCTTCTTTGATTCCGTCTGACTCGAATCGAGACATTATCAGTCCTCAAGGGCTTCTGCAAATTACTGTGGAGGCATCCAGGAATAGTTGTGGTCTACAAAGCTCAGAAGTCGCTCCACAAGCACGGTCCATACAATCAAACCATGGCTGAACTTGCCATCGGAGGTGTATCCTTCTTCTTCCAGGTGTTTGCTGGATGTATCCAAGGTTTGTACCTTTCCAGCCGTTGTAGAAGCTCTCCTGACTGTAGCTAGGCTATGAGTTGATCGCCGACGCATGTCGTCTACAAGACGACTGCCAGGCTCTATTGGTCAAGTTCAAGGTTGAGGAACACCGACTGCTCAACTGGGCGAAACTCGTCCAGCTTGACTACCGTGACGACAAGTTGGTTCTCAATCATATGTCTAAGGGGTTGATCATCAACATCATGGAGCAACAACAGAAGCTTCTGTTTTCTTTTGGTCGCCTCAACAAGAAGTACGAAAGGCTTACTGACCCTCTTTTGGTAGAGGAAGTTCAAGGTTTTTTTCTGCAGAACTCTGACCGATTACTGGAGAATGGCACGAACGGAAGCAATACGTCCGTCCAATTCCCACCAACGGAGGAGCTCGTCAAGATGTCGCTCAAGTTTGTGCAGCAGTTCAAAGATGCTCCTAGAAGGCTCAAGTGGGCTACCTTCGACCACAAGAAGATGGAGGCTTTGATTGTCAAACTGGCTGACTTCAACGACAAGATGCATGAGGCTCTCGACAAGGCACAGATGGATCTCCTCATCGACATGCAGACACGCACGAACGATCAAATCGTGCTCCTGAATAGGACAATGTCGCACATGGTTCAGATCTACCAGTCTCAACAGTCGGATCAGATTAATTTCCGACGGCAATACTCTCTCATAGAGATGGAAGACTCCGAGTATGATGACTTGTTCGATAGCAGCGCGATCACGGCTCGCGGTGCTGCACATCAAACCCTAGCTGCTCTCGCTCAGCAAAACTTTATCCACCTTGCCATTGAAGACTCGCAGGACCTTTCAGAGAGCTTCGCAAGGGAGATTAATATGCCAGAGCTGCCGAAAGACATTCGTCAAAGCCAGACTAAGCTCTTGTTAGAGGACATACGCCCTAAGCAGGGCAACTACTTCCCCGTTGATATCGATGAAGGTGTCCGCACAGAAGCTTACTACAACAGCACGCCTGTGTGGGTCGAATGGAAAGCCCCCGACGCAACCGGTCCCATGCAGAGTGCAATCGACCCCAAAATACATGCTAGAGTCAAAAAGCTCGCTGCCCTCCTCAGCAGGAACAACAGAACAGTCCGCTTCAGAGCACCCTTCTGCCGCGGCTACTTCATTGACGAAGAGGAAGGTCGTTTCGGCCTCGTCTTCGAGAAACCCGCGTCCGTACCAGCGGAAACAGAGCCCACAACCCTGCACGACCTAATCAAGACCTCGAACCAGAGTAACCCCGGGTTAGAAATTCCCTCTCTCACCGACCGCATAACACTCATGCGCCTCCTATCCTCAACACTCGAGCGCCTCCACGCCGTCGATTGGCTCCACAAAGGTCTCCGCTCCGCCAACATTCTCCTCTTCCCCAAGAAAGACGGCCAAGTAAACTGGTCCGAGCCCCTCATCTCAGGTTTCGACTACTCGCGCCCCGCCACCAGCGACGACATGACTGAACGGCCCCTTGACAACCCCTCCGCAGACATCTACCGCCACCCCTCTGTCCAGCACAAGGGCAACCGTGAAGATGCCTCCGGCCGCGAATCCTACAAAAAGTCCTTTGATATCTACTCCCTCGGTATTGTATTGCTGGAAATCGCTTACTGGAAGACTATCGACCAGATCCTGGGTATCAACCTCGTCCACGCCCGACCCAAAGATACATGGGGTATTGAAAAGAGGTTGCTAAAAACGGAGCCGCAGCACTTGAGGGATGTGAAGAGTTATCTGGGAAATACAGTGGAGGGTGTGATTAGGGCTTGTTTGCAAGGGCCGGTGGCATTTGGGCTTGAGGGGGATTGTGATGAGAAGAGGGAGGTTGTTGCTGCGGAGTTGCAGAGGGCGTTTGGAGAGATTGTTGTTAAGCGGCTGGCGGGCATGAAGGGGTTGTAGTTTTCTCCGTGGACTTGTTTCCGCGTATTTTCCCTTTTACTGCGAATCGGTCCACGTACTGTTTCTATGCGTCGCAGGCTTGCTGCTCGCTAAAGGTATAACGTCCTGTAGATCTCGTCATCGTTCGCTCGTTCATGCCAGACTGCTGTACTTTGTTTCTGCTTTGACAGTATTGTTTTAATCTGGCGGTCGCGGAGTTAGGAGTTTACGTTTGACTATTGCACGTTCATTTTCGTAGTCGGGGGTTCGTATCGACTGTTCTACTCGTAGTTTATCCGTTTCTTCCTATTTTTTCATCATGCTCTTTGGTACTGACACACCTCTTTAGCTTTGATGATCGCTATCCTGACATAACATATCTCACACCCTAACTGCAATATTTATCCCCTCCACCGCACGATAGCTCCAACTGGTGTCGACAGATAATAAAAGCTTAAATAGAGTTTCCCTCAGATTTTCTAAAGCCTTTGCGCACTGCATTGCCCCAATCAAGTCTCAAACCTTGACTTGCCGTACGAAGAAAGGCTCCGTGGTAGTCGTAAACTCAACAGCACGCCAAAAGTCTGCAGCCACATAACCCTGCCTATGCATAATCTCATGCTGCTTCTCATCCGAAGGGATACGACCCAGAATGAAGACGCGTCACGTCCTCAAAGAGGTGGGAAGGAGCGGCCAGGGCGAAGAAAGACTCGCTAACTGCAATGCGAGATATGTCCAGAATAGCATCCAAGACCTGTGTGCAAGATTAACCACCAAGCTCAGTCCCAAGCGACTTGGACGTGAGAGAGAACAAGGGAAAAATGTACTGCGTCCAATAACCTGACGGTAGTATGCCAGCTCAGTGATCAAAGTAGGTTTCGTTGAAGATAGGGAAGGCGTAGATGTTCGTGCCTGTTTCGGAGAGCCCAGCCATCTCAGACTCCATGGTACGGTTTGTAATGCCTGCCTCGCGCATTGCGGTGCGGTTGATGAGGTAGACGACGCCGCTTCCTGCTTTTGCTGTAGAGTTCGGGGCTTTGATAGTAGCCGTGTAGACCTCGCACCACGGCTTTGTCCCACCTATAGCTGCGATCAGTCTTTGAGTATAATGAATTGGGCCTGGAAACCTTGACCAGATAGTTGGGAATTGTGCAATTGCCGGGATCTTTCAGGTACCACCTTGATGGCTCTTGGCGCGGATGGAGACAGTAGGAGCAGCTGTCGCCATGTCGAAGGCTAGTTTTGTTCGATTGAAGTGCAGTGGAGGACGTTAGAGCTTGAAAATTGAAACCCCATGTGTGAAAAGAGTGTAGGAAGAAGGAAACAGCAGGCTTCAAGGCATTACAAAGTCCCAATACCTCTCAACAACGGTAGTTGCCATTGCAACGTTAGCGGCTCTTCCGAAACCTTGGACGCGTTTACCACGTCGCGAAAGCACGTGTATGGATATCTGCATAGTCAATCATGCTTCCCGCTCAGGCTTATTAGTGGGATATAAATCCCATTGAGTTCAGGATGTGTCGGTAGTTTCTTAGCGCATATAGCTGACCCACGTAGCAACTGAAGCCTTCGAGTATTAAACACGACACGTGATCTGAAATGGTTCGCTTGAAAGGCACGCTACCAGTACCTGTCTGCGGCCTCCGGGGAAGCCATATGTATATGTGTATACCTGAAAGGCTCACCAAGCGGTGCTGTTAGAAGGGACTTTATTTAGCTGTGAATATTAGCCCTGTTAGCGTACTGACGGATTGCTTGACGGATAGGTCGAGATTTGTAGACTGGGGTGCGAATGTATGTCATTGCATCGAAGAGGATCCTCCAATGTCGCTATGTCGTTGTTCGTCGACTGATATCTATCCGCTCCGAGAGCTACCGGCCACTCCTCGTCAGGTCATGACATGCATCGTCCCTCAGCTTCAGGTTATGCAAATATCCCCAAAGTACAAACACGTCGAATCGAAGGCGCTTAGTATCCGACCTTCTTCAGGTACTCTCCGAGCTCGACGACAGAGTTGTAGGCGTTGGGCGTCTGGACGGTGTCGGGGTGGTGGGCGATGAGGAGGGCTTGCGTGGTCTTGTAGGCGACGATGCCTTCTTTGCCCTACAATACATATTAGGACTTCTATATCCTCAGAAAGGTTTCTCGACACTCTTCATGACGTGCCTTCTTCGCCTTGAGCGAGTCCACAGTCGCCTCAATGGTCATGTACTTGACGCCGTTTACTTTGACGCCGTTCGCAATGACGGCCTTGGTCTCGCTCTTGTCGTTGAAGGAGGCAGCGATGGCGCCCATCTCAGCGGCGGTCAGCTGTAACTAGTCAGCATCTCTTCCAGGTGTGCATGCGCCGCCGTTCTGCCCTATCCGTATACAGCCGGAAGATGTATAATGCGCGCGCGATGATCGGGGGACGTACGGAGAAGTCTGGCGACGAGGCCCAAGTGGTCTGGCCGGTGACATCGCAGATGACGGCCTTGTCGATGTTGCCGGTGCCGACGAGGCTGTAGCGCGCGTGGTTAGAGATGACTGATCTTTGCCTTGGAGCTTGTATGTACCTCTGATCAACGTATGCTGCGTCATGGTTAGCGATTAGCGCGTGAAGGTCGGTGCTTGATGCTCACCTTGCCAGGACATGTTTACTGAAGGGTGATGTGCGTGCTGCGGGAGCGTGTAGTAGTGGATGCAGTGGATGTGTCGCAGCAGGATTTGGCAGGTGGGAGGCGAAGGAGACGCAGGTAGTTTTGACTAAGCAGGAAAGAGTGCAGATGCGGTGAGTGAGTAGTTGTTGAGCTAATAGTCGCGATGTCGGGTTAAGCCGCTGGCGTGCGAGAGCTTTGATGGTGGGGCAATATTTTTCAGTACCCCGCAGTTTTACATGGGAAGCCTTCACTTGTCAACATTCACGACCCTGTGCCTCAGTACTGGCAATACGATGGAAGTCACACGCCCCTGATTGCGCCATCATGCAGCCATCCGTCGTGGGGGTTGTCTTACACTCGCAATTCATGGCTGAGGGAAGTTCAGCGGGCAACTCCGCCGATAAATGATCATGTCCACCGCGATACGCGCTTGGTCGCCATGTCTGTCACTCTCTGCTTCGTAAGACGGGTATCGGATCAGGGTGCTGTCAAACCCGTGGACCAAACTATGTAAACCGTGTCAAACCAGGCGCTGTCCCGGATATCCAATGCTTTCATACGGTTGAAGCATGCTGTTTGGTATCCCTTAAGCCACCAATTTCTTCTTCGGGGGGTTTTTTCGTTTCGCCTTTTTCTTGTTCCCTATGGTGGTCATTGTTCCCTATGGTGGTCATTGTTCCATGGTGGTCATTGTTCCAAGGTTGCCGCCGTTTGCGGACGTCTTCCGCGGACATCACGTGCTGCGCTAAGGCTGCAGATGGAGCTCGGAGCTCGAAGCTCAAAGCTCACCTCCACAAAAAGTTGGGACGCGTTCAACGACCTCGAACAATTCCACCCACTCTACTGAGGAAGCGCACATTGGTCGCAAATTATCTGATACTGGTCTCCTGCGCATATCCACATTCATCCGATCATGCCATCGCGTACTCCGTCTCCCGCACGCGCGCGATCGCGCACTCGCAGCCTATCTCGCGACCGATCGCCAACGAGATCACCAAGTCGCCCTCGTTCAGCGCATTCAGGCTCACCGCGGCACTCAGTAACACCCGGGTCGCCCACACGCTCTAGATCACCTACGCAATCACGCTCGCCTAGATCCCCTTCGCCGCGGCGCAATGAACGACGCAGCTACACCCCAGACAGCCGCTCGAGGTCAAGGGGAAGGAGCTATACGCGCAGCCCAACACCAAGAGATGGGTCGCCAGCGCCTAGAAGTGCGAAAGTATGCGATCCTTGGAATCTGGGGCACATCTCAGAGTGCTCGCTTTACAGGTGGCCTTGTCAAGCTTTACCGCGCTAACACAATAACAGATCGTTGTAGAGGCACTGACCCGAAACGTCAAAGAAGACCATGTTCGCGAGATATTCGGCAAATACGGCGTCATCAAAGACCTCAGGATGCCCATGAACCCAACCTGTACGTCGCTTCATGTTATTCCTAGGCGCAATGTTAACACATCATACAGTCAACATCAACCGCGGCATAGCATACATCCTCTACGAAGAGATAGACGAAGCCGAGCGCGCAATCGCCAAGATGCACGACGCACAACTCGACGGCGCCAAGATCCAAGTCTCCATTGTCCTCCCACGACGCCGCTTCTCGCAGACACCTCCACCTGCGCGTAGGGCTCCACCGCCGCGCGATAGATACCAAGATGACTACAACGGTGGGTACGAAGGAGAGCGTGGTGGACGTGGAGGACGTGGAGGAGGTCCACCTGGCGCGTATAGGCCACCACCAATGGAAGGAGCGCCGCGTTACCGCTCTCCACCGCGTCGAGGATCACCGGACAGGGGAAACTGGGCAAGGGGCAGAGGTGGAGGAGGTCGTGGGGGCCGAGGAGGAGGCGGCTATAGAGGTAGACCGCGCTCGTATAGCAGATCTCGAAGCAGATCACCGAGGCGCAGTCATTCACGCTCCTCGTACGATCGGTCGCTGTCCAGGACCCCACCAAGGCGACGAGGCGGAGGCGGCAGAAGGGATAGCCCACCGCGAAGGGGCGACGGAGGCGGTGCTAGGAATGGGGGCGTAGGTGGGGGAGGCAGAAGGAGCCCCAGTTATAGCTCCTATGGTAGCTATAGCCCCAGGGACCGAAGCCGCAGCAGAGAGCGTAGATGAGAGGCTCGCTGCTGAAAATTCTACACCAAGGCAACTTAGACATGTTCGCGTATATCCATGATGACTGAACTGGAACATATTCCTCGCTGGAGATAGCTTCACTGGCTAGCCTTCACGATGTGAGGCTGGTTCTTGAGAAGAATACGAGTATCTGAACATCCTATCCCAGCTCCTTCACAAGCTTATCGTCATTCATGTGCCCATCTATTTGTCCTATCTTACATGACTCCCGACCCCGCCTTACACCTCTCCCCTTACAATTAATACTTTCTCCCATTCAAGTCATCTTGAGCTGAAACCCCCCGCCACTCTCCTCCTCCTCCCTATCCTTGAATATACTACTAAAGTCCACCGCCTTGATTCCAGCACCCACCTCTCCCCTCTTGGGCGCATCTGGACTCCTCTTCCTCCGCCTCTCCTGCCCGGCCTTACTCGGAAACGTAGGAAACATCTCACTCGGCTTTGGTTTCGGCTGTTCCTTGAAATATCCATGCTCTAGTACTTCTGCGGCCGTGGGTCTATCATTCGGATTTAGGGCTAAGAGCGAGGACAAGAGGGTGATGCCCGAGGCAGTTAAAAAGGGGAATTTCGCGCGGTTGAAGCCCAGATTTGCGTGGCGGTGCTCGCGCGGTAACTTTAGGGATTTGGCATTGGGGAGGCGGTAGAATGCTGGCCATGTCTTCTCCGAGGGGAGGCCGCAGAGAGAGAATATGAGGGAGAGTTGGTCGACTTCGTTTTTCCCGGGGAGGATGGGGGATTTGGTCAGGAGTTCGGCGAATATGCATCCTAAGCTCCAGAGGTCGACCTCTGTGCCATAAGATGTAGTGCCGAGGAGGAGTTCGGGCGCACGGTACCAGAGCGTTACGACGAGTTGCGTTAACGGGGCGGTGGTAGAGGAGGGAATGTAGCGCGCCATTCCGAAGTCTGCGAGTTTGAGTTGCCCCCGGTTGTTGAGGAGGATGTTTGAGGTTTTGAGATCACGGTGCATTATGTAATTCTCGTGCAAAAAACCCATGGCGCTTGTCAACTGTCGTAATAACGTTTTTACCTCGCTGGCTAGGAAGGGTTCCGACATTTCTTCCTGCAGCGTCTTGAGATCGTGTTCGAGGAACTCCATGACCAGGACGCATTCCTGGGGGTCGTCGCCTGAGAGGATTTCCTGGAGTCGGACAATGTTGGTGTGGCGCGCTTTTTGCAGGATGCTGATTTCGCGTAAGGCGGTGATGGGGAAGCCGTCTTGGGCGTAGTCCATTTTCACTTTTTTGAGGGCTACGACTTGGTTGGTGGTGATGTCCCGGGCGCGGGATACCCAGCCGTAGGAGCCTTCTTCGATGTGGTTGAGCGTTTCGAAGTTGGAGGTGTGCCGACACGGACTCCAGCCTCCGGCTTCGAATCGCAGGAGCTTTCGCTCGGCTTCTGGGATAGTTGATTTTGTGCTCGGCTCGTTGTCGTTGGACAGCCGCCGTCTCTTTGCTGGGCGCGAGTCTGCTTCTTGGGCGGCTTGGGCTGCTGCTTCGGCCTCTTGCTGTTTTTGAAGCTTCAGACGCTTCTTATCTTCCTTATCTTTTTTTCGACGCTGCTCCTCTACCTTGTCTGCTTCTTCGTTTGCCCAGCGTGATGCCATTGCTTATTCTTTTTCTGTTGTTCTTAACTGACAAAAGGATTGTCAGCGCCTAGCCTTCTTGGACTGAGATGTGAACCTCTTCGGCTTGCAATCTTCACCTTAGTCCGTTCCAGGGTCGAGTAGTGTAGAAGCCACAAATTATATGTCAGCGGGAATTGGCAGTTCAAGAGCGTGTAAAACCCTGGAGTGTTCGTCGATGTTGAAGGCGGGAGCACGTGGGGGTGACTTATGCAGTGGTCAAAGCTCCTTCACCTCGGCGTTCCGAATTCTAAACTTTTTAGTTCCGAGCGCGCAGACGTCATGGAACTTCGACGACACATAACGAGATGAGAGTCCGCTCTCTCAATTTGCTGCAAGCTACGACGCGTTTTAGTCAGTTGCGGCCGCGGTCAACTGTATACCAGTCCGCAAAATGTGCCTCTCGGTGGTCCTCAACTTCCACGTCAACATCACCAAGCACGGAGCGGCAATGGTCGACACCGCTCGCGAAGACACTAGCTGAGGCTATCACGGTATGTAGTATCCATAAGTATAAGTAACCCTAGACGAAGACTAACAATTGATAGACTACAGGTCCTATATCCGTAGCAGCGTACATGCGACAATGCCTCACCCATCCCGAAGGCGGCTACTACACACGACAAACCTCGAGCGGACAGGACCAATTCGGCACAAAGGGCGACTTCGTAACCTCGCCAGAGATCAGCCAAGTTTTTGGAGAACTAGTGGGTATTTGGCTGTACGCAGAATGGCTCGCACAAGGAAGGAAAGAGAAGGTCCAGATAATTGAAGTGGGGCCAGGACGAGGGACATTGATTGACGATGTTCTTAGGGTACGTAAGATATCACAGGGAAGGAGAGGCCCTATACTGACAAAACCAAGACTATCTCGAGCTTCAAGGCCTTTGCCAACAGCATTGAAGCTATATACCTCATTGAAGCATCACCCTACCTCCAGAAACAACAGGCTAAAGTCCTTTCTGGGACCGAAGTCCTGAAGAAAAGTGACATTGGGTTTTCGGGGTCGTGCAAGTATATACCAGGTTGCAAAATCGAATGGTGCGAAGACATAAGGCTCGTCCCTAAAGGTCAGTTCCTACTATGATACTCTATCTAATCCTTGTACTAATTCGAACGGTAGAGGATACATCAACTCCGTTCATACTCGCTCACGAGTTTTTCGACGCTCTTCCAATTCATGTTTTCCAAAACATCGCCCAATCCTCCATCCCCGCTTCGTCGACTATCATCACACCCACCGGCCCCATAAAACCTAAGCACGGCGTCACGACGCCTAAGAACACCTGGCATGAGCTTGTAGTATCGCCAACTTCACCATACTCCGACCCAAAGACACGCACGTCTTCAACATCAAGCATAGAAGAGAAACTCGATTTCGAGTTGACAGTCTCGAAGACACCAACACCGCATTCTTTGTACTTGCCGAAGATGTCAGATCGTTACAAGAAGTTGGAGAATACACCAGACGCGATCATTGAGATTTCACCTGAATCGCTCTCCTACGTCTCCGATTTCGCTGTACGGATAGGTGGCAGCAACGTCGTGCGCAGCAAAACTCCAGCATCTTCAGCTTCGGCCAACAATACAACATCCCAACAAGACAGGTTCTCAAAATCGCAACCATCTGGCGCCGCCTTGATCCTAGACTATGGTCCCTTGGACACCATTCCAGCGAACACCCTCCGCGGGATCCGTTCCCATACTACTGTCTCTCCATTCGCTTCACCAGGTCTCGTCGATCTCTCAGCAGATGTCGACTTTCTTGCATTAGCCGATTCAGCTCTGAACGCATCACCAGGTGTCGAAGTGCACGGTCCGGTTGAGCAGTCTTTCTTCCTGTCGACTATGGGCATCAAGGAGCGTGCTGACGGGCTACTCAAGGGAGCCAAAGATGAAGAGACGAGAAGAAGATTGGAAACTGGCTGGAAACGGCTAGTCGACAGAGGACCGAATGGCATGGGAAAAACATACAAGGCGATGACTATCGTACCTTTCAATGAGAAAGGCCCATTGAGGAGGCCGATCGGATTTGGTGGGGAGCTTGTTGGTTAGCAAGCTAGTCTTTCACACGCATCCCCTGAAGGAGTTATCCGAGGCCCCATCTTCCACGCTGTATCAATGGGACGACTCAATTATTCGGGTGATATACGACTCTGATTTGCGGATCAGGCACAGTTCAAAGCCTTGTCATGCATGGCTGTGCATCCACGAACAGGAGTAGCAAGCGACGAAACCTGCGCGGACGGTTTAGACTACACTGATCGCAAAATCTGCGCCGCATGTCGGGAAATAGAGATCGTTGATGTTCCACACGACAGTTCATTGGAAACGGGGGAGGAGCTAAAGGACGACATGGCCGGAGCCACACTCCTGGTTGATGACAGCGACTTGGAAGTATTCAGAAGAAGTGGGTAAACAAGGCCTGTCCTCTCTGTTCTATTATGAGCTCAACGTTTCGTGCAGAAGATGATCACTGGCTTCCTTATGTCTTGAAGTATCCGGAAATAGCAAAAAATGCCGAAAACAGCCCTCTCTGGAGCCCCAGGACCTCCACTACTAGCAAACAAAAAGTACTCCTTGGGTTTTTGTAAGCGCGCATGGCGAAGATGGTCTTTTCAAACCGCAGAAAGTCTCGGCACGATAAGATTATGGTCGCGCAAAGCTATGGATAGATAATTGCACGAAATACCATGCCAGCTGTGGTAGTTATGAGTCGATAGTTCCGGGCATGCGACTCATGGACTGCCACACAAAGAACATTGTCAATGCGGAGCCTTCCATGCGATGGGTGGCTTTGAGCTATGTCTGGGGGTCCGGAGTGTCGACAGAGCCACCACGAGGCCAGCCTAAGAAAGTTGGCCTTTTCAGTGTGCCCCCATTCCCCGTGGCGTCCGACAGAGCTAATAACCGAATGCCATCGGAAATTCCAGCAACGGTCAAGTACGCCATGACAGTCACTCGATTTTGGATACCGCTACCTGTGGTGCGATGCTCATTGCATCGATGAAATGCTACCCTCAAGGCGGACCAGATTGGCAAGATGGACAGGATCTATCGCGGCACAGAGTTCACTATCGTCGCTACAGGTCCCAACAAACATCATGGCTTGCCTGGAGTTGGCTCCGACAGGGTATCGAGCTACAAAGAAATTCGGTTCAAGAACAGAACAATCGTCTTCACGGGTCCTGATCCTTACGATTAACTTCTATCTTCTCCATGGATGCAGCGTGCATAGACGTTTCAAGAGGGATATCTTTCCAAGAGGCTGCTGGTGTTTACAGAAGAGCAAACATCGTTTTACTGTGATTCTGCCTCTTGGAAGGAGGCCCTGGGTGGCCTGGAATACATCAAAGAACCAAGTGAAGTCAAATGGCATCTCTGGAACCCGAAGGTCTCGCCTTTTAAGGTGGTTTCTCCATCTAGCGACCAATATGCTCTATTTGCCGGAGCAGCTCGTCGATACAGAGATTTCGTCACTCTAGCTACGCAATACACCACTCGGATCCTGACTTACGATTCGGATGCACTGAACGCCTTTTCAGGTGTCATGCACTCTCTACAAGAGTTGCAATCACCTGTATGGAGTTTTGCGGGTCTACCTTACGTTGCTTCAATGGTCGGAGAAACTGATTCGAATGAGAAGATCATGTTTATTTCTCTTAACTGGATTCATACCAAAGCTGGTGAGTATCGCGAGCGTAGGACAGCGTTCCTTTCCTGAACCTGGGCTGGCTGGACGGGCGGTGCATTCTGGGTCGGCTCGCATAGTCTAGGTACCGCGGATGAGCTCTACCCCCGTTTGCGGAACGTATACTTTGAGGAAGAAGGACCACTGGGTACCATAGTCTCTATTCACTCGAATCCTTCTCACGAGTTTCTCAGCAGCACCCATGGAACCAGGCTAATGCTTTTCTCCTTGTCGTGTAATGGATAGATGAGCACACGGCTGTTCGGGTACATGTGAATTGGGGATGTGCTTCTATGGGGAACACCTTGGATACATCCTTTGTGGGTGACTTCTTGGATACATTGAAGCGCAGGACAGTCAGACTGGTGCAATGACATTATGGATTTCCCACCCATATGAAGAGGAAAAATCAGGCGTTCCTTAGAAGGAATTAGCGGCACACTACGTATCAGCACCGTAGTGATGTAGCGAAGGATAGGGTTTAACGTTGCTCATTTCACATCTTCGTGTGGTTTTGTAGGTTCGTTAGACGACGCACGATTTAATGTAACGAGTGGCTTAAGAATAAACAGGACGGTCTTAGAACAGCGATAAGTCCCTCTAGATTGCTATCATCTGTCGCTAGGTTGAAGAGAGTCATCGCTTCATATCTTTGTTATGTTCGCCTGTATAAGCTAGATTCCAGCCTTGGGATACTACGAGCGGTTAGACGCCCATCTCATGACCACAACTATCTTGATTCACAGTCAAATGCTACACAATGACCGAATTTATACTCTCCTATCTCGCGATATCACGATCCTGTTTACTGTTCAGAATTCTGGGTGTGATGCGGTGCAGGGATGGCGTAGGCGGCTCGACGCGCACGATGACGTTGTGTGCACCCCCGAGCTTGGTAAGAACCCTCCCAATTGCAACTTCCTGTGAATGTCGAACCAAGAAGAGGGGAGCACCATCACTGGTATCCCTTACTTTGCCGCCCTCTCCTGGTCTATATATCACCTAAAAATCGCCCTGCTCACCTCGAGCTCCTCGTCTGCTATGGCGAAATCTCAGGCTCTCCAGTCGAATCTGGATGTCGACTATGTGATTAGCTATCGCTTTGCGAAAACTGGTATGTTTGTGTGCTGGCGGATTGAGGGATTGAGCATTGATGTGGTGTAGACAAGGCAAAGGCTGTTGCCAAGTTTGAGGAGCTGTGTGAGGCTCTCGCGAATGTCGGGTTGCAGACCGAGGTCCGCAACGGAGACTCACACTCAGTACTGCTCTTCGTGAGGGTTGCGTCTGTTGAGCACTTGTTTGGCGAAGTGTACAGATCAAGGTATGTATATCCTTATTTTCTCCAAGCGAATCAATTGCTAATAAAGAGCAGAGTCCGCGACTGGGTCCACGGCGTTCGAACTGCGGCCCCTTCGAAAGTCACCCGCGAATCGCTCGAAGCGGAACCCCTCTACGAAGCTGAGAGGCTGCGAATCATATACCAACTCATCACAAACCCAGCATCTGAGGGTGGAGCTGGCATCACACCTAAGGAGGGCGAATGGGAGAATGTTGAGTCTGTCTTTGCTCTGCACGATCATGCGTACAACAAGGATTGGATCCAGAAGTGGACATCGTCATACTTCCTTAAGACGGAGGACTTGGATGACATCCGAAACCGCTTGGGCGAGAAGGTAGGCTTCTATCGCTGCTATATCATGATGCCGAGCTAACCCAAACAGATCGCCTTCTACTTCGCCTTCACACAGTCCTACTTCAGCTTCCTCATCTTCCCCGCCGGCTTCGGTTTCTTCTCATGGCTCTTCCTCGGCTCCTTCTCTCCCATCTACGGTCTCGCAAGCGCCATGTGGTGCACCGTCTTCACCGAGTACTGGAAACAACAGGAGATTGACCTTGCCGTTCGCTGGGGCGTCAAGGGTGTTTCCAACATCGATGTCAGGAAGAGGGAATTTGAACCTGAGAAGACCATCACCGATCCCATCACCGGCGAGCAAGTCGGCTTCTTCCCTGCATCCAAGCGCTTCCAGAGGCAGTTGCTGCAGATACCGTTTGCTCTCGCTGCGGCTACGTCGCTTGGAGCTGTCATTGCGACCTGTTTTGGCATTGAGGTCTTCATTTCGGAAGTGTACAATGGGCCGCTCAAGAGTGTCCTCGTAAGCCTTCCTCAGACCAAGCGGCATATTAATTCACTGATTACCTCTAGGTCTTCATTCCTACCGGCATCCTTACCACTGTCAACCCTATTCTCAACACTATCCTCACGCAACTCGCTACTCGACTGACTCAATTCGAAAACTACGAAACTTCAGGAGCGTACCAGAAAGCGCTAACCCAGAA
Source organism: Clathrospora elynae (assembly GCA_010015635.1). Taxonomy (NCBI): domain Eukaryota; kingdom Fungi; phylum Ascomycota; class Dothideomycetes; order Pleosporales; family Diademaceae; genus Clathrospora; species Clathrospora elynae. The sequence goes on from ML975997.1 coordinate 1,176,844, forward strand.
GATCTTCGTCATGAACTTCATCATGTCCTACCTGGGTATCTTCCTGACAGCGTTTGTATACGTTCCTTTCGGCAAGGTCATCGTGCCCTATCTCGACGTCTTCAATGTGGCTGTCCGACCTTTCGCTGAAGACGAGAAGCAACTGCATCTCCACACGAGCTCTAGTTGGAGCATCAACCCCGACCGTCTCCGCAAGCAAGTCATCTACTTCACCGTTACCGCCCAACTCGTCAATCTTGGCATGGAGCTCGTAGTCCCTTACCTAAAGCGTCGCGGCTTCGCCTGGTTCAAGCAGATGCAGTCTGATAGAGCTGTTAAGAACGGCGGCGCGTCGCCTTCTAATGCTGCCAATGACCCACCAGAGGACGCTGCATTCCTTGAGCGTGTCCGCAAAGAGGCTGAACTTGATGTCTACGATGTCACCACTGATCTCCGCGAGATGGTCATCCAATTCGGTTACCTGTCTCTCTTCTCGGTTGTGTGGCCGCTCACTGCTGTATCCTTCCTCATCAACGACTGGGTCGAGCTCCGCGCAGATGCTATGAAGATCTGCGTCGAGATGCAGCGACCCACACCCTGGCGCGCCGACACCATCGGCCCCTGGCTCGACTCCCTCTCGTTTCTCACCTGGCTCGGTAGTCTCACCACTTCAGCCCTCGTCTACATGTTCTGGAACGACCACACCGGACCCTCTGGCAACCCCTCAAGCATCCAGCTCTGGGCCCTCCTCCTTACCGTATTCTTCTCTGAACATCTATTCATCCTTTTCCGCTTCGGCGTCCGCACCGTCATCTCCAAGCTCGACTCCCCTGGCCTGCAAAAGGAGCGCCGCGAGCGCTTCCTTGTGCGCAAACAGTACTTTGAGGAGAATCTTAGCCAGCTGAACAACATGCCTACACTTAGCGAGAAGGGTGGCGAGATCACGAGGAAGAGTCTTGAGGAGGATGCGAGACAGGGCAGTCTTAGGGACAGTACGCCTGAGCTGAGGTTTTGGGGTCGCCAGAGGGGATGGAGGGAGAGTGCGGCTGTTGCGAAGAGTCTGATTGAGAGGGCGCAGAATGAGACGATTAGTGAGAGAAAGAAGGAATTGTAAGCTGTGGATCTGTTATATCCTAAGTGCAATCTGAGGTTGGAAGAGGGTTGATAAGGTATTAGGGATGCGGGGGAGGGAAGTTCTTATGAGATATGACGACTTGTGTATTATTAGCTTGACGTTCCTAGGAGGTTTCCAAAGTACATAGGAAGTTAATAATATCGAATATACCTTGAAGAATATTTCCTTTCAAGTCTCCTGTGAAAGCATCGTCGGAAGAAGAGTTCGCATGAGCTTGGGACGCGAGTCATGTTTTGTGGAATAGAGTGTCACATGACGTCGCGTCAACTTTTCGCATGGCTCACGAACTCCAAACTTCAAACCCGCGCCCACGCGCCGACGATGCCTCCCACCCTCCATGTCCCTCTACAAGTACGCCAAACTCTACGCACTGAACCAGTCAAAATACGCACACCTCAATGCCTTCAATTCGCTCGTCGATCCGTCGGCCCTGCTCGCGCGTAAAAGTGTCTCCAAAGCGGGCCGTTCCAAAGATGATAAATATGATGTTATCAGCGGCCTGCCGATGGCGATAAAGGACAACATTTGCACGAAGGAACTCAAGACGACAGCTTCCTCGGGAACCTTAAAGGACTTTACGAGCCCGTACGATGCGACGGTTGTGAAGCTCTTGCAAGACGAGGGTGCGATTATCGTGGGGAAGACGAACATGGACGAGTTTGGCATGGGATCGCACTCGACACATTCGCATTTCGGGCCGGTGAAGTTGCAGAGATACGAGGGTGAAGAGGCGAGCGCTGGCGGAAGTTCTGGCGGGAGTGCGGTTGCGGTTGCGAGTTCGCAGTGTTGGGCGTAAGTCGTCCGTTACATTGAAGTCGAGGCACGGCAGACTGAGATGAACAGGGCATTGGGTACGGATACGGGCGGCTCTGTACGGCTTCCTGCTGCGTATACGGGCGTCGTTGGCTTCAAGCCGAGCTACGGACTGCTGTCTAGGTGGGGCGTTATTGCGTATGCCAACTCCCTGGACACTGTCGGCATCTTTGGGAAGAACGCTAAGGGCGTGGGGGCCATCTTTGGTGAGTACCATGGCATCATAGACTTCTGGCGTACAACACCTGACCCAAGTACAGATAAACTCAACGTTCACGATCCCCAAGACCCCACTTCTCTGCCTCCTTCGACACGCAAACGACTTGGGCGTCAACGCAGAGACATGAGCTCGCTGAGAATTGGTATTCCCCTGGACTACAACATTGCCACTCTAGATCCCACTGTCCGACAGGCGTGGATCCGTAGACTCAAGTTCTTATGGCAGTGCGGCCATACTCTACATCCGGTTCGCCTACCTGCAACACAGCATGCTCTGTCAGCGTATTACGTCCTCGCACCAGCTGAGGCATCCAGCAACCTCGCAAAGTACGATGGCGTCCGCTTTGGCAGCAGAGCAGAAGGTATCGACGGAACACCCGACAGTGTACTCTTTGCCAAAACTCGGGGTCAAGGCTTCGGATCGGAAGTCCAGCGCCGGATATTGCTGGGCGCCTTCTCATTGAGCGCACAGGCTATTGACAACTACTTCATCCAAGCACAAAAGGTCCGCAGACTGGTCCAGCAGGACTTCAACAACGTGTTCGCAACGCCGAACCCATTGTTTGACGATACCACCTCACATTCAGAGGACATGACAGATAAAGTCGACATCTTGATATGCCCAACGGCCCCATCATCGGCCCCATCGTTATCAGACGTCAAAACCCAGGACCCCATACATTCCTACATGAACGACGTCTTCACTGTCCCAGCTAGTCTTGCAGGCCTACCAGCCATCAGTGTCCCCTCACCCGCCAACCCTGAGGAGGGAACCCCCGAGTACGAGCACCGCGATTCCTATTTCCATAGCGTAGGCATCCAGATCATCGGCCAGTACGGCGACGACAAGCTTGTGCTCGACGTGGCGAAGAAAGTTGAAGAGAGTGCGCGGACGCCCTTGACACGTGGCGGTCCGGAAGTGAAGTCTTGGGGTCACAGCCTCTTCAACGACGGAACGTCGAACGAACGGTACCGTTACGGCGCCCAGGCCCTAGAACTCGGCAACACCATCACAGAAGCAAAGGCCATGCACGAAGCGGCCGAACAAGAAAAAACCAACAAGGGTGCGGCGCTCCTTCAAGAAACCCTAGGCCTCGAACATCTCACTGAAGCAGCCGAGCTCTCCAACAAAAGCCTCGAGGAATACATCGCTAAGTTCGCTGGTGTCGAGGACCCCCTGGAAGCGGAACGCGGGTTCCATGCGTACATGTCGAAAAAAAAGGATAAAGGTCTGAGAACGGCGCGAGAGCAGGAAAAATCTAAGGAAGTCACGACACCTTTTGTCGAGCACTTGGGCCACGAACGCCTTCATTAAGCGGCCACGCTGTTTAGGATGACCCTGACAAAGTATGTGGAGATGTTTGTGGGTGAGGAGGATCTGATGAAGGCAGAACAAGAGGCGTTTGAGAAGAGGAAAAGGAAGAGTCGTGCAGAGAGGAAGAAGAGGGTCAGGGGGAGGCGGGAGCAGTTGCGGGCGGAGCAGAAGGTGGCTGTGAAGGAGAACGAGAGGGAGGCTGGTGATGAGAAATGATGGAGTGCTGGAGATGGAGAATAAGGGCGGTATGTATGTATGTATGCCTTACGTTATGTTACCAAGTACAGGGTGATGAAACTTAACCTGAAGTCTTTCCCAGCAGAAGAAAAGAACGGTAGATCTAAGCAGATAAGACATCACAGCTACAGTAAGCTTAAGTGCAAAAGATATAGGTACCATGTAAAGGATCTTTTCCATTTTCATAAAGGAATGTGTATTCATTCTCTCTCATCATGGTTCCAATATCCCCTTCGTAACCCCTTACACTATACCAGCCACCCCTCAACCTCATCTTGCCGTTCCTACTAATTGATGGAATTGTCGGGGTATTGGGCATTCACTGCTTAGTGCTATCCATGCCACCACATCAGTAACCATACCCACTATGAAAAAGGCAAAAGGAAACAACAAACGTACAGTGCAGCTTCCGCATCCACAGCTAGAGCAGTCGCCAGCGGCGGAGCACGAGCAAGAGGCACAGGTGCTGTATTGTTTTGTCAGTTTCCATGTTCTTCGGTATGGCATGTACTGTGTTCATCATGGTGCTGAGGCTAGGCCCGAAGCAGCACTTGACTGCCCCAACGGTGTGTGTAGCGACTAGAGGAGGCAGCGGGGGTTGGTGAGAAGGGTGACGTACCAGGGAGCCATGCTGGTTGGATGTTGGTTGGTTGGTTGGTTGGTTGGTGTTGGTTGCCTTGCTTTTATTGAAACGTAGAGATTGGAAGTGATGGAGCGTGATGGCCATCAAGGTGCTGAGACAGGCAGCTTAAATAGAGCTTCTCATGCCGCTTATGCAGAAGGAGGAGGAGGAGGTCTGGTGATGCCGCGTTTTTCTGCAGTGGGGATCGAATGGGAGGGAGGTGTGGACCACAGTGACATATCGATATGTTCTGCTACCATACACGAGGAGTAGAGCCATGACCGTTGTCATAACTCCACTTCCAAGCGAGGGCTTCCCCACCCCCGCTATTCACATGCCCAGGGATAAGGTGCTTAGATAATATATTGGTGGATGAATGAATGGTTGAGCAGTCCCACACGGGGCTGCCAAGACCCGGCCGACTTATCGTGCGAGCCACTCGCACAAAAGCCGCAGTTTATCAATCTATTCTCTTCGGCCTTGAAGTGGACGGAGTTAGGCGTGAGTCTGATATGAGAGTCGTTAGAGACTACAGAATTGGCCATGGCACTCCCCGCCGTAATCGCCAGCTACCCTATCGTGAGCGAGGTATCTACAACTATACCCTATGACCTAATCTATGGAGTCCAGATCCACTCAGAGATAGTCCTATCCTGGCTATCTAGCGTACATCTCAACGCACTCTAGCTGTAGCGTGTCATGCAGATCGCCTACAGCGTTGGAGCCTTGAAGCCTTAAGTCTTGGAGCCGTAGAATGGACAAGGGTGGGGTAAGCTTAATCTTCATCTCTTAAGGATTAGTGTTACGTTGCAGCCGGTGACTGGTTTTGTCCCGTAGGCGAAGGTGGTACGGCATACTATGGTGTCAGTGCGTTTCGGAGGGATCTCCGGTTACCACTAGGCCTTGAATAAGAAATCTTTCATCAGATCCCTTGTATTTTTGTACTAAAACAGGATAGGTGTCAGACAGTGAATCATGTTAAGAGAGGTTACGCAAAAGTACTGAAATTAGTATCGTAATCTTGACAGAATGAGCTTAGAACGCTGAGCTAAATACCCATGTCATGTATTGACAATGTACACTACCTTGGCCTGATATCATGGTATGTCTGGGCACTGCGGGTTGGCAGAGGTCAGTTTGGGGTAGTGATTGACGAGGGCTGAAAAGGCGTGTCGAGACTCTACAATTACTGGACTCTCATCTTCCGCTTCTGCAGTGAGAAGCTCGAATGGGTCTGATGTAGGAGGCACCTGACAGGACGCTCTACCTTTGGGCCGAACCACGTAACCCTACATGCATTTAGTAGTCTCCGCTGGACAAGCGGCTAAGCGCTCTGTATGGCCTAAGTGCTCGATCTAGAATTAGACAGAGGGCGAATCGCGTTGGTCTGCTATGCAATAGCAGACAACACGTGGGTAGACTTCGCGGGGCCTAACGGGTTATGCGGTACATGACCAGTTGTATCCCACGTGAGGCGTACTAGCAGTTGATCGAGGGTCATTCGTCCCGGGGAGACTGCTCTCAACCTCTTGTCGATGGCATATCTCTAACCGGGACTTGGGTAGTAATAACATCTCAACGTGACGGCGGTTGAAGCGGTACATTGCAAGAATCTATCCCATGTGACAGGCTAGTATGCAGGACTTTATAAACTTGCTCTTAGCTGGCGTATTGAAAAGGCCGATAACATGTCCAACCCCCGATTACTAGCCACCTGGGCAGGTAAAGCAAGCAAGGCCACGAAGTGAAGGTATTAAAAATCACAGATGGAACGAACAAATTTAACCCCTCCTTTCCTCGAAACCACCTCTAGAGAAGGGTGCTCATGGCCCGCGTACATGCGCTTTTACTCTTCTCAAGAAATTAGAACTTCCCAACAGGAGTAAGCACACTTCATCACAATAATCCCTCATCTTCCCTTCTCCAGGAGTCTCCACAAGAGCAAAGGCTTAGACTCCTCAATAAAAAACAATCCGTTAGATATCAAGGTGCTGCCTAATATCATCCCCTAACCTCCATTCATCTTCCCTCACCAATCGCTCAACCGGACTAACAACATCGTCCTCCTCACTCCTCACCGTCCCCGTTTCACTAACCACCGTCACCCCACTGATACTCCCTGCCGTGCTCTTACTCCTCTTCTTCTTCTTGAACCAACTGCGCTTGCTCTTCGTGCTCGCTGCATCAGTGTCAGACACTGCGTCGGCGTCGACGAGGGTGGGGTCTGTGCTGGGTGTTATGCTTAAGGTGGACGAGTTGGAATTGAGTTTTCGGAGGTGGTTAGGTGAGGGCTCTGCGGAGTCGTCGATGGGGGTTGGTTTGGGAGTGGGGACCGGTGTTATTTCTGTGGAAGGGGTGGATTCGACGAGTTCGGCGTCGCGATACCATTTTCGGCGGCGCGTGTAGCGACCCCAGCCGTCTTGACCTCTGCGACCGTCTCGCCACTGTGGAATAAATCAGTATTTTGAGGGCTTTGGAGTACAAGGATTGGCGTACCTTGTTGTCGTAGTATATCCACCCTGACTCCTCCTTGGATGCACTCTTCTCTGCTTTGCTGTCTTTCTCTCCGCCTTCGATCTTCCACTCACTGCCTTGTATCCACCTCCACCTCGAGTGCCCTCCTTCGACCTCGGGAAGCTCGAACTGGACCTTTGGTGGTACGGAGTTCAGGTGCTCGTCTGTCCAAGACGCTCGCTCATAGGCAAGCATGGATGACGTCCACCCGATCCCTAGCCACCGTCGCTGGTTCTCGTAGATGGAAAAGGTAAAGCGTACGCCTGTCGACTCGGGTCGGCGCTTAGCCGCGAGCGACGCTGCAACTTCCTGTGTGCTCTTCTTACGAGGCGGAAGTGGAGGCGCGCCTTTCTTGTCTACTGATATGATGTCGCCGAAATGCAGACCAGTGATGAAGGCGCAGGTTCTTCGGACTGTTCGCGATCTCCAGAGAAGTGTGCGGGTGATGCGCGCTGGTCGTGAGTGCCAGCTGAGCATGACAGTACCGACCGCCAGGACGACTCGCTTTGCTGATAGGATGTAGAAGGGTGGGAGGGTGAGGACTATCCATAGTGGCAGTACAAACAGTATCCGGATGAATAGTACAGTAAGCGCTGGCCGTGTGGTCGCGGAAGTCGCAGTCCTCTGAGTAGAAAGGAAGTCCGTCAACCGCAAGAACGGGTCGAGCAGGATATTGCAGCGCGAGGTGAAGAGCTTCAGACTGTCCACAATCTCTTCCAGGCTCTTATGGTGCTTGAGGTTGCTGTCTGACTCCTCCCGCTTGTGTCCCTTTTGTCCCTTCTGTCCCTTTTCTCCAGTCCATCCGGTCGACGATAGCGGAGAGTATCTTCGCGTGTACATGCCAAGTATTAAGCCTGACACCACTATAATGGGCCCCGCATATCTCGTCACCACACCCCCGTACATTACCACCGCCCAGAAGCTCGCGACCAGGAGGAAGCTCTCCCATGGATCCCCCGTTGTCCATGTCAACAACCCAGCCAGCTTATTCAGCGGTAGAATAAACGGGTGCGAATATGCGAGCACGCGAGTAATCTGCGGCGGGGTAGCAGCAAGGAGCGGCGACTTCTGGTGTACGAGTATCGCAGAGCGGAGTTTCGTCTGGGGCGTGGTCTGACCTAGGTGCGAGGGCGAGAAGGCGGCATAGGTGGGCGGATTTGGATCACCGGTGGGCTGCGGGGACGACGCATCGTTGCTGGATCGCGAAGGAGTGGACATGTGCACTATCCAAGGTGTATCTAGCTGCGAGTAAGCATGTTGTCGTGTGACTACCTGTGCGTAGTTGTGGTTGTGGGTTGTTAGAAGCTACCAACCTAGTGCTGCCATGCATCCAGATGTGCGTCATCGCCTGCGCAAATGAGGCTCGAGTCGCGTTCCCTGCTGAGCCACACTTTGTCGGTGTATGCGAAGGGGCTTCCACGAAGTGAGGAGGGTAGTAGGGAAAGCGTCAAGAAAGTGTCATGCGAGGAAGCAGCATACTATGCGCTTGCTAGCGGTGGTGATGACTGCTGGCGGGGATCTTTGTGCATGTGAATGTCTTGGTCCGAGACTTGCGGAAGCGCATGGGAATCTAGGTTATGACTTCTAGTGCATGCAGAAAGTTCACTAGATAGTCTCTGAAGTACAGGAGGTATTTTTGCTTTCCCAAGGGACATCCTGAGCAATCTGGGAAGTTCAGCAACTGACAAGAGCGCCACGATGCTTGCGGAGATTGTACTTTTGCGATCGGAACGTGATTGGTTGGAGAGTGACGATCACGTGAGAGCCTCGGAGCACCGCGAAAGTCGGAAGGCGACCCAGAAATTTTGGAGACACTCCCAGCACCGACAGTAGCCTTCGGTAGAGACAGTTGATCCTCACTGCCTATCTGCTCAAAGAACCACCCTCTCACTCTTTCTCTTAGAAATATACTCACAATGGTACGCTCCTCGATTACTTTCAAGCCACCCCATCTAATCCCCCCAGGCCCATCGCATAATAACCCAAGTCGTCTTCTCCGGCGCCCGAATAATAGGCCGCGCCGTCTCCGAATCCTACCGTCAGGCCGCCGCCTCGCAGAAATACGCCGCAGCCGCCGGGTCAAATGGCAGCGGCGGAGGAAGCGCCTTCTCCTCCAACATTACCATGGACGAAGCCTGCCAGATCCTCAATGTCGGGCCCGGGAAGATGGGAAACATCGAGATAGAAGCAGTCACAGAGCGTTTCAAGAGGCTGTTCGATCTGAATGATCCGAAGAACGGGGGGAGTTTCTACCTGCAAAGCAAGATACTGAGGGCGCGGGAGAGGATCGAGAGAGAGGTGCAGGGGCATCAGAGGGTGGCAGAGAGGGAGAGCGAGCTGCGGGAGGGGTTTAAGCCCAAGTTCACAAAGGAGGATTGACGAGTTCACGGAAGAAATGGGACACGGCTGTTTGCTACCTCCAACCCCACGACATCGAGTCACCCTACCGAGCGACGAGAGAGATACTTATTGCATTTGTGCGGCGTTTGCATAGCGTTTGCCTTCTTCACGGGTACAAGGCGGCGCTTGGACTGGTATGATGATGCTTCTACGGCTCTCCCCTCTCGCCTGTACATGTCTTTCTACGTTTGTCCAATATACTGTATCATCACAAGCCAACAGCACGGCCCTGTAGTTTTGAAAGAAGCACATTCTTGAGTTTATCAAACTCTCATCTATTAACTTACACGGTAGCCAACCTATCAGCATTTAGATCTAGGCTTTCAATTCTACTCGCTTATCAAAACCCATTCCTGTATACTTAGCGGAATGGGTTGAAGAAGAGGGCCGTGAGCCGCTGGTTTTTCTCCACAATCTACAGAACGAGCGGCGCTAAGGTCTTGGCAGCATTCGAACGCCGAAACTTTCGTGCGCTTTGTTCCTTGCCTCCACCACACCGTTGCCAACCCCGCTCAACAAACGAAAATACCGACTACCATTAAAATCGCGTAAACGCTGCAAACGATTCACGAATGGTGGACTCGTATCGCCCAGGGCGCGATCGCCCGCCACCGCTGGCAGACCGCATGACGTTTACAGGTGGTAGAGACGCTTCAGATAGCTATCGACCCGGCGGCGCACATGGAGGAAATCAATCGCACTTCACGTTTGAGTCGCGCCACCCGGCTCCGCAGTTTCCGCCCAGTGGACCTGCCAACTCGGGCAGCGCATCGTCGCGAAGGCGTGGTCGCGGTGGCGCGCCCCAACGCGACTTTGGCAGGAACAACGCGAATGGCCGGGGCCGAGGCCGAGGCGGATACCGAAAGGCCGCCGCTGCCCATGAGCGCGCCCTACTCACGCACCGTGATGATGGCAGCCCGGAGCACGCCATGGGTGTCTCCGACGGCCCTAACAGGTTCCTGAATCCTGATGACATGTCCGACGATAACGAAGCCGACATGGAAGTCGACAGCGATGACTCTGGCCCTGACGAGGCTGAAGCTGACGGCCAGGGGAAGGGCAAGAAGATAGCCCGGCCTTCCATCTCGAGTCGTGCCGACGGCGACTCCGTACCTAAATGGTCCAATCCTGACCCGTACACCGCCTTGCCGCCTCCTGAAGAGACCACAGGAAAGAGGACCGACTTCGTCAAGCTGATCCGCAAGACAAGGAATCAGGACGCCGAAAAGGCTGCTGGACACAACTCGGTCGCTGCTAATGACGATTTCATCTCATTTGGTGACGAAGACGGCGCCGTGGAGGAAGACCCCCCCGTGCAGGGCTCCTTGAATGATCTCCCCTACGATGACGAAATCGTCAGTGACCGCCCAGCACCTTTAGTTGTTGATCACCAGGCGCCGCGTCCTGCTAAGAACAACAAGCGCAAGGCGACAGTTGGCGGCGTTACTGCCGACTGGCAACCTTCAGCGAACGTAGATCCGACGCCTTGGCTGCCCACTGGTGCGGCGTACGCCCATCTGGCTCAAGATCCAGACAAGTGGTAGGTCCCAAGCCGCGAAGACCTGAAGGCCTCACTGAACTAACCGTTACCAGGCTTCACAACGAGATCCTCGATTTCTACGACTTCGTGGCACCTCACCCATATGAGCATGAACAGCGCAACAAACTGGTCAACCGCGTGAGCAGCGCCCTGGGCAATTACAGGTTCGGCCAGGAAGCTGGTCGGATCCTTTGCTTTGGCTCGTTTCCAGCTGGTCTCTACTTGCCTACAGCTGATATGGACCTCGTATATTGCTCTGATAGGCACTACAACGGTGGTCCTGCAATCATAGACCTGTCTCAGAAGGGTTCCAGCAAGGGTTTGCTCTACAAGGCCTCCAGACGACTACAAGACACGGATATGGTTATGGGCAGGGCCCCTCAAGTTATTCCCGCCAAAGTCCCCATCATCAAGTTCCAAGATCGTCTCACAAAGCTCCAGGTCGACATTTCTTTCGAGAATTTGAGCGGTGTCCAAGCTCAAGCCACCTTCGACGAGTGGAAGCGAGACTTTCCCGACATGATCTACATGGTGGCTCTCCTGAAGCAGTTCCTTGTTATGCGTGGGCTGAACGAAGTCCATACTGGTGGAATTGGTGGCTTCAGCATCATTTGCTTGATTGTCAGCTACATCCAGCATGCCAAGAAGCCGGAGAACCTTGGCGAGTGCTTCCTCGGATTTCTGGAGTACTATGGCAAATTCGATTTGTCCCGGAATCGCATACGGATGAACCCCCCGGGTGTCGTTCCCAAGGTAAGCGATTATGCACCCCTTCACTGCCGATATGGCAACGAGGAATTTCAGTCCCGAGTTTCAGCTAACTTTTCGCAGACCAACTGGGGCATCGATGATCGTCCAGAAAAACCCAACGGTCTTTCCATCCAGGATCCCAATCGCCCAGAAAACAACATCTCTGGTGGATCCTACAACGCCCAAATTGCCTTCGATGCCTTCAAGGTGGCCCACCAAACTCTCACAGATCGCATAAGAGCGACAAAGGCCGGCCAGAATATCGGACCCAGTATTCTCGAGTGTATCCTCGGTGGGGATTACACATCATATTTCCGGCAACGGAATCACATGAAGTCCCTTAAGTGAGTCATTGTACTGGGTTTGGAGCAGCCACGACTACAGCATTGCCTAGGCTGGGTGCCTTCAAGCAGTTCTACAGCTCTCTCCAGTGCCGTGTGAGCTACCAAAGACATCCAGGCCCATGTACGATGCTAAGAGGCCGTATGCACAGACCATGGAATGTTTCTTCGCGCGACCCCCTTGACTGTTTTGGACCCATTTGACCGGATCACTTACACTCTTAGCAACTCAAACCAGCATATCTTATTGAGCAGATCATCCATCACGCTCAGGAGAGCGCCGATGAGTGGGCAAGAGCCCTCTATGGTATACTCCGGCTTCGCGTAAATGACATGTTAGCACAGTCTGGATAGCTTCGCGGGCCTAGGCGGCGTCACTGATAGTGTTGTGGCGCTACATGGTATGGGCTCTATGTTCCGGCGAGTACGAATGCTTCGGCACGGCCTACTCACCCCGCACAGGTTAGGGCGGCATCACTGTAAAATTCTCATTACGATACCCGGGAGCGCTTTGCGACACTACAGGCGTTTAGCGGCTACTACATACGTATACATATCCGGATGGACGCCTCATCGACCGGAACAGGCCTCGCAGATACCATGTTGTTGATCACACCAGACCTTCACACGGCCACACGAGTCCTTCCCGCCACCGATGTCGTCTTCTGTCCGGACAATAATCCCGATTTCCAAGACGTTGTTTCCTGTACTCTAGATCCTTCCATGACATCAGTTCCCCCTTTTTGCTCTTCTTCTGCTCCCTCCCGTGGCAGCTTCCCCTCGTTTGTATGCTACTAATTTGTTACCCGGTGCGGGCAAGGTGTCTCTTCCGCCAACTCCGAAGACGGGCTCGATGGATGAGATTGTTCGCAATATGCGATAACCTCCTACATCGGCTTCTTCAGAAATGTCGCCAGCAAAAGGGACGTCTTTTCTCATTGAGTGGCAGGCTTTATGCATGCGCTCGAGGAAGAAAGCTACGGCCCGTTTGCACGGGGCGATAACTTGAACCCCTTGCTCCGGCACATGCAAAAGGTGTTCCGCCTCTTTCAGCGCACACTCAAGCAGCGACTCGGCCACGCCTTCACACAACTGTTTGTACGGGAACTAAATCTGTATTTCCACATCAGCGCGCCACTCAAGATGCGCAACGGGGGGTGGATGGTGCGGCGCGTGCTTCTCTCGCACCGGCTCTACTCGGCCTTGAAGGAGACGTTCTCGTTCATGCTGGACAGAGAAATGACAAAGTTCCCGACGGTACGGAGGAGTTTGCTGGCACCAGCGAGACGGACGTTTGGCAGGCTGGAGGTGACGTATGATAGGCCCAAGACGCGCTTTGCGTACGTTGTCGATGAGCCGGCGCGCCCGAAAGTCGTGAAGCGCAAAGCTGGGCCGGAGGGTGGGCGGTCGAAAGCTGAGAGGGCGCGGGTGTAGAAAGCGGGTGCAAGGTAATGTGGATGTGTACATAGTTCAAAGGGAACGAGTTCGTGGTCACGATGGTGGACGAGCTGAAGCATGCGGGTTTGGCTAGCATTTCATGCATTTTTAGACATTGTGTCAAGCCCAGCGTAATCGGTTCTGAAAGTCCCAAACGCCGCGCTATGCATTTCAATCCCATATGATAAACTTCCAGTATATGACGAGCTTGACCGTATCCAGCTTCTTACTCGTCCTGCTGCCACTGGTATTCCAGCTTCTCGACATTCGCTTTGCGGTTCCTCGAATCGAACCATTGCTTCTCGAATCCGTTCCCTCGATCAATACCATCCCATCGGTGGCCAGGGCGGATACCGTAGCGGTTTGGCTGGAAAGCTCCCTTGTACAGCGGCTTGCCCGTGATACTGCGTCCGGCTTTCTTCTTGCGCAGGAAGCCCGACGCGGGATCGTTCCAATGTCCTCGCTCCTTCAGCTCATCGTTGAGCTCGGCATCGTCTGCATATCGCGCGATAGTCATCGTCTTAGCATCCTGCAGCTTCTGTTTCCTCCGCTCCGCCTCTGCGTTTTGTACATCGCCTCGAGCTAACTTATTCTTCTCGAGTTTCTTGCGCTCCTCTTCCTCCGCTTTCTTCCGGGCTTCAGCGCGCTTCATCGCGACGTTGATGATGCGACCGCTAGCGTCTCGGTATATCGTTTCCTGCGCAGCGCTGCCCATTTCCTCTTCGACTTCCTCCGCTTTCCGCCTCTGCTCTTCTTGTTTCTTCTTCATGGCTGCTGCGATCTCTGCGGCGCTTTGTAAGCCAGTCTTTGCGCCTGATTCCATTCGCAACACCCCGTCTGTGTCCATCATTTCCGGCGCTTCATCCTCGGCTTCGGCAGCCTTTTGGCGGTCGGCGGCGGTGCCCGCTATGATCGCATCGGCAGCAGCTGCGTCAGCGGCGAGTTGTTGGGCGTGCGAGGGTGCGGCGACGCCTACGGCTGTCCAGATTGCGGCACCGGTGCCTTTCGACTTCTTTTTGGATTTCTTGAGTGTGCCTCCGCCGACTGATACATGCTTGTTAGCAATGAGCTTGCGAACGCGGAGCTATTTGGAGCTCCGTACCTATCATGGGTGCGTCTTCATCATCTTCGTCCGCCTTCTCCTTCCAGCCCAGGTTGTCGTCGTCGTCGATCGTCAGCCCGCCATCCTTCTGTTTCCGCTTGCGCTTTTTCGATTTCTTTTCCGAATCCGCGGTAAGGTAGTTCTTGGCCAAGTAGTCGGCGAGAGACATGTTGGGTGTGGAATGTGGGCTTGTTTTTACCCATAAGAAAGCTCGAAGCTCGGTATGGAAAGTTAATCGGTCTTGGCGCATGCATCACGTCACGTGGCCTCGTGTTTGGTGGGCCATCCATATGCGGCGATCGCGTTGGACCATCACATCCTCTCACCCATCTTCACGGTTAGAATCGACTATGGCACCCGGAGAGCGCTCAGAAGAAGTCTGGCTGTGGTACACTGCCGTCTACGAGGCGATCCAAGAGATACCTCATGGCAAGGTCACCAGCTACGGGCACATCGCCAGGCTGGTCGGGAAGCGTGAGCTGTCTCTCCAGATGACGCAGACAACTCGCTGACATGTTCCTTTGACCCAGCCGAATGTCCAAGGTAACACAAATCACCGTCATGCCGCGACAGTACTAACGTATGACGTCAAAGACAAGTCGGAGTCTGTCTCAAGAACCTGCCCTCGCCATCGACCGATAGCAGTAAGCAGAGTCCTACGTTCCATAGCGGCAACGTGCCTTGGCAGCGCGTGATCAACGCCAAAGGCGGCATCAGCCCGAGGTAATACTCCTTTGTTATCGCAACAAGGTCTTGTTGCCTGTCGTGTGATTACTGACTTAAACAAAGGGGACCAAGTGCAGCTGGTCAGCAAGCGGACGCTTTGCGGAGGGAGGGAGTAGAGGTTAGGCAGGACGCTATGGCGCAGTACACGGTGGATCTCGGGGAATACGGGTGGTTTCCTGATGTACTCCCAAGCGAGGCTGGCTTGGTAGAGAGTAGCGATGAGGAGGGCGAGGACGAGGCCGCGTACCATACCTGAAGCGTATGCCTGAGGATCCGCCAGGAACGCATGTCTTGGTGCACCACTGAATGCACGTGTCCAACACGTTGGTGTTCCAAGATAGCTGATTGATGGAGCTGGCTACCTAGGGGTTGTCGCCCAGCGGTCTCGCCCGTCCAAGGTTGCGTTGCCTGGTATGAGGTACATATCTTGGATGGTTCGCGCGCTATTAGCTCTCACTTGCCGGGGATGGGTAGATGGATGACGAGTCTAGCCGAAAAGGGCGCAGGCAGCGGCGGCCGAATCCGGGTCCTTATCGAGGTTGCGTGCTGAGCGGCGCCCTCTAATAAGCTGCGATTGTTGGGATGCCGTGAGTCCGTGACTGCGGATGTCTGAGGTGGGGAGGAGGAATGTGGGGTCGGTGATCGGAACATGGAGCAGCTTTTGGAGCTCTCAAGCTTCACGGCATCCATGCACATCACCATGACCTCAGCGCAGCCTCCAACTCGCCCACGTTGGCATCCAAGCCGCCTGAAACCGAAATGATGGCATCATGGGCGAAAGCGTCAAACCGGATGCGCTTCGGGCTGGGGCGGGCCTCGGCGAGTCGGAAGCTGGCACAGGTGGTCATGAGCTCCCAATACCTCACTGCTCTCTTATCAGGAACCACAACAAACAGCGGGGAGGCGCCTACGCCTTTGACCTCGTAAAGGCGCCCCATAAAGGCGGCACTGCTGCGCGAGTAAATGCCTGCTTCGCTACTTGATGCGCCATAGTCTACCATACCTAGCTGCATAGCCACTCACCCCGAGAACAGACCTCCATCTTTCTGAGTCACTTATCAGAGTCATTCACGCAGCTGCTAGTCACCCGTCACACCTTCTTCCCGAGCTTATTAACTGTCACACCTGTCGTACCTGTCGTTTGTTCGCCCACTGTTTACCTTCTCCTTACACCTAATCTACCTACCTAGCTGCTCAAGACGCACCAACTCATTCCTGGTCTATATACCACATCAAGCGTCCAGACAGCACATACAATAATCTCAGCCTCCACGACCTCATCGACTAAGCCAACTTGTAGCATCAGCATGTCGAACTCGCAGACGTTCACCGGCGACCTCCGCAGCGACGCCAAGGAGTTCAACCGCGACAAGAACAGCAGGGTGAAGTGGGCTCACGGCCAGGCCTTTGGTCCTGGACGACGTGAAGAGGACGGCAAGCCCCGCCCTGCTAAGTTGTACCCCCACATCAAGTAAGCTCGCCTTCCCAAACGACGTGGATGGCTTCAAGATCAACTTGAACTGATCCAGTCATCACTATCTACAGAAGTACTGACATACGCAGGTCATCATACCCCGGCCCCATGAAGGCTCGCACTGCTTTCAACAAGGACGTAGCCTCCGCTAGTGGCGAGTCGTCCGCCGATGAGGACGTCGAGCACCCGTCCACCGCGCCTGCCCCAGACGCCGAGGTCGCCTACTCCTTCGACTCCCACCGGGGCCCTACCCACGGCAGCCAGGTCCTGAACCACGCTCTCGAGAAGGCTGTCGAGCACTTTGAGAACAAGGAGACGGAGAAGCTGGTCAGGAACGAATACGAGGTGCTCGACATCGACGCCGAGGCGCTGTCTACCCGCCCCAAGCGACGTGTGGCCCCGGAGGACGAGGAGTACGAGTTCGTCGACGTGTAACTGCCTCGATTTGACACTCTTTCCTTATCGGCTCTTCTTCACGTGTTTAGTATACGGCTTCATCGGCATTCTCTGACACCCGTTATCGACTTCGTGTCGACCTTTACATCTGTGTGCATACTCGCATTGTATGGTTCTGGCAGCATCAATAGGCGAGCGTCTGGCGCTTCTCTGAGGACTTGAGCAGCCATATACCCGTTTCGGCTTGCTTATTTTTTGATCACGGCGTGGCATATTTGGATATGACTGGGTGGACGGTGGTAATGTGAGTTTCTGCCCTATACTGTTACTCCGTGAGTATGGGGTTGGTCCTGTATCTGCGTCTGCTTAGTCTGCAATGATCACAATAATAGCGCTAGTGAGCGGCGTGAATTCATGCCGCTCCAACCCAGCATTATTTGATTCCGGATGACCCATGGTGCGAGGTGAAGTCGGCCGTTGTTTACAGGCCTGTGAGAAGTGACAAGTGGACGTGTTCTTGCAAGCCGCTGATGAATGGTAGCTGCTTTGACATACGTCATCGCCAATCAGGACGTCGCGGTCAATGCCTCGTGTCTCACCCTTTTAGACTTTTTCTACCCTGCAGCTAATTCAATTAACTACTTTGATAAATTCCCTACGCTCCTAGCTGCATACGACGCCGCTCTGCTCACAAATCCCCGTTTCCGATTGCCACGAGCTCAGCCCCCCTTCCGCTCTACATCACCCCATTGTCGCATGGGGCGCGCGCGACAGAGAGTGCTCACTTCACATCTCTCATCTTCACATCTCTCATCTTCACATCTCTCATCATCACAATGACGAAAACAAGTACAACGCCCCCCACGCCGAAAACGCCGGGCAATCGGCCGCGATGGATGCTCCATGTCCAGGCGCAGTTTTGGCGCGTCTTGATGGGCATCGGCATGATGCTCCATCGGCTCGCCCGACCACGACCCCCAAAGCCGGCCTTCCATCGCGATATCGAAGCGACCATCTCGCCATTGAAGGGCAAATTCAGACTCAACTTCTACGTACCAAAGGAATACAAGCGCCATAAGAAGCTGAAGGGTACTAAGAAATACCCCGTGGTTATCAACTTCCATGGCGGAGGCTTCGTCCTGGGAACAGCACACGACGATGCGCGCTGGTGCGGCGTTGTCGTCGACGAGGTCAAAGCCATCGTGGTCAGCGTCGACTATCGTCTTGCGCCCGAGAACCCGTTCCCCACTGCCGTCGAAGATGGCGCTGATGCGGTACTATGGCTTGCACAGCATGCGGATGAGCTGATGCTGGACTCGGACCGCTTTGCCATATCAGGTTTCTCCTCAGGCGGAAACATGAGCTTTACGGTCCCGCTATGCTTGCAGGGCGAGTTGTTTGAAAGGACAAAGTCCGGAGCAACCATTGTCGACGACCGAGCGGGCAACGTGCCCAACGCCGTCGTCAAACCCCCCCCTCCCCATTTCGGCCAGAGTCTTACACCAAACGGCTCCCGCGTGCCCCTCATACGCCAAAAACCACGCCTCGATCGCATCGCCATGCTCCGCCAAACCGGCGCATCCTCGCTATCTCTAATCTCTTCGTACAAAGAAGGCTCGGCAGTGTCCGTCATGACAGCATCATCCAACTCGGTTCTCAAGATTCGAGGCATAGTATCCTTCTACCCGCCGACAGACTACACACAAACGCGCGCGCAGCGCCGCGGAACCTGCAACCGTGCCGACCAGCAACTTCCCGCCGTCTTCACCGACCTCTTTGATGACTCCTACCTGCAGCCCCCCGCCCTCGACCTCACACACCCCTGGCTCAGTCCCGGCGTAGCGCCCGACCGCATGCTTGAGGCTCTACCCGACGATATTGTGCTGTTCTGCTGCGAATGGGACATGCTCCTTGCCGAGGGTGAACGGTTCCGCGATCGCTTGCAGAAGGATCTGGGCAAGCGAGTGCATTATCACTGTGTGCCTGGTGTGCCGCATGGCTGGGATAAGGCACCGAATCCTCTTAGGGAGAGCCCCGGTGCACGACAGCAGTACATGGTTGCTTGCAAGGAGCTGAAGCGTATGTTTGATATCGAGGATGAGGACGAGGATGGCGTCGGGCATGGACATGGGGAGGGTTTGCCGTGCAGGCAGTATCACAAGAGCGTGGATTTGGGGAAGCATCCGTTGGCGCAGCAGCAAACTTAGGTATAAGCTGTAATGCTTTTTCTTTGGTAGCGTTTCATCGCACGGCGTTGCATAGGCTTTTGTAACTTAGCGAACGCGCGTATTCATGCTTTCTTATTTCGGAATACTTGATTGCTGTGGTGGTATAGACTTTTATAGCATGTTGTGCTAGATGACTCTTCAATTTACTAGAACTAGAACATAGGCGCTGAATGGACGACTATAAAGCAAAAGAATCTTTTCCGCGTAATATTGTATTGGGTATCTGAGTCCTCCCCGTCGCTTCTGGGCCTTGGTTCCTTGAAATGTACAGAGTCATGAAAGCTTGTGAGGTAGAACATGTAGATGTACTGCCTCCTCGCACGTACGAGGGAGACAACGAATGATTAAAAATCATAAACACAAGCTTTCGATAGATAGGCCTAGATTGATTCGCAGTTTTATTTGTTTTGTTCTTCTTATTGTACCCCCGCAGCTTTCCGTTGTAGGTGACTGAGGGCAGTAGATGTTGAGAAGCAGTCGCGAATGTATGGCTCTTTCCTCACCTGCGGACCGTGACGTCAAAGCGTAAACACCACGGATGCTTCAAGACGCAGCACCACTAACACAGCACCGACTTCTTACCATTCTCACCACAACTGAGCCTTTTTCGACAGCCACAATTATGCATCTTTCCTCGTCATTGCGGCTAGCAACTCGCCTGAGGGTGACTCAGCGGTGTGAGCTGCCTGGCGGCTTCTCGAACTCAGCCTCCAGCACACATACAACCCAAACTCCCCTCAACCCTCAAGCTCCTGCTCCACCTGCGCAAAAATCGGCACATTAATATCAAAGTCCTCGTTAATTCCCGCAACACGCCCCAACACGCAATTTACCTTCTTCCTCGTCATCTCACTCATATCCGCCACATGCGTCAGCGCAATATGATTCATCAGCGTCTCCACGCCTCCATAAACACCCGTCACATTGCCCTCGGCACTGCAGAGTATACACCCAAAGTTATCGTCACTAGAACCATCGCCCGCCTTTTTCTTAACATGGCTTTTCGCCAGGAAGATCCATCGATAGCGAATCCCAGCCATTGAAATTTTGACGCGTGGATCCACAATCTCAATGCTTTTTTTCTTCTTGGTCGGGTGCGGAACGGTGAAGACGTCGCCCGTAAACGTGCACGATGTGCAACTCCAGATCTGCTTCGAGTTGTAGTAGCCAGATGGTTGTGTGCGGACAGCGATGCCTTTCTTGGGGTCTTCGCGGACGGCCCAGGCGCCTTTGCAAAAGCCCCAGTAGTGATTATCTTTGTTAGGGCGACCGTTCATCATTTTTTCTCCGCCGGCGGGGCCGCTTTGGATGGTGTCGGAGTAGATGGTGCTGCGCCGGCGGTGGCCTGGGAGGATGCCGATGGAGCCTGAGCCGCTGCTGTTGGTTGAAGCTACCGAGGGCGTTATGCTGGCATGTCGGAGATGTGCAGTGGCTCTTGACGTTCCCAACGCGGTGACTGCATCGGCAATTGCTGCGAATCCAGATGGTTTTGTAGTTCGCTTACTGTTGCCGCTGTATGTACTTGAAGCAGCGCATGCTATCTGAGGGGTTAGGTAATATTGTGGTTGACTCAGCCTCTTCACAGCCACTGCTTCTTCTTCAATGGGTATTGAGTAGTGCTGAGGTGGCGTATACTCCGCGATCGGAGGAGAATCCCTGTGCTGCTTGCTACCGGGCCAAGGTATGGGAATCGGTGAGCCCGCATCTTCACGCTGTGTCGGTGGTGAATTGACGGCTGCATCGTTTCTAGGCGAAGCACTTGGTAGCGCGTTGGTTTGGCTGGCTGTGCGTAGAGGCGAAAGAGGAGGGATAGGAGGAGGCGTATACCTGTCTTCTGGTATTGCATAGGTAGCAGAATGTGGTGAGAGAGCACGGCGGTTTTCATTGTGTTGTTGGTAGGGTGCGTTGTGTGATGTGGATGATGGAGGAAGGCTAGAATACTCATGTTGTGCCGGATAGTATGAGGAGAAACGAGGACTGTTTGGGTTTGATCCTAGTGATGAATTTGAGTTGTTACGATTTATTGACGCCGTATTCGACTGCGCTGAGCTAGATGCCGAGGCGTCTGACCACCGAGGTTGTGGTGTCTGTATCTGCATATGGGGGTATGGACTTGTTGTAGCGTACTGTTGGTGGTAGAAGCGTTGCTCGTGTTGCGCATCGAACATGTTTTGGCTCGCAGTGGTAGACTCCATGTTGTGTCGCACACTATGCACTGTTGGCGGTGGGTTCTTGAACATATGCTGCGGGTCTCTGTCCTGACCTCGCACTTCCTGTTCATAGTATCCGCCTTGGAGCATAGAGAGTGTATCTTGTCTTGCAGGGTAATCTTCACCGTACTGGTTATAACCATGAAGCTCGCTTGGCTCTTTGTTGACATCAAGACCTTTGTAAGAACTGATCATCTCTTCGATGTCCTGCATAATGGTTGCACGGTCTTCCGTCCCTCTTGATCTGAAGAGTTCTTCCAAGGCTGCGCTGAAGCTTATATTTGAGGCCTGTACGGGCGTGTGGGCCGGTGGTGATGGAGCAGATGAGTTGCTAGTGGGCTTTGCGCGAAGGTAATCCGTCAGGGCATGCCTCGAATTACTCGGATCACCCTGCGAGGGAAGAGTGACGGCCGCTGGGATATAATCGTCTGGTATGGAATTGAGCGGGCTGTAGTCGTTCGTCTGTATCGTCTGGCCGGAGGCGCTCGCATGCCGTGGCCTCGCCCTGTCAAGGGTCCCTTTCAACTGTCGCGCCATGGGCCTTGTAACGTATATCCTCTGCTTGAGCTCGTCCAACGTTACGAAGGTCTCGTTTCGGTTCGTGATGGATGCTTCGTGTAGCATACGCAGATTGAGCACGCAAAATTCGCTGGCAGGGTCGGAGTCAGCATAGAGCTCGCGCGCATGACATTTCGGGATCTTACTTCGTAGCCGCCACCTGTAAGCTCTTGATAATCTCAGCCTGCAGAACCAGCGCTATATGGAATAAGCGATCTCGAGCAGTAACTGTATGCAGTCAGACACTCTGCTTCTATGACTGGTACACGGAGTTCAGACAATGCGAGACGTACCGTCGCCGACACGCATGAAATCGCCCAGCTCTCTCAGATCTTGCTTGTATCGTAGATCAATTTGTTGCTCTCCCGAAACAAGGGACTCTTGTAACTGCTTCTCTTCCCATTCCTGTTGAGCCAGGTCGCGGGCTTTGCGCGTGCGACGTTTTTGTTTGACATGCTTGAGTAACTCCGATCCGCCATGAAATGCCGATATGACAGCAGATACGGCGGCAAAAACCTGTGTGACGATAAGCTAAGTCAGCAGATTGCACTGATCGTCATTGAGATTTCATGTTGTCGCGTGCACTTGTCGTATGAGGGAGTCGGGCATATACGCAGGCGTTATCGGGCCCGGGGACGAAGTGGGGGATGGCTGCTCACCTCAAGACCAGACATTGTAATTGCAGCAGTTATCTTTTACTATTATTGTCGCTCGATATGCCTTTTAGGTGGATAGAGCGTCCAACTGCGACGAGATCACCCCCGATAAGCAGCTTTGAGCCAAATCGCCTCTTCAGGCAGGGTAACAGTGGCTGTGACAGGCGAAGTTCAAGATTCCCACCACCACTCCTGAATTTCCAAGGCGAGAGCTGATTGCTGTATTTGCAGGGTTTCAATCGTGATCTGTTCGCCTTCTCTATTAGCTGAATCGGGCTACGGAGACGAGCGTAGAGCTACACGTCTACTTGTCGCGTGGGACGAACGCTGTCGACTCAGGTACGTGAAGAGAAGGACCGAACAAAGGTACGAGCGAGAATGTAGAGCAAGAAAGGAAGGTCACTGTGAGAAGGTTGGGGAGAGCTCCAAGCATTTCGCCTTCAGCCTCACTGTTCATTCCTTGCCGGATAGCGTGCGGGCGCTGTGTATAGCTTTGGAATCGCGAGCTGTAGGCGACAGTATTGCTTGACCGAGGTGCAGCGCTCAGGTGCTATCGGCGGCGGCCTATCTCCAATGATAAGGATTCGTGGCTGTAGACTAGACGGGCATTGTGCAGCATGGCGGATGCCAGAAACGGCATAGAATTGGCTGCTCACTCATTGTGCAATCATGCCTGCGACGAGTAGGGCAAGGGCTGGTGATGCAGAAACGGTAGTTTCCTGTTGGCGGGACGGGACATAGTATTGCGCTAGCAGCGAGCTGAAGGCGGAGCACTGCTGGTGTCTCCAGAGCACTTGCTCCGCCGATGCTGAATTGCGTGAATTTTGAATTATGCCCCAAGGCTTTGAAGAATAACAGATCAGCTTGACAGGCAACGATGGAGCTTGTCAAAGTATGAGCGGGGCAACGGTTCAGGGAAGCGGCTCTCGCCTACCGCGGGAGAAAAAGTCGCGATATGATAGCGGGGGTGTGAGCCATAGCCACCACGAGAAACCATCCTCATTCCCAAATACCGCAGCACAGTAATCCGACCCAGGGAACCGAATACCAAATATATTGACATTGCCACTACTCATGGGACGTTTCCCTAGAAGTCGACTCGCTTCCGGAGTTCTGGTATTTTGACCCGAAGACCGGCCTTCAGTTCTTACATCATCACTATTGCGGACACTCTGAACGGCAAAGCAAACTCAATAAAGCTTGTGAACATCGTTTTCAGTCCTCTGCTCGCCTCTGTCTCGCAGCCTCATCCTACGTAACGCAAACCTGGTATCTCCCTGCCTGCCCTGCCTTGACATTCATTCCCTGCACACCGCTCTACAGTGCCAGTCTATCCATCCATCCCCATTCCCGAACTCGAAACAAAATAGAAAATATATATCATTCAAGAATCCCCCCCACCCGGAAACATTCCCGCTCAAATACCCGCAAGGCATAAACAACGCAACAAAACGTGCGACTCGCAGTGTATCAACACTTCCAAATGTCGCAAAAACACCCAAACTCATGCCCTGAACAACGGAACTGAAGTTGAATCTAATCGCTTATAAGAAAAAAGAAGAAAAGAAAATGTGAAACGAAAATAACAGTTGGTTGGACATATGGAGATTGGGAGATAGATCGTACTCTCAGGCATCCACAAGCTGCACCATGTGACTCCTCCGGTTTCGAACCTGCACCATTGTAGGCATAAGAACTAGTCTCTCCACAAGTCTCTCTTCATTCGTGGTCTTGATGTCCGTGTTCGATCGGGTCAGCGTCCTCGGGCTATTCGCTCGGTTCACAGAGACACTTCGCGCGACGCCCACAATGGCTTTCGCAGTAGCGTCTTCTTCTCTTCTCGCTGCAATGGCCGCGCGCTTAGCAGTCGCAGAAAGCGGTGGAGTTGATAGACTCTGCAGTCTCTGCAATGGCGAGGGAGCGTCCAGGGGAGAAGCAGAGGGATGAGACGAGAGTGCGGTTAGTTTAGTGACTTTGGGCTGTTTTTGCGAAAGGCTACGAAATGGTGTTGGAGCAGGAGCAACCGCAGCTGGCTTTGAACAAATCTCCCACTCTGGTTCCCGCTCATCGAGATGGAGTCTGAAGCCCGGACCTATTTGACCTGCCACGATCGTAAACGATGTAGCGTCGGATTCAAGGCTGTGAAATGAAGTAGGCGTGAGGGCGGGTTCGAGGTATGGGGATGCTGTGGGCTTAAGGCGTGCGGATTCTGAGATTTTCATTCTCTCGTTTGAGGAGCGAGAAAAAGTCTGTTCAAGTGGCGACTTTGCAGGTGCGGTATTGGTACGCTTTAGAGGTTTTCCCCGATTTGCGGACCCTGGGAGTGGTGATGGCGCGCGACTCAAGTTAGAAGAAGGAAAAAGGGACAGTCGTGGCGAAGGAGATGCTCCCGTGGGCGACGTTGCTCTCCGCTGGAGTTGGAAGTCCGAAGGACTCTCATCCTGTTTATTTCCCTAATCGCACGTTAGATGGTTTGGCGCAGTTGCCAATATCGACGAGGTACATACCTTGGCTGAAAGATCGTTCAATAGTTTGACTTTCTCAGCGTTGCCCTGTCGTCGCTCTAGGAGAGATGATCGATTCGTCGTGGGTTGTAAAAGGTTGCCGAACATGACAGAATACCGCTCCATTGTGATATCAGGAAGACTGATGTCTAGAAGTGGCCCGCCATTTGACGCTGCAGCTGATATATTGCCACTGCTTTTTGAGGTAGTGAGCTGCGGCATAGTAGATGAGCCATCCAGCGTGCTTCGCGGTGGAGGACCAGGTGTTGTGAAAGCCCGTTGGATTGACCTTGTGGCTCGCGGGTTTGATGCAGGGTTTCCGAGCGTCAAGGCCCGTTCTCTCGTCGACGGCGGCGACGGCGGCGACTGAGGTGCGACGAACTCCCCCGGTGACCATTTCCGGGACGCTCTGATATCTGATTTAAAAGTGGGCGGCGATACCGTGTGTAATCTGTCACTCTCTAGCTGCTTGAGTGGCACTTGCGATTCCCGCAACTTCTCATCTTGGGGGCTATCTGCACGAAATGTCGCTGTGATAGTTGTGGTAGTTTGTGCCAATTGATAGAACGAAGGCTTCTCTGACGGTGGGGGTGCGGCTTTCCGAAACATCGACTTCCACCGGCTGAGTTTCGACTTCGGTGCTTGCTGGTGGCTGACAAGAGACGGCGATGAGTCATTGAAGTGGCGGAAGGATGCCATTGAAGAATCAGCAAGTCGAGAATTTGACCGGAAGCTTGTGGCCTGAGGTGTTGAATTCCAATGTGAGCCTGTAGTGGGCGAACCGAGGGCAATTCCAATAACACCCTGTTCTCTGGTGATGTCTGCGGTATGGAGTACGGTAGTCGACGTCGTAGGTGAGGCGAAGGAGAAAACCTGGTCTTGAGAATAGACTGATGGGGCAAGATTTGTTTTCTGGTGAAATAACATTTTCCGTTCTCCAGGTCCACCAGATGTGCTCGGCCGTTTCACCGTTTCCGGAGGTTCCAAACGCCCTTCCGCTTTCGTGATGAGTATATTCGACTGGTATTTGTCAAGCCCTGTTTGACCCGTCGGAGGCGGCATTGATTGTCCATTGTTCTGGTCGAAAGCGTCTTTGCGAGTGTTTCTCAGAAACCTCAAGGACTTCGATCTTGTGAGCATCCCAGGCATAATGAGTTTCAAACTGATTAGTGGGTATCAAGTAAGGCCTTGAAGGTAAAAGATCACAAAAAATATAATGGGTCTGTTTAAAGGAATGGACAGCTTCAAAGAGCCAAAAAAAATGTTTAGTCGTCGACACAGTCGAAGAGAATGGAGAAGGAAAAAGAGCACAGCGGACGGGATTTGCAGTAGGATCATCAGCCGCGGCCAGAAAACAGACCGGGCGCCTCTGCACTCCGCTCTCATTACCTGCGGGAATCATCCAGGTTGCGCGTTAGGGACAAATTGCGAGGTCAAAGAACCCGTAGCGGGACCAGGGTATGGGATGATCCGCATAAAATAGGATCGGTGGCTTCGATTGGCTACGGCGGGAGGTTGCGACAGCGACAGACAACGGATTAACTAGCACGCCGTGTAAGGGTGGCTGTTCCTGCACATCGGTGATGTTGTGAGCACGAGCCCCAAGTTTCAAGATGACGCCGTGCCGGAGCGCAATTTCACGATCCGTCGCCAAGACGTCCCCTCTCAACAGCACACTGGCTCCGCCGTGAAATGATGGCGACACCTAGGTAAAAAAACGACGAACAACACAGAGCTGAAGTCAAACATTATTGTAGCGTTCGAGGCAACTTTGAATTGTTGAGAACACAGCGCTTGCACGGCCAAGGAGAGCAACTGCTCGTCTGACACGATGGACCGGAAATGAAGCACCAACGTTTCGGACATACCCTACCCAGGATTACCGGCGTTTCCTCACCGTATACTCACCTGGGCAAGTGTAAGCGGGAGGGAAGATTGGGACAATGCATATTATGGCGGGGTTTGGTAGGATATGGCAGTTATCTGCGTAGGTGTTGCGTAGGCGGCTATGTACTACCGAAAACCTATCGTTGTTATGCCATTCTCCTAACCTGGGTAGAATGCCGGTAGAATGCGGTAGAGTGGCGAGACAATTTCCCCAGGTTTCAATGCCGTGTTGCGCGGCTGATCAAAAGGACTAGGTACCCTAACTCTCTTCCCTCGCAGCACCCATGCGGGCGAAAATCGCAGTCTGGCACAGATGAGCGCACAAGTCTCATGAAACGACGAGTTTTTTTTCTGCAGCAGAATCAAACCAGCGACGACCGATGATAGTGCCTGGAGGGATACACTGCCATTTGGACGCTCGGTCATCCCAAAATTCCCCGTCTTCAATCCTCGGAGAGCGACATCCCTGGCCTCCATTTCCTGTATCGCTCCGCTTCTGCCTTGATCGTATGGGGCGTATGTTGCTGTAGTGCTTGCTCGAAGTGGGTCATGCGCACCAGAGGCTCACTCTCTGGCGCCATTGTGTAGTCTGTTGTCGCCAGTTCCACAGCGACTGCGCATAGGCCGCTGATATCTGCTCCGCTGCTGCCCTCCGTCTCCTTTGCGACAAAATCTAGGTCAACGTCTGCCGCGATCGGCCTGTTCCTGGTGTGGATCTGGAGGATCTGCCTCCGGGCCTCCTCAGTCGGCAAGCCAATATGGATATGAGCGTCGAAGCGACCCGTACGTATAAGCGCAGAATCCAGGATATCCGGCCGATTCGTCGCTCCGATGATGAACACGTCTTTAAGTGCCTCGATACCGTCCATCTCGTTTAACAGCGTTGTGACTACATTCAGCCCACTATCCTGCGTTTTCTCGCGCGATTTTCCGATTGAATCGATCTCGTCAAAGAAGATGATGCAGGGTTTCGCAGCACGCGCACGACGGAAAACGTCCCGGATCGCACGCTCCGACTCGCCAACGTACATCTTGATGAGTTCAGAGCCTTTAACAGCTAGGAAGTTTTGGTTGCTTTCGGTTGCGACCGCTTGGGCGATCAGGGTTTTGGCGCAACCTGGGGGTCCGTACAGTAGGACACCTTTGCGCGACTGAGGTCCGAACTTGACATCGAGATCGGGGTACTGGTATGGTCAGTTTTTGGGTTGCGTTGGATCACGGAGGAGCTTACTTTGAAGGGGCGGACGGTTATGGCTTCGAGCTGAGCGCGGACGTGGTCCAGGCCAGCGACATCTGTCCATTTAACCTTGGGTACTTCGAGGATGCTGTCTTTGAGTACAGTTGGTCGGACCTGGTCAGCCACAGCGTCAAAGTCGTCTTGGTTGACAAAGTCTGTCTGCTCGATCACTTCGCCAAACGTAGCCTTTTTGTTATTGCCTACGGACGCGTGTACTAGTCGTAGGCGTCGCTTCCGCGCGAGACCGCATAGTTTGTGGATGTCACGCCCTACAAATCCGTGTGAACGCTCTGCTAAAGCCGGAAAATCGATATTTGAGATTTTCCGAGAAGATCCCAGTACTTGACGTACTATGTCCTCTCGCTGCTTTAAGTTTGGCGGGAATATCTCAAGCTCAGTGTCGAAGGCTGTACCCGTTCGAAGAGTCGTGTCGATATCGTAGATGCTGCGCGTTGCTGCTGCGACAACAACCTGGCTGCCCTCCAGCTTCGCTAGCTCGGATTGTAGTTTGCTTACAAGTGCGTCAGATTTGTCGAGGAACCTGTCCAAATTGTCCATTAGAATCAAGCTCGGCTGGTTGTCACGAGCATCTTCGAAAGCTTCAGAGATTGCCTTGGCCTGACCCTTCGGAAATGTCTCAGGACTGAGTCGGTACACCCTTTGCCAAGAACAGTCTGCTAATCGCTCGAGTAGGAGACTCTTGCCGGTACCCTCGGGACCATGTAAGAGGAATGAAGTATTCCCGGAAAGATGCAGGTCGGGCAGTGCAGGGACACGATTGGTGAGAAAAGAGAGGCTTTCGTTAATGGTAGCAATATGATGGGAAAGACCGCCGATGCCGACAGTGTTCATTTGAAGGCTAGAGGCATCTGCTGGCTTCTGATTAGGAAGCTCGTTTGTGGTAGTAATCTGAGTGGTGGCTAGATCAAAGTACACTGCATGCTTTTCGCTAGGCTGCGGGTCGATGCTCTGCACAGTCATACGTAGTTTTGGGCCCTTCTGCAGGTGGTCCAAGCCTTTCTGTTGCATTGGAAAGCTGCATCCAGGAAGAAGAATGTCGGAATCGGCTGTATGATTGTTAGAGGAAGTAGAGCAACAAGGAAATTCGACTTGTTACCTAAGGCGTACCGAACCCAGGCCAAGAGCTCCTCCATGGAAGCAAACTTGGCGGTCTGATCTGGTGAATCTGAGAAACTGACCTCTATCGACTTGAGACGCTTCAGGGAGGCCTTCTCTATGAAGACAGGGTCGTTCAGTGACAGTTCGTAGTGATCTCGTAACAGATCGGAGACCTTGGCTATGGGCTTGTTCCCCGGGTTGGTTTGAGAGGCCAGCCATGCAACAGCATAGCCTTTGAAGCCAGCGGCAGTACTGAGCTGCACACATTCGCCAGTCAGGAGCCCAAGACTTTTCAGCTCTTTCTGCGACAAATGGATGCGGAAGGCACCCTCGAGGGCATTTGCGGGTATGTTGGGCGGATTGCGCTCCAGTGGGCGCAGAGTATAGGCTGTTGCGGTGACCATAGTGCCTGCTCGCAGAAACGATTGGAACCTTTGGTATACGGTGTTGAGGTTTGTGTATGAACCACTGCTCCTTGTGGTGACTCTTCACTGCCGTATCTAGTGGGGATATGTGTTGTGACTAAGCGACGAAAGACTAGGCCGGATATGGCCTCTAGCGTGATATCTTTCCGGAGCTTTTCAAATATTCCACTCTCACTCCAAAGGATGCCCACAGCTTGCAATGTAACGAGCAGCGCAATTGATGCCACCGCCGCGCCTTCCCCGACATCTGCGGCCATGTCACCCCCCCGGGACCGCCCACCAGGCCCGCTGCGCCCACAAGACGGCCCGCGCCAAGTGCCCGACCAACGGCGATGACGCTCCGCAGAACCCGAGCAATGCTACTCCTCGTGATGCAACGCCGTGGAAGACGAGCTGGTGGGGTGCGGCCATGCGCAGCATTGCGTTATTTGGCTTCAGGTCAGCCTCTGCCGAACCAAACCCGCAACCGTCACCCTCGCCGGCACTTGCCCCACCAAGACCTAGCGAGGGAAAGAATGAGGGGATGCCCAAAGAGAATGCACAGGAGGGCAGTGATGGACTGACCAGGAACATAAAGATGCCGGAGAGCCACCAAAAGAACAACGAGCGCGCGGCACCCTATCAACAACCCAAAAGGGAAGAAGAAGCGGACGGTGGAGGCCACCCGAGTATGGTTTTGCGGAAGGGCTTGACTGGAAAAGAGACCACTGTTCCTAGCCATATGAAGCCAGCTCGATCGTTTCCTGGAGTGACAGGCAGGCGGGAGAAGGACAACTCAGGCGTTGAAAAGCGAGGCCCATCAGAGCACGGCGACTTGCAAGAGGTAGAGCGGAAAGAAGGCACAGTGGTCTCCAGCAAAGAAAAGCCTACGGACGTTCCTCAGCAAGACGACACGATGACGACTATACAGCAACAGCTCCAGCAGCTCTTCGAACACGTCCGGGCGCTACAAGCCACGCTGGAAGCAAACTCTGCGGCGGGACAGCCCCCATCCACACATCCAACATTCCACGAGCTACAGTCAAAGACGCCATCACCCGCCGATGCCCGCCAGCGTATTTCGAAGGTCGACACGGCAGCACCCCACACAGCTACAAAGACCATCTCCGATGAGAGGCGCCCAAAGCGCAAGTGGACCTCTAGGCCCTTACATGTTCTTGGGCGTGCATGGGCTGCGTACCGAGCCTCGACTGATCATCTTGGAGAAGCAGCAAAAGCACTTGCTTCTGGACACATGCCATCCCATGTCATTGCACCCCTCTCGTCTTCCCTTCTGCAACGACTCCGTGCAATAGAGCGGGATGCCGCTACCGAGAATGACCGATTTACCAGAAGGATTGTGGGAAAGTATCAGGGAGCTTTGAGGATTCTCGCAGATGGGCTGAATCAGCCAATGATCGTGTACACGACGCCTCCAAATCCGCCAACGTCGACAGTGTCCAGCGCCATGGAAGCAAATTCTGGAGGCTCCGACAATACTGGAAGGAAGGCGTGGTCCGTGACTCTCCCGGTGCATAGTGACGATATCGGCTACGTTCCTCGGCTTTGTGGAAACCGTTATCGTGTTTCAACTAGAGTTCTTGCCAACACTGGGAACGCACTCGAAGCTCGGTACTCGCCGATTTTGTGCAAGCAGCCGACTATGTCGTTGAGGCTAAGAGCTGCGGATGTGCTGCAAAGAACGGAGAAAGCAATGGCTGCCCTTAGGCCTCTGGAAGCCGAGATATTGCGCATTGCACCTCTCACGCGTAATATTTACGTTCCTGGGAAACAAAGAGATTTGGGGGGGCTCCGTTCAGAAAATCTGGGAGAAGCCTCGGAGGTCAAAGGGGCATCAGCTGGAGCTTTCATTTCACAGACGAAGCCGCGTAAACGTGCAGTGGTTGAAGAAAAGGTCATGGATGACGAGATGGACACCAACAAATCAGAAGCCTTCATCATGGAGAAGAAGAACGACGGACAGAGGCTCACACGGCAGATTCATACACAGTCGCGCTTGATGAAGTCGTCAGATCATTCCAAGATCATTTCTTCGGCCGATCAAGAAACAATCAAAGCGGAGAAGCCTGCAAAAGCAAGAAGTAACACACCCCTGAAACCGGTGTTGAATACGAAGTACCCCACGGCCAAAGGATCGCTGAAAGCGACATCTCTAAATGACGAAATCAGCGAGCAGTCTCTTCTTGAAGAACTCTTCCCAGAAGCAGTTAGTCCCCCACAACCTCGATACTCCGAGAAGAGAGATCAGTACCCCAAACTCGACCTGCCCGACTCCACGCCCATCATCCGCCGAGAGTTGGTCGACCGGCCCCAAACCCTCAAACAAAAAGTCGTTGAATCAATCCAAAACAAAGGAGAGCAAATCACTGTACTTCAGCTTGTACACTGCAGCACGGGGCTAACAGAGGTTGACTTCCGCCGACTGATTCCCAAGGGCAAGCACATCGAGGCATGGCGCCGAGAAGGTGAGTTCTTCAAGATCATACCTGGACGCGACCCCTTGAGCTTGGAGCGAATGCCGTTCTACTACATCCTCTTCAAAGACGCCGAATCCGCCCTCGCGTACCAGAAGAACGCATCTCGTATCCACAAACTCAGCGCCTTGCACCAACCTGCAAACATCTTCTCTGCCATCCCACCGCCCAGGGGGTTCCTTGAAGACGGCGAAGACATCACCGCCATTACATCATCCTATAACCTCGTACCCACGCACCACCAGCTCAGTCTCAACGTGCTCATGCAGCCCTACAACCCCGCCCTGCGTGCCCTCATCGAGCGAGGCGGCTACCAACCCATCATGCCCAACGTCGACGAGAAAGGCCAGCGCATCTGGAAGGTGTTGATGCACATTGAAGGCTACGAGCCCACGCCCTCGGACCTCTTTAAAATCTTCTCCCGCGACGCCTACGTACACGGCATACCACTCCCGCTCCGCAACGAATCCTACTCTGCAATACACCGTCTCCGCGACATTATCAACCTCGAAATTACAGTCAAGTCTATATCCTCTGCTAACCCTCGCGCCTACGGATCCTTCCAACACCAGGTCCCGAGTGAGCCGGTGTACGCGGACCCGGCTGTACACGCCTTGTTGGCGGGTGCCGAGGATAGCAGTGCAAAGGAGATGAACCAGTTGGTCATGAACCGCTTGTACAATCGGTGGGTGGTGGAGTTTGAAGACGAGGATAGTGCGAGGAGGTGGGCTGTTGGGTGGCATCGGAAGGTGTTGCCCGAGTTGAGTGGTGGGGGCAAGGGGGCGTGGAAGGATGGCGAGGAACAGAGGGTGTGCAATACTGAAGTGCTTTGGTGAGGGGTGTATAATGTAATATAATGTGTAGTATAGCACTGTTGCTGCTCTTGTTTTAGCCGTGTGAATAAGAGTTTGCGAATATTCGTATGGCTTGGAGGTGTACTGTCTTTTTGTTGGTGATGCCTAAGCTGCGGTTCCTGACGCTCAAATTAACATGCAAATTGCTTGCCGTTCCGTTGAACCAGAACAAAAAGGGGGAAACTGCTCCACTAACACTGGTAGATTTGCAGCAGCATTAGCTTATACTGCGGGGTTGTGTGCCCGGCGTTGATAACTCTCGTGGGAGATGCAGCTTAAAAGTCAACTATCGACTACACGATGGATCAGTGCTGGTGAAGGGACCGGCGATGCCGACGAGTAGATATGTGGAAAAAGGAGGAGGGAACGTATTTGAGTGAGGAGGTATGTACTATCATTAATTAAACTACGAAAGTGGTATCTTAGACGCCTCATTATTATAATCGTGAATGAAAAAGCCGTCGACATGATAAATCCAGTGCATGCCTAATTCTCTCGCTGTCCCTGTGGCCCACAAAATTGTGCCACCACACTTTAGAGCTAGTCAATCCTTGTGGGTACAATGACCATGCAGCATGAGCATCTTCGCCACGGGGCAGTGGTCCCAAATCGAGGCCTAGACCATCTGCTCGCCATGCCTGCTAGCACCCACAGGCTTCCTCTGCAAACGGCTCGACGTGCTCTCATGGTGACCGTGACCCTGGACAGGCCCATCGGGATGCGGCTCCATGGTACCCCTAGGACCATCCGCAGCATCGAACGGTGCGCCTCCCCAGCTACCTCCCTCATGTGTGCCCCAGCCGGCCTTGCGGGTGAACAAAGCGTCGTGAAAGCCATCGAAGGAGCTTGGGCCGGCGCCGTAGACGAAGGGTGCGTGGCGGAGGAGCGGGATGTGATTGAAGCGGAAGTCCCAGATTGAGGCGTACACCATACGGTACGCGCTAAATGCCATGAGGGTACCGATGATTGCGCCAGCCAAGATATCATACCAGTTGTGGTATTCATCGATGGTGAGTGCGCCGCCGATGAGACAAGCTCCAAGGATGGGTGCGTAGAGAACAATGATCTTCCACATGGCGGGGTGGTAATTGGAGAAGACCTTCAACTTGGCGTTGAGGTAGAGGTACAGGAAGACGAAGCCAGCAAAGGCAGCCGTGGTGTGACCAGACGGCATAGACTCGAGGCTGTCGTTGATCTGCTTCTGATCACCCGTGCAGATGGATCGGTCGAACATGATCTGACGGTAGCCGTTGGCAACATTGCCCATGCCGCTACCCGCATCGTTGCCATTGTCGTTGCCGCCGACAGTTGGAATCAAGCTCTGGGGAATGACAGGCTTGCAGACAGCGAGAAAGTGGGGACGGAGACCACCGATGAGCCACTTGACAAAGACCTGGAAGACGGCCGCGGCGATAAGTGCGTAGAGAAGACCGATCGTGGCGTTGTTGACGTCCCAGAAACTGCGGGCGCGGATCTGGACGATGAGAAAGACCAAGAAAGGGATGAAGAAGGCCATGAGCGCGGCGGCCCAGATAGGGATGATCTCTGTATGCAGGTCAGTGTGTGACCAGCGCAGTTTTCGCAGAAGGGGTTCTTACCATTGCGCAGAGGGTACGCAAACTGGGGGTAGACAATCTCGCCGTCCTGGAAGACAACTATTGCATGTTAGCGACGCCGCGTGATATCGTGTTGAGTATGTTCAGTCGTACCAGGAAAGCTTCGGCTTGACGCAGGATCAGCCATGTAGACACCGAGACCAATGGCGCCCATGATAGCCATGGTGACGATGTCCAGCCAAGTAGCCTTGATCCACTGTCCGAAAGAAGGCCTGCTGTTGTAGCTTGCAGTACCCGTGGGCATGGCTCTGGGCTCCTTACGCCCAAACATACCACCCCTCTTCTCGTATGTGCCGTTTGTGCCAGTTGCGGTTGTATTGCTGGCGACGACAGGCGTCGTGTTGCGGTTGTTGAACATGCCCATTTTGAGGGTTATTAAGTTGTGATATTAACGGTATAGGTGATTGTTTGGCGAGATGCTCAAGTTATACGAGAGGCTGTACTGGAATGACGTATGTTGTTTGTTTGTGTGATTCACAGTCGTGGAAGGAGCAACGTGTGTAACGTGCCAGCGACGCAGCAGCACCTGCACTCCACGAAGTGAGCACGAGGGTGAGAGGAGAGGAGGTGAACGAACTTGACAGCTGAAGTAATTAAAAGGTCCACGATAACTTCTGGACTTTACCTTATATACTCCCCCAGACACTGTAGACTGAACGCAATTCCTCACCTCCTCGCATCACACGGCCTCGCCCTCTCACAGCTTTACATCATTCCTCGCGTTGCGTCCATACAGAACCACCGCATTGGTAAATCATCAGCGACAAACCTGATGCCATCCCTGCTTTCCACTGCCCGCGGCATGTTGATGCAGAAAAAAATGTTAATCGTAGCCGCATTGGGCTGTCTAACACAGGGAGAGCAGGGAAGTTGGCAAAAGCTTGGTTATCGTGGGAAAAGCTTGGTTGGCAAGCTGTGGCACAAATCATGGCTGATGATGGCATCGGGTGGCTATCTATGCGGCATGTAGCTTCCGAGTTGTTCACGGTGTTGTGGCGGAAACTCGATACGGTGCATGAAATGCGTCCCTGCTGGGCTGTGTGGAGAGGTGCAGCGATTTTTTTACAAATGACGTCACAGCAATGGCACAGCATATTTTAATTACAAACAATGTCATAGTTGAATTATCTAGCACTCACTTGTGTTAGGGCATGATACTCGAAAGCGAACACACAGACTCGCAATTAAAAAACCAAGAGAACTCACAACCGCAACAGCCTGTTCAACGCCACCTTCCCCGGGTATCATCATCCACGCCTAACCTCGACTTCCCATGTGTATCAACAACGCCCACATTTACACCCACAACATCTAAGAGTGGATATGCACCTCCGTAGTCCCACTCCGATGCCACGTAG
This sequence comes from Clathrospora elynae, assembly GCA_010015635.1. Taxonomy (NCBI): domain Eukaryota; kingdom Fungi; phylum Ascomycota; class Dothideomycetes; order Pleosporales; family Diademaceae; genus Clathrospora; species Clathrospora elynae. Next base: position 1,212,970 of record ML975997.1, read on the forward strand.
CAAGCAAAACCCCGCACCTCCCACACTTATGCTGCACATCCTTGAGCGAATTCATCATATACGGAATACACCCCAACAAGCAGAGACAGCAGAGACCAAGCGCCCACGCACTAAGTATTAAGTTAGCCGCAAGTCCAATAGTCCCGACCCAAATTCATCACCATCCCCAACCTTAACTGAAAGAAAATCGTATAGGTAAAACTCACTGTGTAGTATTCCCCGTCTCAAACGCAACATTCGTCATAGCACGCTGTCCACACGCCGGACAATCCGCAGGCGCAGGTCCACGGTTTAGGTTTGCTATCGGCGTCGCGGTTTGGTATACGGTGCCGCTTTGCTGCTGAGGCGGCATGCCTGGTTGGGCTTGTTTGGCGTGGTCGGGCACTATGTAAGCACCTTGTGGGTGTTGGGCAGGCGGGGAGCCTGTGTTGAACCCGGGTTGTTGTTGTTGGATGTATTGCTGCTGGTAGGGCTGTGCGGGCTGCGCGACGTTGGGGTCTTGGTAGATGGGTGGTTGGGGGTGGCCTGTTAGGTCTGGGGATTGAGGGAATTGCTGCATGGGGACTGTGGAGGAGTTAGTTAGGATGTGGTTTCTGAGGGCGTGGGTGCGCAGTATTGAAGGTATATTTGTGGTTAAGGCGAGGAACGGTGTCTAATACAGAGTATGGTGTGTTTGGTAGAGATCCTGAAGCGCGTGTTCTCCACGCGGATGGCACCATGAAGAGAAAGTTGTTACTTACCGCCTTGTTTCTCCATTGTGAAGGTATGCACAATCCAATCTTGTAGTAAAACGCGTATATGTTCAAATAGAAGTATGCGACGAAATTCAAGATGTCGTGTGGAGAAGTAGTAGTCGCGAACAAAGAGCGGGATCCTTGACTGAAATACAAGTGTGTGAATCCACAGAAGGGCTTACAGTCAAACAAACGGCAGCGTACCACGTGCATATTTAATAGCTTTAGGCGCCCCGCCATTGCCTACACAGCCAAGGGGCTCATACTGGTGGCACAGCCCTCATTTCGCGTGAAGATCACTGGCCAGGCTTTCAGCTGAAGCCCGGGGCCCAATCAGCGGCGCCAAAAACCTACACGGCGGATGGCTGTTCATACAGTTTGCATCGCTTCAGCCTCAGCTACCTGCTTTAGGATGGGGGTGTGAAGAAGAAGAAGAATAGAGGTGCAGGGCGTAGCGAGCCGGAGCCGTAATTTCCCGAAAATGATTTGGTACGAGACGAGTTTGGTACGTGACGAGTTTGGGGGCCGTAAGCCTCGAACCACGTCTTGGTATTATGCAATTTACCCGTGTTCGAACAAAGCCTTGTCCGCATTGCATGCCGGAATGCGGTGTTAGTGTATTTCCCTCATTCGCCGTCGACATCACGAGATAATCCTTTGAACATCAGGTTGGAGTATGATACATACTTGATTGCAAGATGACCGCAATGCCGATCAGCACATGGGTATATAGATCGTGCTATAACGAAGGACCCGTGTTAAGCATGAGAAATTAGCTGTCCCTGCAGGCGCTTGCGATAACTATTTTTGAAACGCTGTGGCGCCACAGGGCTTGATGTGTTCGCCGAAGCTTTCTTGGAAACGGAACCGGTGAGCTGACATCCGTCCCTTTTGGTCTCACCGGATATGCACAATTTATTGGTCTAGACCCTTCAGTATCGCGTATCCATGTCGTCGAGATCGGCCTCCTCTTCCGATGACTCTTCAGCCCCGCCAAGCGTGTTCTTTGTGTGACCGATGTCGCTTCCGGTTAACAACTTCAGTTGATCAGAAGTTAGGTCAACGACCGTGGGTGCGTAGTCGCCTCGCTCGTCATCTTCGTCTGCGCCGTTGACTTCCATCTCTACGCGCTCGCCGTCCTCCAGCTCTAGCATTCCGCGCTTCACGTACGACCCGTCGAGCTCCCATCCGAATTCCTTCTGGAGGTAGTCTTGCAGGTCCTCCAGCTCGTCCACGAGGTCTGCTTTCCATTTGCCGTCGAAGTCGTCCAGACTCTTTCGGAACTGGCCGAAGAGTGGCCTCAAGAAACCCCCGCCAACATCTTTCATGTCGAATAGCTCGCCCTCCATGTCTGCGCAGTTACCAAGCTGTATCCGTAAGACCTTCAGTAGCTCTAGGAACAGGTGGGGGCGTTCCTTGACTGCTTGTCGGCATGTGAGTAGTAGTCGAAGTAGTCGCTTCCATTGCTCGAGGCACGAGTTGTTGTTGAGCGTCAAGACCATGAGGAAAGTGAACTGCAGCTCGCCCAGTATCTCGTTCTCCCGGTCTCGCAAGTCTCTCACCTGGCAGTGGTTGTTGATGAGATCGCCCAGGAACCAGGATCGGTCTTGTGCAGCCTGCGTCCGCTCTCTTCCGGTCGCGCCTTCCCTCCACGTCTTCTTTAGGTCGATGGGCAGAAATCTAAGCTCCTTCTCCGGGTGCAGCATACTGTTACTCGACTCCAGGCCTGGTATTTCGTCCATATCCTGTGTTGCAGATGATGCAGACGTAAGGCTCCAGTGGTCGGGGTTCAGTCCGCAGATCCTTGACAATATCGTAGGCGTAATTTGCGATGTGAGTTTGCTCCAATCCGTCGACTCTTCAGACCAGCCCTCTTCCGCACCAGAATCGCCTTCTTGCACAGTCTGTCGATAGGGCGTCAGGCCGTCTTTCCATATGCTTCCGATATTCGCCTTGTGTCTCAGCACCTCCGTCTGTGAAGTTTCCGCCACTAAATCCTCGGTGCCCTCGTCCCACTTCTTGACGAAAACCTGTGGCGAGCCTACGCCAGGACTGACGTAGAACCATGCGCCGTGTCTGACTGAGAGCGCACTGTCTCCTGCGGTGAAAACGAAATGCAGTCCAGGCGGCACATTTTTGACGCCCCGAAAGCGAGGCGAGGATGTGAAGGATAGCAGGTCGATGCCTGCAAGTGCCTTTTGCGGCAGGTTCAGCAGCAACACGCAGTTGTTGATAGTCGAGGGATCCATCCTGGGGCGAAACAGCTCTTCAAACCACGAGCGTCGTAGAATTTTGAGAAGAGGTTGTTCGCAGAGCTCGACCCGAGCTGGTGAGAAATGGGGTATCATTGGTTCTAAAAACGGTAAGGCGCAGCAAAACCACACGTGCGCGCGGAAGCCTAGCTAGGTCGCCTGCGCAGAATAAATCTTACTACTCGGAGGGAACGTGAACGATGTAGGCAGCGGCGCAGTGTGAGGGAAGAATAGCAGCAGAAGCAGTCGCCTCGAGGGCAGTATGCATAGCCACGGCAATAAAGGCTACAGAGTAGCGTTGAGGCGCCGTGTGGGCGTCTGATGGACTGGATGCACCGGGGAAGATGACCGAGTAGTCCATGCGTCATGCAATTAGCAGCAGGCTTGAAATGGCCATCTGCTTCCGATTTTGCGCTCCCGTTAAGATTGTACAAGTTTCATCGACTTGGCATGTCGCTGTTGTCTTGATTATCTTGCGTCTAGACGCGATCTGCACGCGACCCTGCAGCCTCCGCAGTGTCGATCATATTCGCCCTTAGACTAACGATGGCATGCAACATCGCCCGTGGTACTCATCGCCGAACAAGCCCGTGTACCCCACGTTTGCCCGTAGCGAGGACTCAAGGAGGGGTTCTCTCCATCTGAGAGATCAAGGTAATGGTCGCCGCTTCACTCGAGAGCTACCTACTGCATAGCACATTCTCCTCCCGCTAGGGCACACCGCCCTTCCCAAACCTCCTTCTCCCATCTACATACTACAACACCCACAATGGACCACCGCCGCCGCACCCCAGGCCTCTCCTCCCTCACCTCCCGCGGCCTCCAAAACCACCACTACACCACCCACGGCGCCACCCTCCGCACCCGCAACGCAGACTCCCTTAGCACCCAACTCTCAGTCTTCCAATCCCTGCTCCACAATTTCGCCCTCACTCACTCCAAAGACATACGCGCGAACCCCGCTTTCCGCGCAGAATTCGCGCGTATGTGCTCAGCGCTTAATATTGATTTCTTAGCCTCGAGCTACCACCGGGGGGATGGAAAGGGGAGTAGTGGAGGAGGGACAGGGACAGGGGGGAGTATATGGGCGCAACTCCTCGGCGGGAGCGTGCACGACTTCTACTTCAACCTCGGCGTGCTCATCGTCGAAGAATGCCGGTCCACACGCTCTGAGAACGGGGGCTTGATCAGCGTGTCTGATCTCGCGGTGCGCATCTCGCATTCGCAGCGTATAGGCGGGAGCATCGAGGTTAGCGACGACGACATCAAGCGCGCCGTCGACTCTCTCGCACCGCTGGGCTCCTGTTTCAGCATCATGACGATTGGGCATAGGAGTTTGATACGCAGTGTGCCGAAAGAATTGAACACGGATCAGAGCACGGTATTGGAAGCCATACAAGTACTCGGCTACGTCACCGTGTCCATGTTGCAGCTAAACCTGAACTGGGCACGGCCGCGCGCACACGCCGTGGTCGAGGATCTGATGGCGGATAGTCTGGTGTGGGTAGATGCCCAGGCGGGCGAGAACGAGTACTGGAGTCCTGCCTTTATCACTGCGGCCGATGCTAGCGCTACATGAGCCAATACCCACACCACAGACCGGCTACACGCCAGCTCTCGCGATGAGAGCTATACAAGTCCGCAAACGGCACTAGCTCTACGACCATGCGCGGCAAACACCCGCTACTGACATCCATCTTACCACTTCACCTCCTGTCATCCCGCTTCTGAAACCATACGCAGGAGGGGAACACTAGAAATGAATGTGCGTATTACAGTAAACCAGTACCCACCTACACGATCCCAGCCTTGAAGTGAGTCGTTTGTCTTCGTCCTCCCTTCTTCGCTTGAGAGATACCCAGGCGGTGCATCGCCCACTTCTTCAGGAAAGGAAGATTACCAAAAAAACCAAACAAATAATGCCAACCAACCCTCCAGTCTCTCGTGAAAATTTCGCTTGCAAGATCCGGTCATGTTACTTTTCTTCATTTCTGCATTCTCACTCATAATCTAGCTGGAAAATGACCATCGCATTACCACGAAACTACCAAAATGGCGTAGTTCGACAAAACCGTATTTCGCCGCCCATGAAGCTTCACATACACCCTCTCTCTGCTTCAAGCAAGTGTCTAAGCCTGGATAGCACTGCCCAAAGCACCACCCGTGAACTGCTGATTCCGTCCTCCCCTTGGTCCGCCGCCTCCGCGACCACCACCTCCACGGCCACCACCACCTCGTCCACCGCCACGTCCGCCGCGGCCGCCGCGTCCACCTTGCCTCTCAAACGCGTTGGCGGTACCCTGTGTGCGTTGCTCGAGCGTCTTCTCGTTGGACTCGATCAGGCCAGACGCCTTGTCCGACAAGCTGAGCGCTAAAGTCTGAAGTCTCGATAGCTCAACACCCTTCCTAAAGATGATGGCAGAGTTGACTTGGTCAAGCGCCGCACCGAGCTCCTCGTGTGAGATCATCTTGGAAACGACGGCCGAGACCTTGCGTTCTGAGAGTTCGAACATGCCCGCCAGTGTGGAGACGGCGAGTGTGTCGTAGAAGGGGGCGTAGGTGAAGAGGTATGTCCGCAGACCTTCCTCCTGGATCTGTGCCGACAGCATCTCCTGGATCTTCTCCGAGTTGGCCATGAGCTCCCAGATCTTGATCGAGTTGATGAACTCGGCCGACTTCTTCCACTCGCCAGAGGACAGCGCCTTTGAAGCCTGCATAACGTGGTCACGGGTGTTCTCAGGCGGGCCCGTGAAGATTTGTCGCTCATGGTATTCTAAGAGACGGCGGTAGGTCTTGCTGATGACGCGCTTTCGTAGGTCGGGCGACGAGCCGAGTTGTGCGAGGAGAGGGATCTCAAGCAACATGGAGCAGGTCAAGTAGACACACTCTAGCAGTTCGAGGTTGATGTGCATGTGGAAGGGCAGCTGTCGTTGACGCTCGAGGCGCTCCTGTTCGGGCGAGATTTGTGTAAATCGCTGCATTTGCAGACCCTGTGCGAGCAGCTCTTTCTGCCTGTTGCTGCCGCAGATCTCTTGAAGTGAGGTCTGGGCCTCGTAGACCATACCAGCTCGGAACGCACAGAGTCCGACTTGGACAAGAGCGCGGTTGAAGAGAATTTGGGTGTTCACGTCAAAGTTGCTGATAGTCTCCTGCAAATGCGACATGAGCATCATGTCGCGGGCCTTGTAGTACTGGTCGTGCAGCGACAGGAAGTAGATCTGGCACAGCATGGCGCGAGCGCGGATGATGCCCTCGCTGTGTTGGAAGAGGTATGTGCACAGCGTCTGGACGAGGGATGCGGTGTCGTTGGAGATGGCACGGGGCGTGATTTCCGAGTCAAGGCTCTCTGGGATGGCCGTCCACACGTTGTTCTCGAGGATGGTGATGACTTGCGAGGGCTTGAAGTAGACGTGCTCCAGTCTCCGCATGACGATGCGGTTCAGCGGGTCTTGCGGGAAGTCGAGGCCGGGCTTCTTCTTCAGGCTCTCGACGTAGATCAGAGTGCGCACCAGCTGGGCGTACAGCGAGGCCTCGTCCGTCAACCGCTCAATGTACTCGGACGTGTGGGGGTCGATGTGCTGGAGCGAGCGGATCAGTTCGTCGTCGAGTCGCTCGACAAAGGACACGATGCTGCCGGGAACGCGGAAGAGCTCGTCGGGTGTGATGGTGGGCAGCTTGTCATCGTCCTCCCACTCCTCTGCGTTCTCGACAACGACAATCTCGTTGCTGTTCTCGAGGATCGCTAGCAGCTTGCCAATCTCCTGGTCGGCCCTAAGAATGGTTAGTCATTGTCCGTTGCATGCTTCTACGGGTGTACCCACAGCTTCCACTGGTCTTGGCTCATGTGGTTCGCGGTGCCAGACGTCAGGTCGAAGCGCGTCGAGATAAGCGTCAGGAGCACGCGGATCCGCTGGTAGTCATTGACGGCGACATCGACGAGCTTCTCCAGCGTCCGGATGTGGTCCAGCTTGTCCGCGTTCTTGCGGCCGCGCTGCTCGACGATGGAGCGGATGTGCTTGAGGATGCCCTCTTGGGTGTAGAGCACGCCTTTGCCATCGCGCCCAACCCGGGTGAAGCCCTCGTCCGTCACCTCGTCCGCGATCTCTGCGATGAGCTGGGGCGTCTTGTTCTTCTTCTTCTTCTCCTTGGGCGCCTGTACGACCGCCTCCTCCTCGCGCATGAAGTCGTCCTTGTTTGCCCGGTACGCGTCGATGTCCTTCTGGTAGTCGCGGTTGTGCTTCTTGATCTTCTGGCGCACGGCGTTGAAGCCGCGGCCGTTGACGGCGTTCATCTTCTTGGGCGTGACCTTTTGCTTCTCGTGCGTCTCGCCGACGACGGTCTCGAGGTCGGCGATGGCCTGGACGTACAGCTTGGGCACCTTGCCATCGTTCTGCTTGGTCAGCGTTGGTACCTGGCGGATGAGCTTGTCGAACTCTGCGTCCCTCGTTAGCACTGTTCCGCGTACCCCGCCACTCGCGCGATAGACGTACGATCCGATATGACGGCCCAGTCGTTGATCTTCTGTGCATTCTCAATGAGCCGGATCGTCGCCTCCAGCTCGTCGAAGCGCTTGTCCTTGGCGCTCTTGAGCACTTTGTTCGTGTCCTCATCTTCGCTCTCGCTCTCGCTCTCGGCGTCCTTCAAGAAGCGGTTGGCACCCGTCTCCGAGCCCGAGTCCGACGAGGAGTCGTCGTCGTCCGAGTCGTCGTCCGAGTCCTTGTCTGAGTCGTCCTGCTCGGACCCCTCACCGTTGGAGTAGAGCTCCTCCTCGCTGGACTCGTCCGAGGAGCTGTCGCTGGCGGCAAAGAAGCGGGATGTGGACGCCATAATTGCGGTGCTCGGGGGGAGGGCTTGCCGGAGGGTCGAGGTTATATGTGGCGGGCGCCGTGCGTGGTTGAGTCACTACCGCCTGGCCTGAACTTTCGCGATTGAATTTCGGATCTCAGGCCTTGGCGTGTGCTGCCCCGCCTGGCGCTAGTCACACGCGCTAGCATCTAACCCTGGTCGCTGTAGTCGACTCAACCTCACCTCAACGCTCAGCGAACTCCATCACGACCATATATTACAATGCTTGGGAAATATTGCTTGTCGTGGCCGCTTGAAACAGCTAACAGTGTTTATGAGAATGCTACTAAAAGTACATGTACCGCCAACCCACCGCCACGTCGTTTTCTGCATAAGCACTGGCGACACTACAGTCATACTGTTATTGAAACCCGGGCTTGACCATACTGCCTTGCACCATCCAATCAAATCGACAGCTTACCATCTTTCGACAATTTCGTCGTCAGCCCACGAGCCACAAAGCCCGTCCAGTCATACACATTGGACGTCCAGGCGTGAGGTGAGATGGTGCAGTTGGTCGCGGGCGATATGCGGCCTGCGCCGTTGTCGAGTCCTGCTTCACCTATCCATAGCCTTGTTCGCTTATCCATGCGATAAATTCTGATACTGGCAGAGAAGTCCAGATAAGGGGATAGCAAGGAGAACTCAGAACGCCGCGACTCGTCCCGTGCCGGGTCCTCACGCTGTGAAGCGCCGTTTTCGCAAATTCGAATACTGATACTACACTTCCCGCCATCACTGCCAATGATTCTGACTCATGAATCCTTCCTCAAGCGTGCGGTCCTCCAGGTTCCGCACAAAGTTCTGGTTGCGGTTAGAGTTCCCTGCGCGCGATCCTCTTCTCCTGGCGCTGCCCGCGCTTTCAGGAGCACCATCTGGGGGTGGCGGGTAATAAGCCGGCGATGGCTGTAACCTAACAGGCGCATTCGGGTCCAAATGGCTCATGACTCTTTGCAGCGCTGGCGGGATTCCAGACTGTCCAGACTGTTGCTGGTCCATTGTAGTTGCCCGTTGCCGCCCAGCACGCGTCGTTGCCTGAGCGTACAAGTTTTGCGGCTGGTTGTACTGTCGCGGTTGCTGTGGCTGCATCATGTTTATCGGTTGAGCATACTGTGCAGCTTGGGCGGGATAAGGCGGAGGTGCGCCTTGGTTTGGGCTATACATGTTGTTGTAGGCGTTCGGCTGGGTTACCGGGCTTTGTCCGGCGGCGTATGGGTTCATTTGCATGTTCGCGTACGCAGCATGTTGAGCAGCCTGCGCCTGTTGCGCCTGAACGACTTGCTGTTGCTGTTGCTGACGCTGCCTGCTCATGCCCTCAAATCGCTGCTGCTCTTGGACGCCAGGTGCCGGAGACCTGTTTGAACCGGATTTCAACGTCATTGGCGGTACGAACGGTCCGGTAAACTTCGACTGCGTGATGAATGGGTGCAACTTCGCCTGCGCCGGAGTCCATCGCTCTAGCGGGTTGAGGTTTAACAGTCCTTGGGCGAAGTCGATGAAGGCAGCTCGGTTCGCCATTTCTAGGACATGTTAGCCTGTGCATACTCTTGACTCCAGTCACACCACTTACCTCGCTCAACCTCATTTGACTTCATGTTCTTCCGAGGCATGGGGTAGTTCTTGATGATGTCTGGGAGAGTTGTGGCAGAGAAATACTTCTTGCTAGGTTGCTCCTTTGTCCCGTGTTCTCTGGAGTACTGTTCCATTGACTTTAGTCTGTATTGCTTTCGGCCGTACTCGTCCTGGGGTTTCTCATAAAACTCGCCAGACTGCTTGCCCATCTCCAGCATCCAGTGCGGAGGTAGGCCAAGCATTTCCGTTATCCTTGACACTTGGTTGTATTCGGAGGACCCTGGGAACAGAGGCAGACCGAGGAATAGCTCCACCACAATGCAACCCAACGACCACATATCGATCGCGGCGGAATACGGAAGGCCAAGTAGAACTTCGGGGGACCGGTAGAATCTCGACTGGATGTACGTGTAGACCGTCTGTCGCTCGTCGCATGCGGAACCGAAATCGATGATCTTGATGATGGGACTTTCGAGACTATCATCCTGTCAGATATATACGCAATAACTATATGGTCAACATACTTCTTCAGGAGGATGTTTTCGGGTTTCAAGTCGCAGTGTATCAGCTTCGCCTTTCCAAGCAATGCCAACCCGTTGATCAGCTGCTGGGCGAACACGCGCACCAAGGTCGTGGACAGTCCACGGAACTGGTTCTGCTTGATCAGCTCGTAAAGATTGACGCTCAGCAGCTCAAACACCAGGCACAGATGTTGTCGGTGGATGAAGGTATCTTTCAGTCTCAGCAGGTGATGGTCGTCGTTCTTGTCCATCTGCTTGTTCAACTGTGTCTCGTTAGCACTGCCAATACTATCTTGCGGGACAGTACGCACCAGATCAAGCACAGACACCTCCATCATACTCTGATTAAAGTAGGCTGTGCGATTCTTGATGACCTTCACTGCGACCACCTCCTGCGTCTTCAGGTTCTGGCATTTGACGACCTGGCCGAATGTACCCTGGCCCAGCACGTCCAATATCAGGTAGCGATTCTTATGCCCTGATTCTTCCGAACCGAGAATGTCGTTGACGTACAGGATGTAGTCGCTGTCCTCGTTGTCATAGCCGTCATTCTTGACTCCTTTGCTCGGCTTCGTGAGAACGCGGCGGGGGTTGCGCGACGACTGGTAGTTGAATCCACCATTGCACAGTTTGTATGTCATAGGCAGGTGTGCGGTGAGCGCTTGCAGGGGCTAGTCACTACTGTCAGTACACGCTCCTCCGCCATATAATATGCGACTCACGCTAATGAAGCCGCCCTCCGGGTTGGCGCGACGGAACGGGGGCTGCGTGTTGATCTTGGGCTGCAGGTCGCCCGTATTCACGCACTTCTCGAACTTGGGGACCGGCCCTCGTCCGATCGGCGGTAGCTGTGGGGGGTTCGGGTTCGAGGATGCCCGCGGCGAGCGTGCGTCTCTGTTGTATACGGCGTTCAGTTGCGCAGTCGCGGATTGCGGGTAGAAGCTCTCGGCGCCCATCTGGATGGGTGGGAGCTGCGGCGCATGCGGTCGAGACGCTGGAGGGGTGGTCATCAGTATGGGCGCTAGAGTGAAGCTTGCAAGATCATGCTTGACGTACATGGAGGAGAATAATACGTGTTCTGCGGCGACACGTAGGGATTTTGTGATCGCGTCGGGCTCTGTCGGTTGCTTTGCGTCTGCGGGGAGAATGAGAGGTTCATCGGAGAGTATCTCCGCGCGGCCGCGCTGTTGTTGTTGTTGTAATCCTCCATGGCCACGTCGTTGTATTCCTGTAACGGCATGTTCTGACGCGAGGGGCCGGTCGGTGAGGCATACGGGTCCATAGCGGGGAGGGGAGGTGCAACAACGTTGGAGTGAATGCGCGCTTAGACCGGCGTGGCTCGCTCGGCGGGGGTGGTTGACCTGTGTAATGCCGTGGGACTCGAGCCTGTCGCGCAGCAGCGAGAGGGGGCCGAGCGACTGCGGCGATGGTCGCGCAGAGAAGGAAAGGTTTTCACAGGGAGAGGGAAAGGATAGCTTCCGACGTCGTTGGGTGCTTTCGTTAGGTTGCGAGGTGCCAAGCCAAGCCCTTGGGCTGGAAGTCACAGGTAATCAATCACGTGCTCTTTGAGGACCACCTCCATTGCCAACCTTGGAAGCTTTTGTTGTTTTAAGTACGTAATTGCAGCGGACAAAATAACCGCCAGGGCGAATGTCTCGTTCATCTAGCGGATATCGTAATTCACTGTTAATTAAATGCATGTTACCGTACGTCTGCCGCATTGTAACAACATTAAACCCATGCAGAGGTCCTCACCCGGAGCATCCTTCTTATACCATTTCGAGGTCTCTATCTTAGGGCAGTTGGCGCGCTTTCTAGGTTCTCGTGCCACCTGGTCACTATGTAGCCCTAGGTGCCGCGTCGTGAACTTCCCCATGGCACTCTTCGCAGAGTGCCCTGTTACCGTGGGAGTGTGAAGCTAGTCTAAGTCCACATTCGTCACAAAATTCGAATCCGAGAGATTCATCACGGGCATCATCCGCCGGTTGCTCCAGAGCCGGGCGTTTGGCGGGCCGTTTCGTAGACTGCGTTGGCGAAACATCCTCCGGGATGTCCGGGGTAGGCTCACGGGCGAGCCCGCCGTTGAAGTTCCCCACATTGAAAAAGCGACAGGCGCAATCAGCCAACAGCATAGTCATCTGCGCGCATACTACAGGTGCACCATCGCAGAGATTCAACCGTATTCTAACTGCTTCCAAATAACCGACAAGGCATGTCATCTGCTTCTAGAAGCTACATTTCACGCCTCTAACTAGCTACAGAAATCGTGAGCCATGTACCTACCTACTGTACTTCTGCCTTTAGCGCGCCCGGCCAAATACAACCGTGCTTGGCATCTCTGGAAATCCGGTGAGGTAGAACAGGCCTACGCCAAATGTCGGGAACTCCTTGCCAATCCATTCGTGGGCAAATGGCACAAAGCTGGCTTCCATCTTCTGCTAAGCAACTCTGATAGCTGTAACTTCCAGCTTGCGCAAGACATGTAAAAGACAGTAGGTTTGCAACATGCTTCGTCCTAACCAGGGCGTTGAGAAAGCAAAGAAGGTCTCGTACCCCACTCCTGTCTCTTCGCGGAACCCAACTAGCGAGAAGGGCAAGGAGACAAGGAAAAAGAAGTAGGCTCAACTCTACTCTACTGGCGCTCCTCATAACCACCCAACACATCCGCACTGTCCCACTTGCTAGACTTCTCGAAGATAGCCCGTACCATCTCTCCTCCCCGAGTGGCAAGCACTGAAAGCAGGGTATCGCTCAACTGTCAGTCGTTAGCATCTGAAGTCATTTTTTTTAAAAATTTCACCGAGCCTTGTACCCAAGAGGAGAGTGTACTTGAAAAAAACGAAAGAGAGAAACTCACACCGTGCGTCCTCTCACAGCACCCCTGCAACCAAACCCCCGCATCCTCCCCAACGCTCTTATCCAAAAAGTGAATACGGTAATCCCTCTGTACTTCCCACCTCGCGCCCTCCAGATCTCCCCCAGGCATAAGATGCCGCGCATCCTTGAGCAGCGTCTCATGCAAGTCCCTAAAGTAGCCCGTGGCAACAAACACGGCGTCTACATCCAGTGTCTCCGTCCTCTCCTTCGCGCCAGCAAAATCGGAGAAGTAGAGCGGGCTCGAGTCCTGGATTTCCAGACGTACACCGCCCTGCCGGACGGGCGAGTCCGAAACGTCAATCACGCGTCGGTACGCCATGATACGGTGCGGCCAATGCTCTTCCTCCGCCTGCGTGTTTCCGTGACGGATACGCTGCATGTACAGTGTCTCGTAGATGTGTTCGAGGAGCGGGAGCCGCACGACGCCATAGTTTGTGCCCTTGTCTTCGAGGAGGGTCGTGCTGCGGAGTTTGGGGGCGCGCGCGTAGGTGCTGGATATGCGGGAGGGATTGAAGATTTCGTTGACGCTGCAATTGCGTTAGCGGCTGGAAACACGAGGTGGTGGTGGTTTAAGGGAAAAATACTTACAAAGGCGAATCATCACTTGGTCGCAAGGCACCCCCTTTGATCAACAACCTCGTCCGCGAGTTGGGGTAGTTAGCATGCAGGAAGTCGAAGATCTCGGCTGAGCTTTGGCCGTTTCCTACGACGGCTATGTTGTATGGCGCATCGTGGTCTTTGAGGATCTGCTTGGACATGTAGGAGAACTTGGATGAGTGGACTACCTTGGGGTGATTCGTGGGAAATGGTGTCGGAATGTTGGGTCGTCCGCCAGCTGCGATGACGACGTGCTTCGTTCTCCGCGATTCGATTCGGCCAGTCTGGGTGTTGCGTGACACGACGTTGAAGGTAGTGATCTCGCCACTGGATGACTTCTCAGGCATCACCTTGATGACTTCCTGACCGTACGAGACGACCTCTTCGAACCAACTCGCGCACCACTTCATGTAGTCTTCGTACTCCACACGCGCAGGTAAGAACGTGTTTAAGTTCGCAAACTCAACCAACCGGTCCTTCTGGTGCAGATAGTTGATGAAGGTAAACTCGCTCCTCGGGTTCCTCATCGTGGCCATATCCTTCATAAAGGTGATCTGCATCTTCGCTCCCGGAAGAAGCATACCCGCATGCCAGGCAAACTGCGACTGCTTCTCCAAGAAAGTAACCTTGGGGGCTCTGCTCTGGAGTCCAGGGATGTCCACAAGCGATGGGTCTGAGCCTTCCAACGCGTCATGCAGAGCCACACCAATGGCTAGAGATGCCGGCCCAAAGCCAACGCAAATCAGATCGTGTAGCTCTTCCTCTGGTGTATATCGGAGGTGCGATCGGTTCTCGAAGGCGGGGAAGTGGCTTTCCTCCAGGTCGTTGGTCAGGAAGCCATCGAAAGCTCTCTGCACTGCGGGTGCAGGGGTTTCGGACGAGCCCGACGGTGTGTCTGCGTGAGGGCTCATTTTTGGGAGGATTGCGTATAGAAGTCGCTATTGAGGGAACTAGTGATATTAGTATATTCTTCGTCGGTGCTACGATATCATGTTCGCTGCTCCACGCAATTGGACACAGAGATACGTACACTGTAACCTGTCACTGCCACCTTGATAACAGGGGTTGCTGCTTCGCGTAAGTGACTGAATTTATATCAGCGACTCGAGCTACTCGCGAAGCAAACCGTCAGCGACTTCGTGTAATAGACAATGACGTCTATACTCGTTGCAGACGACGAACGCAAGTGAATTCCAGGGAAGATGCCTACCTATGAGCCTTTGGGTGTAGGACACAGAAAAAGAAAAGTGATTGCTTAATCGCCTTTCAATACACGCGGGTGCCGTCTTCAGAATAGGTATGGGAAAAGTCGACGGCTTCCACCATTTCTGTACCTGGACCTAACGACCCCGATCTCCGCTTCTGCGTACAGCCCATCCATGTCGACCAAGGGGCCCTCTGCGACCATCGGAAGAGCATCGTTTGATGTCTGCTCGTCATAAACCCTTACGGCCCGTTCCAAGACGGTTGCATCTCTGGTTTGCTAGCGCTGTGGCGTAAGCGTCACGAGCCCTGTACGAGAATCCTGCCATCTAATCAGATGCTTGATCTGATAAGATGGGACTGGAAGAAAGGCACGCTGAATTTGCAGCGGTCATGACGCAGGCAGAGTTTTCCGCTTGCCCCGCAACGCTTGCGCTTGAGTGTGTCGGATGCTGCAGATGCAGGCATGTTAGTGTGGGATATGCCAAGGAACAGGGTGAAAATTTGATCAGATAACCAGCATCTGATTAACAGTCGTGGTGCGATGTTCGGTGTGGGCTCGGGCTTGCTCGCGCGGTTCCCACCACCATGTACGCATGCGCGGCCTTGTTGCTACGCTCGGCTAGCACGCCGCAACCGCTGATCTTATGCAAATGCATCGTAGGCGACTGGTGATGGGCGATTGAGATGGTCAGCATGTTGCATAGCGTTCTGTATTCGTGCTTCGGACCAAGATAATGCGTTTCGAGTCTTATAGATTCTAGTAGACGTTGAATTAGGTAATTGGTGAAATAAGATGCCAACTCAGTCGAACGAGGAATGCGACTGTAACGCCATCCGGATGCAAGCAACAACCTGGAGGCTGATGGCCGAGAAAATTATAGGTACATGTAAGAGTACAACAGGTGTGACCGCAAATAGGACTTTCCATGGATAAAAAGCACATAGAGTATCGAGTCGATCGAGGTAATCCCATGAAACGCGCTAGACATAGGTTCTGGGAAAGTGCGCTCAGTCCAGCTCCTGCGTGGCGACCATTGCGGCGTATATGCCTCCCATAGCCACGAGCTCGTCGTGTTTGCCCTGTTCGACAATGCGTCCCGCATCGAAGACAAAAATACGATCCGCATGTTGTACGCTAGCCAATCGGTGAGCGATCATGATTGTGGTTCGACCCTTTGAAGCAGCGGCAATAGCTCTTCTGATCTCCCTCTCGGTATTTGCGTCCAGCTGGGACGTCGCTTCGTCAAGAAGGAGGATCTCTGGGTCGCGTATGAGAGCTCTCGCAATCGCGAGTCGTTGACGTTGGCCACCAGAAAGCTTCGAGCCATGCGCGCCGACCTCTGTGTTGTAGCCTTCGGGGAGGCTCATAATGAAGTCGTGAAGCTCGCACTCCTTGGCGACACGCTGTATGTCTTCGTCGCAGATTTCGACGCCTGGTCGCCCGCCGAGTCGGATGTTGAACTTGACTGAGCCAGGGAATAGGTCTGGTTCTTGCTCCTGCGCAGTGTTAGCAATATCCGACACAACAATGCCTAAGCTAGCCGAGGGCTTCGCGACAATATCATGTGTCATATGTGGCTCAAAGCTATTAGATAGTGTCTAGGAGCTGACTTACGACAAGCGCCAGACGAGCCCGATGGTTCCGGACGGCTTCTTTTCGTATGTCTTGACCGTCTAGATAGACTTGTCCTGCAGTGGGATCGAAGAAACGCTCGATCAAGTGGATCGTGCTTGACTTGCCAGCACCTGGTACGAAGTCAGCAACTGCCTCATGTGCTTCCGGTACGTAAGGCCCCTACCTGAGCGACCGACGAAGGCTACGTTCTCACCCTGCCGGACGTGAAAAGAGACATTGTTTAAAGCAGGGACGTTCGGTCGGCTCTCGTAATGAAGGCTGACTTTGCGGAACTCGAGCTCTCCGCGTGCGCCAAAAGTGCCATATGAAGCCGACGATCCGGCCAACAAGGCTTCGCCATTTGTTGCGGTGGAGTGAGATGAAAACTCAGTAATGATTGTCGGCTTTTCGTCATGCAGCGAAAAGACGCTTTGAGCAGCAGCCTTCGCCCGCGTTACTTCGGGTGCCAGACTGAAGAGTTGGCCAGCCGATTGCGCGGAGAAGAGAAGCGCAGGAAGTACGATAAAGAAATCTCGTTGACTGTAGTTGCCGTTGCGAACTTGTTTAGAGCCCCTATATAGCTTGTTAGCAACTTCTACGCCATGGCGACCGGGTGTTGAGTACGATCAATCATCGTATCCTGAAGGCATCCAGCCTCGTTCATAATAAAAATATGTTGACTTACCACCAGTACGCCAGAGAATAGACAAAATACGTCACCGACAGCGAGAAAGCGAGCAAGATATTGCCAAGCATGCTAAACCTGAGGTGCTCCTCGTACGGTTTGCGGATCGCCTCCCGATACCGCTCGAGGAAGTGAGACTCCAAACCGAAGACCGCCACAACCTGCATGGACGACGTTGCTTCGGACGCCAATGCTGCTGCGTCGTTGTACGCTGTTTGGTGGTGTTCTTCTGCTATAGCTAGTATGCGAAGGCGCAGGAACCCCGCGAGGAGCATGACCGGCACCGCTGCCAGCAATACGATAGCGATCTTCCAGGCCACAATATGGGCGAGGACAATTCCACCGAGAACGGACGTGGCGATAGAAAAGATTGTTCCCAATATGACGCCGGACAAGCCACTGATACTGCCACTGTCCATATTCAACCGTGACATGAGTGCGTGATGTGAGTGTCCAGGCTTGGAGAACCATGCAATGTCCTGCTGCAGAATCGTGCGGAACGAGAGGTCACGGACTCGCAGCGTGAGGTTTTCGGAAACGATACCGAAAGCAGTCTTGCCACAGCAATGCGATGCTAGGGCAATGATCGCTAGTACGAAAAACAACAAACAGTAAAACGACACTCTGCTAGTGAGATCAGAGCCGGTGGTGTCGTTCAATAGTTCGACCAGGTTACCGAATATAAGTGCCTGATCCCTTTGTCAGCATAGCGACACATGACTGGATGTCTTCATGATCTTCTTGTAAACGTACCTCTCCAATGATGACTCCACCACTAATAATAGAAGAAACCAAGCCGATTACGATAGCTGGTGCTTCATTTCGGCTCAGCGACAAAGATCTGCCAATCAACTCCGCCGCACTCTTCTTGGGTGGACTGCCTTTGGTTGTTGACGTATCCCTCGAGCGTGGCTCCAGTATGTCTGAGCGTCGAAAGTCAGTCAGTGAACAATTGCGCCGTATACACACGGACACTGCGAAAATCAGATGCTCCAGGAGTACCTCGGGCAATTGTCGTGTCAGATACACAAAGCTCTCATGGAGCACTTGTCACAGATTCTTCGCAAAACATACGTACCAGTTTGGGTATTACTGTGTTCTTTGTGCAAAGAGCGAGAATTAGATCGTATAGACGAAGCCGCTGATGGCTGCCCCTTTTCGAATTGCTGGGCTTTGATAAGCTCCGCATAGATGCCGTCTTTCTTGAGAAGGGTTTCGTGTCGCCCATCTTCTTCGACACGACCTTCCTTCAATACGATTATGCGGTCGGCGTCTCGCACAGTTGCGAGGCGATGGGCAATTATAACCGTTGTTCGACCCGAAGCCGCTGAGGAACGCCTCAGGTTCTCCAACACTATAGCCTCGCTTGTGCCTACGTGAAGTTATGTTAGTAGTGCTCCTTCCAGATATGCCTTAGGGACTCTGCGTCGCTAATAGGACCTGTTTGGTCGCTGAAATTTATGTGAAGTGCTCCAAGCGCCTCACTGGGTTTGGGATGCAGTGATACGTACCGTCCATCGCGCTTGTGAATTCGTCTAACAAGAGCAGAGAAGGGTTTCCAACTAAGGCACGCGCAAGCGTAATACGCTGCTTCTGCCCTCCGGATAGTTGGGAATGAGGCCCTGAGCCAATCTTGGTGTGGATACCATCAGGGAGATGCTCCAAAAAGTCACAGTACGCTTCCGTCGCCGCAGCTTTGCATTTCGCAAGTATCTCATCTCCGCTTAAAGAATCGCTTGCTGGCAGTCCGTGCTTAATGTTCTCGAGAATCGTTCCAGTAAAGAGAACAGGGTTTTGTGTGACTAGGGTAACGTGAGAACGCAGACTATGCAAATTGAATGCTTTCAGGCTATCGTTGCCAAGGGAAACAGTGCCGTACGAGGGATCGTAAAGTCGCAAGAGCAGTGAAGCGATGGTCGACTGAGCAGGGAGACATGGAGTCAGTATTCGGTCTGTACGTCCTTTGCATGAAGTTGCTTACTTTGCCCGATCCAGATGGCCCAACAAGACCTGTAACTTGCCCAGGCGTAATGCGCAGATCGATGCTGTCCAAGATTCGGACAGTCGGTCGAGCAGGGTAAACAAATGAGACTCCGGAGAATATCAAGTCTCTCTGGAAATGTCTCTGTTCGGCCGGCTTTCCTTTGGCGGAGTATACATCAATGTCAGCTGATGGATGATCTAAGATGTCCAGCACCGCAGCCCCAGCCGCGGCAGCCATGGCGAATGTCTGAATGAATGGTCCGAATGATCCAACTACGAAGGAAGCATCCAATATAAGGAACACGACAGCGTAGATAGTTCCTGCTTCAGCGCTGCCATCTCGTAGGCGATCACCATACCAAAAGGCTAGTGCGTTAGTCGCATATGCTATGAAATAGACAGAGCCGAGCATAACAGCACCCGCAATGCTTTTCCTCACTCCGACTCTCAAAGCGGATCGAAGATGATGGACATGCTCTTCGCTAATCTGCTCGAACAGGCCGAAAGCTTGCACGATTTGAACTGCCCGGATAGCACTCTCTGCAACAGAAGCTGCTTTCTCAGTGTACACTGTGGCCTGCTTGGAAAGCTTGGTCACAGTCTTGTTACCAAAGTAGACGACAGATGCCATAGAGGGTATAACGGTAACAAACCTAATCTTATTAGTCACATTCGCCTATCCACACAAAGATGTACTTTACATTACACCAGTCAACCGTGGATTGAGGATGAAACCCACGGTGAATGCAGAGATGAAATAGCTTATCGATGTAATGAACAGGCCAACCTTTTCTGAGGTGCCAAGTTGAATGGTCTGTGTCTTTTCTGTGAGAATGCCAGATAGGTCGGGCGACACAGTATCTGGAAGTGTCTAAATCAGTGCATGCCTAATTTACGACAGCGTGTGGGCGTTACACACCGAAGTACGCCATCTCCATGCCCAGAGCACGATGAAGAAGTCTTTCTCTGGTTCTCCGGCTGACGCGTTCTCCAATGATAGCCCATGCAACAGCCCATCCCCAAGTAACGGCGAAGTAGCCTACTGCGACTCCCATCAGACGATATAATAAACGATTCAACTCGTCCGAAGTTGGCGGGAAATTGTTGATGATGCGGCCAAAAATCACACCTATCAAGGGAAGTGGAAGCCCGGCTAAGATTGCGAGCAGGACGCCCAACACTAGGATACCTCGCGATCCAGCATCATCCAGTTGTCTGTAGAGGGCGAAGTATGATGTCTTGAACGGGTTCAAACCCAGGATCTGCCGGATGAAGCGTTGGCGAAACACAATTGCGCCCTCGAAAGCCTGCGGCTGGACTGTTGCTAGAGATGGCTCGACATGTCTCTCCCATTGCATGCTGTGACGAACGGAACGCACATTTTCTACGTCGCTGTCGTCGGAGTCAAGAAGAGGTCGACTTTCGGAACTTTCGTCGTTGGTACAATCCGGCATGGTGGCGTTGCGCGTCACAGAACGCATTTCCCAAGGGCGCGAGATCGTGAACGGCTAAATTGTAGAACCATCAACGAGATATCTGTGATGTGACTACGCAGCTGCTCGCGTTAATGTAGGAAGAAGCCATCGAAATGATGTTGATGGTTCCGAGTCGCGAACAGGAGCGAGCAGGAGCGTGAGGCCAAGGTGCTAGGTTGGCCAGTCTTGGCGCCATCATTGAACGCACGTGCCAGTTCTCGCTTCTGAGAACGAGCTTCGATAAACTCATGAGTCTGTCGAACAACAATTCCGTAAGAACTCAATATCGAGTCATCTGGTAGAAGCATGTGGGTGTAGGTTTCGAAGTTAGATTCTAGGCTAGGTAGGACAATGCAGGCACAAGGCTGTCTATAGACTAGCGGCCAAGGTGTCAGACGATGCAGCGGACCGTAGAATTAGGCTCCCTGGAGCATCTGATAACTTCGGGTGAGGAAATGACCTTATCAGATCCTGCGTGGAGGGCTCGGCGTTGTCCCCAATTCGAGTTGGCCTCATGCTTCCTCCCCAACCACCGAAACATGCGGCACTAGCTCCGAGATCGCTTCGAGCAACTTATCGACCCCGAAGAACTCGGACAACGCACTTTCGCTTGACAAACAGAATTCGCTGACAGCGTGGGTCGACGAGGATATGGGCTCGAAAGATGGCAATGCCGGCGTGTCGTCATTGGAGGGCTACCCACCTCAACTGCCGTTTCGCGCGACGACTCGGAGCTAGCAATATGGATGGTGGAGCTTCGCTTTGGCGTCTGGATTTAGTCTTTTGGAACAATTTTCACTCTCGCTCTCCGCTCGCTTGATCGCAAGGCTTATCCGGTCTTTCTCGGTCAATTGTGGAATGCCACGTCCAGCCTGCAGTCGACCAGGATGTATGACGCTACGCCTGCGAACAAACAACGCGTAAAGCATCACGGAGAAGACAACAACCAAAAGTCTTTCCTGACTACTTTGCGCTGATGCTGAGCATCTTGTTTCTCCGACTACATCCGCTCCCCAGGGCAGCTTCCCAGCTTCATATCCCCAGAGGTCCAGGCTCGCCGTCTCCATGTCGTGGACCACCTGTACACTTTCTACGAACTCGGCAAATTGGACTAACAGCTTTTGACGCGCTATAGATCGCAGAACCCGTCCTCACGTGTACGCCGGCATTGTGTATACCTAGGTACTTGCCAGAAGATACTTGCAGCCTGTCGACCAATCAGCGTGCTGCAGTTTCTCGTCACTCAGATTCGCTACTACAGAAGGTTACGGATTACCAAATACAGACATTACGAGCGCATACCCATTTCTTCCGGCTCTTTCCTCTCCCTGGACGTGGTGTTGCGGACTGCAAAATTTCTCTCACCCTGCTACTACCACACCCTTAGCAGGAACCACACACAATGCCCCAAAGAAATGGCAGAAGCCAACGGCTGTCCATTGTTAATGAACGGCCTTCGATTATTGATGGTCCGGGTCTCCTTCACGAGCTAGTTCAATCAACGTCTCTCGCGCCCGCCATCGAGTTCTTGGAAGATGGATCGACAAGGCGGAGGTTTGAATACAAGACACTCCACTCCTTGAGTGATTGCCTGGCCACGAAGATCACCATGATGTTCGCGAAGCTCGAAAGCGCCTCACCTATCATTCCGATCCTTCTACCGCAGTGTCCAGAACTCTACGTAGTCCTCTTAGCAGTGCTGAAGGTAAGCCAGCGTCGCACGAACCGTATGTTCGGCACATGCTGACTTTGTACCTTAAACCAGGCAGGAAAAGCGTTCTGCCCACTCAGCCTAGATACTCCTGCGGAACGACTGAAGTTTGTTCTTCAAGATGTGTCGGCTGAGTTTCTGATTACCTCTTCAGACTACGGCGACAGAATACGAGCAATCACCGAACTCCGAACAGTGTTTGTCGACCGTGAGCTTTCTGAGCGAGGCGAACCCCCCAGAGGAAGACTACCAAAGCCAAGCACGAATGACCTGGCGTATGTCCTGTACACCAGTGGTTCTACTGGGCAACCAAAGGCTGTGAGTGTTTCTCATCGCGCCGTCACCCAGAGTCTTTTGGCACACGACCGCCACATTCCAGACTTCACCCGTTTCCTCCAATTCGCGGCTCCTACATTTGATGTCAGTATCTTCGAGATATTCTTTCCATGGTTGCGAGGTCGGACTCTGGTCGGCTGTACACGGGCGCAGATGCTCGACGATCTCCCAGGAACGATCAATAAACTCGAGGTAGATGCAGCTGAACTTACGCCGACTGTTGTTGGCAATCTCCTCAATGGCCGATCGAGTGTGCCGGGGTTGAAGTTGTTACTTACTATCGGCGAAATGCTCACTCAACATGTCGTTGATGAGTATGGGGGTGATGAGGCCAGGGAGTGCATTTTGTGGGCAATGTATGGGCCTACTGAAGGCGCAATACATTGCACCCTGCAGCCGCATTTCTCGACTTCTTTGTCAGCTAACACGATAGGATATCCCCTAGACACCGTTTCGGCTTTCATCATCGCTCCAAATTCGGAGGAAGATGCACCAGCCAATATCGAAGTACTCCCGGTTGGTGAAGTTGGCGAGCTTGCCATAGGAG
Source organism: Clathrospora elynae (assembly GCA_010015635.1). NCBI lineage: Eukaryota > Fungi > Ascomycota > Dothideomycetes > Pleosporales > Diademaceae > Clathrospora > Clathrospora elynae. The sequence continues at coordinate 1,235,926 of ML975997.1, forward strand.
GCCCACAAGTTGCGGAAGAGTACCTCAATCGCCCGGAACTCACCGCCGCATCTTTCGTTCAACATCCAGACTACGGTCGCTTGTACCGGACTGGCGATCGGGCCAAGCTGTGCAAGAATGGAGTCTTGGAATGTCTGGGTCGTATCGTGGCGGGCCAGGTGAAATTTCGAGGCCAGAGAGTTGAGCTCGGCGAGATCGAACATGCTATCATGAAGATTGACAGTTGTCGCACGGCTACCGTGATGGTGATCGAGGACAGACTGGTCGCCTTTTGCGCCACCGGATCTCAAAAAGTATCACGCGCTGACGTCCTAGAAACTTGTAGAAGTTGGCTCCCCTCTTCAATGGTCCCGTCGGATGTCTCCTTAATGGACAGCGTGCCACATCTTCCATCAGGAAAGATTGACAAAGTATCTCTCGAGGCGAACTATCTAAGCATGCTTCACGCCTCAATTACCTCTACATCACCTGATTTATATCTCCAGGATCCCCTAAGCCACACTGTTCTCGGCATACTAAAAAATCATACAACGCACGACCTTGCAATGGATTCTAAACTTGCATTCGCCGGGTTGGACTCGCTTCGGTCCATTTTTATAACATCTGCGCTGCGACAAGAGGGGTTCAATCTCGGTGCTATGGATATACTATTAGCTGCCACTCCTGGAGATGTTATTGCAGCCTGTAGAAACTGCAATGTTACCAATGGTCACCACACCCTGCCGGAAAGTCCTACGGAAATTCCCGGAAATATCGACATCCCTCAGCTTAAGCGCTGGCAGGATGAGATTGCTTGCATTTTGCCATGCACCCCGTTGCAGGAAGCTATGCTTGCGGAAACAATCACTAAATCTAGTGCATACTGCAACTGGGTCGAGATTGAGCTTCTGACATCACGCACATACGATCAAACTCGAGATGTACTCAGACATATCGCACAAACCACCGAAATTCTGCGTACCGGTTTCTGGCCTGTATCCCAAGACGCGGGAACTTTCGTTCAGGTGATCTGGAAAGACTTGTTACCTTCTCAGATCCGGGAAGTTATCTCACTTTCCAAAGCTTACACACTTGATCGCAACGACGCATTCCTCCGACCATTTAATGTCCAGGTGTGTATGAGCTCTGAAAGACCACGAATACTATTTCAGATGCACCATGCTCTATACGATGGTTGGTCTTTCGACCTGATACTTCATGATCTCGACAGGCGTCTGCAAGGGGAAGAGCCTGCACGGCGACCACAATTCCGGGAAGTTGTTCGGCACTTTACACGGAAGCTAAGACAAGATGACCACGACAGCGCCATGGGCTATTGGACCCATCTTCTCGAAAACTATGTGCCAGCGGTCCTTCCGAACTACAATGGGAAGCTTGTTTCCGACTCAGGCGTTCATCGTTACTCTGGACGTTCCATGGTCAACAAGCGGCTTCTATTTGGCCGCGCTCGAGAACTCGCTGTCAGCCCTCAGGTCTTCTTCCAGGCTGCGACTGCGTACATTCTGAGACTTTATACCGGCTCGACCGACGTGGTATTTGGCAACGTTACCTCTGGAAGGACTATACCTGTGACTGGAGTGGAGGACATCATTGGTCCGTGCATAGCTACGATTCCATTCCGTTTCAACTTCACGGGCAATCTCCGGGTTCGAGAAATATTGCACAAAACCCAGAGCCAGAACCGAGACAGCCTACGCCATAGCACCTTACCGCTGCGTAACATAGCAAGAGCGGCCAACGTACGGCCTGGGGCGCGGTTGTTCGATGTTCTGCTTGTATGGCAGCAATCTCTGAGCTCTACCTCCGATTCATTACTCACTGCGAAAATCGTCGACAGCGCGGATGATCTAGAGTTCAGGATTACACTTGAGTTTGAACCGCGCGAAGACTACATATCATTCCGAGCTACTTTCGATCCATCAACCATTCCGGAGCACCAAATCAAGTACCTGTCTCGGCAGATTGATGAGGTAGTACGACTATTCTTGCGCGACCCTAGCTGCGAGGTGACCAGTATCAACCACTGCTTCTCGACGAGCTCCCTTTCCATCGCAAATCCTGACCCTCGCCAACAGGCTATAGAATATGGCCCATCGCATACGGTCGAACGATGGGCTTCAAGAGATCCGGATAGGGAAGCAATCGTGTTCGGTCACTTTGTGGATGGTTTGATGGAAATCAAAGACACGATGACCTACGGCTTGTTGAATTCCTGCGCAAACCAATTTGCTCGTGTTCTTGTAGAGCACGGAGTTGGTCAGGATCAGCTCGTCGGGGTTGTCCTAGAGAAGTCCATCGATCTTTACGTCTCCATTCTTGCTGTTCTCAAACTTGGATGCGGCTACCTACCGCTCGTTCCTGACACCCCTATCGATAGGGTTAGAACCATCTTCAACGACGCGCAAGTCGCGGTCTGCATCAGTGATTCTTCCATCTCAACTGCTCTACGACAAGGTCTTTCGGTCGATCTAGTGGACTTTGACCTGACTGAGCTCTCTGGTTATTCTAATCAGAACCTCAACGTACCATACAACGGTCAGCACCTCGCTTATGCTGTTTTCACAAGTGGCAGCACTGGAACGCCCAAAGGCGTCCTGATTACGCAAAACAACCTCATGAGCAACCTGCAGTACTTGTCGAGCATCTACCCGTTCTCAGCTGAATCACGCATGCTTCAATCCTGCTCACAAGCATTCGACGTGAGCGTGTTTGAAATTTTCTTCTCTTGGTACGTCGGCATATGCTTGTGTACGGCCAAGAAAGACGATCTGTTCCGCGACTTTGAGGCTGCCATCAACCGTTTGGAAGTCACACACCTGAGCCTCACCCCAACTGTCGCTGCTTTGGTGAACCCGAAGAATGTGCCGAAAGTCATGTTTTTGGTGACTGCCGGGGAAGCGTTGACTGAAAATGTCCGGAGAAGCTGGGCAGGCAGAGGATTGTACCAAGGTAAGAAAACGGTCGACGTTTTTGCGATTTGTGACTGACGGAACCGAAGGTTACGGCCCTTCTGAGACCACCAACATTTGTACTGTCCGAGCCGCAGTCACTGCCGAGGATCTGATCAACAACATTGGATCGCCTTTCGACAACACTTCAGCATTTGTACTGGATCCCGAAGGTGACGCCGTTCTTCCCCGTGGTGCCATAGGGGAGCTCTGTTTCGGAGGGACGCAGGTTTTCCGAGGCTATCTGAACAAAGCTGAACTAAGCGCTGCAAAGATCATCACCCACCCTTCATATGGCAGGGTATACCGATCTGGCGATATGGGCATACTGCTCCCGGACTGTTCCATCCTTTCTACAGGTCGCTCGGACGATCAAGTGAAGATTCGCGGCCAACGTGTCGAACTCGGAGAGATCAATTCTCTTCTTCTTGACCATGAAGTTGTTCGGAATTGCGTAACGCTGCTTTTTCCGCGCTCTAACAACACCAAGACACTGGTCAGCTTCTGGGTACCTACCACAAATGAAGGCGAACCCTTCCAGTCCTTGGAACCCACCGAATTCCGGTCTGTGATCTTGGGTTTATTCGATTTGCTGTCACGACAGTTACCTTCGTACATGATTCCATCACATCTCGTGCCCGTATCTTGCCTACCGATGACGGTGCAGGCCAAGATTGACAAGCGTCGTCTCCAGCAGTTGTTTAATAGCTCAGCAGAAGGCCTTCTGTTCCATACTGCGCAATCGTACGACACCGGCGACGAGCCCGAGATATCATCGCAATGGGGAATGGAAGTTGCTGGTATCCTAGCACGCATGCTTGACTTACCTGTAAGAGAGGTTCGGCGAACATCATCGTTCTTCAATCTAGGTCTTGACTCTGTATCGGCAATACGGCTTTGCAACGAACTCAGGATGGCGAACCTGGGCGACTTTTCTGTTGCCGTGGTTCTGAAGAACCCCACGATCGCTCATTTAGCGTCGGTTATAGGGACAAAATCGTCAACGAAGCGATCGGCCAAGGCTCCTGCGACTGAGCTAGTCAACGTGTTTAAGCCAGATCAAGTCTCTCAAATTCTTGCGCGTTACAAGCAGAGAGACTTGCGAGTGGCCAAAATTCTCCCCTGCACGCCACTTCAAGAGGCAATGCTTTCAAGCGGACAGTCGCCATCAGGGTCGGCATACTTCAATGTGATGGTTTTTGACATCAAAGGGGATATATCCCAACTTCAGGAATGCTGGGCGCGCATGGTCCAACGGCACGAAATTCTGCGCACTTCTTTCGTCTCCACAGAAGACTCCACGTACGCTTTCGCACAAGTCATCCTGGAAGCTTATCAGTTGGTGTGGCACCACCACAGCTCGGAAGACAATCTAAAATCTCGCACCAATCAGGTATTGTCGGATCTTCTTGAGGCCAACAAACCGCCTGTCTACTTCGCACTTGCCCAAGAAGATACGTCAATGAGGTTGATATTTTGCTGTCATCATGCGCTTTATGACGGCATTGCCGTTGCGATACTGATCAAGGAGATCCAGGACTTATACCTTGGATATGAGCTTCCAGCGCCCATCTCCTATGAAGTCTACTTGCAGCACATGCTTGATCAAGACCATACGGAAGCCGACCGGTACTGGACCGCGCTACTCAAAGATTTTGAGCCTACGTTCTTCCCAAATCTTACCTGCAAAGCTCTGAAATCGCAGGGAGTCCCGGCGTCTATTTCACGACGTTTGAATATACCACTCAGCGACATGAGAAGAGCTTGTCAAAGCGCATCGGTTTCCCTGCTATCGGTGGTTCATGCAGCATGGGCTAAAGTTATGCACTTTTATACTGGCGAAAGTGACATATGCTTTGGCAATATAGTGAGTGGGCGAACTTTCCCAGGAGAAGAGCTAGATCGTCTTGTTGCACCTTGCTTCAATACCCTACCTGTTCGCGTCAACTTCGACTTTCAGAGGGATAACAGCGCTTTGACGAGTCTCACGCACTACCTTAATATCGATACACTTGCCTACCAGTTGACGCCCCTCCGTCGCATACAAAATGCCACCCTCAAGGGAGGCGGTCGCCTATTTGATACACTCGTTATTCTTCAGCAACCGACGCCGCCACTAGATCTTTCTATATGGTCGCTTGAACATGATCTGGGCGACATGGACCTACCTGTGATCTGCGAAGTTGTTCAAGACCCGACTGAGGACATTCTGAATTTGGTTCTTCATTACCATACCTCTTTACTGTCCGAAGCAGAAGCCGCACTTGTCACGGAAACGTTCGATGAAAGCTTCTCATCCATTGTCAGGCATCCTCAGGCATCCGCTAACGACACTGTCGGACTTCCAGCTCATCTTCGGGCTGAGTCCAACATGGAATTTCAAAACTCTAGTGTTCAAAAAAGGTTCCTGCACTCTGGAATCGAGAGAATTGCGTTGCTGCACCCAGACCGTCTCGCGCTAGACTTTCTGCATCCGGATGGAGCTCGGACCACATGGTCTTTCAGGACTCTCAACGAAAGAGCCAACGCTATCGCGCACGTCTTGATTGATCACGGCCTAGGTCCGGAAGATGTTGTCCCAATTCACATGTCCAAGAGTCCATATTTTTATGCCACCATGTTGGGAGTTCTCAAAGCAGGTGCAGCGTTCGCCCCGGTTCATCCTGATCTGCCTGAAGCACGCAAGAAACTCATGCTCACGGAGCTGAACCCAAAGCTGATCATGTGTTCCGATGACTCTTTACCCTCTAGAGTCCTTACAGGAGCAAAGATTCTCAACGTTGGAGTTATCAAGCACCACCCCCTGGCAAATCCCACCAATCCTGGACTCAAGAGCTCAGACTTGGCGTATTGTCTGTTTACCAGTGGCTCGACGGGCATTCCGAAAGCTGTTAGCATGGAACACCGTGCTCCAATTCAAACTATTGAAAGCTCCAGAAACCTCGTTCCTTGGACTTCTGCCTCTAGACTCCTTCAGTACGCAGCTGTTACCTTCGACATGTGTTACTACGACTGCTTCCTCGCTTGGACCTTTGGTTTCGCACTTTGTACCGCAGAGCAAACACAATTACTGAACGATCTCCCCAAAGTCATCAACGATCTCAATGTTGACTTGCTTGATCTCACCCCCTCTGTTGCGGTGTCTCTAAGGCGGTCTGCGATACCCAGTGTAAAATGGCTCTACTGCATCGGCGAGGCCATGTCCTCCAACATAGCGAAGGAGTGGGATGGCGCATGTGTTAATTCATATGGTCCAACGGAAGCTGCATTTTGTACAACCATTCATCGGGTGTCGAACGACACCGCCACTTCCATCATTGGCAAGCCTTTCCCAACTACTTCGTTCGCTGTGTTACCTCCGCAAGGCGATCGACCATTGCCTGTGTTGGGTATTGGAGAACTATACATTGGAGGTGCACAATTAGCGCGAGGCTACCTTGGTAAATCCGAACTCACGGACGACCGCTTCGTGATCAAGCGTGGCCATAGGTTCTATAAGAGTGGCGACTTGGTTCGAATGCTAAGCGATGGCAACTTCGATTTTATAGGCCGTGCCGATGATCAGGTCAAGATTCGCGGGCTCAGAGTGGAGCTGGGCGAGATCAATCACGTTCTCCAAGACGCTCACCCAGAAGTCACTTCTGTTACTACGCAGATCCTGAAAAAAGATGCGGCGGCGAGAGAGCAACTGGTGGCTTTCTTAGTCTTAACTCGACAAAACAGCGAAACTGAACGGACTGAACTTCAAAGCAAGCTCAAATCGACTGCAAGCAAGCGGCTACCCTCGTACATGATACCTCAGTTCTTCCTGTTCGTTGAAGACATACCCAGATCAATGGCCGGCAAGATCGATAAGAACGTATTGGCGAAGATTTTCCGCGAATTTGCAGATGTAACCTCACTGCCCAACGGAAATGGGGCGTATGCTTCAGAGCATAAGTGGACCGAGGTTGAGGCTCAAGTTCGGGATGTGCTGGCACGACTGTCGCAAACGTCACTAGAAAGCATACTCCCAACAACCTCCATCTACCAACTCGGCCTTGACAGTATTAGCGCGGTTCAAATCGCAGCTTCCCTACGCAAAATATGTCATGGGCTTAGCGCTACTGATGTCATGAAGCACGCGACGTGTACGGACCTTGCAGCATTTATCGATCAAGCGCCCTCACTGGACCTACCAACGGCTATACAATTTGACTTTGACGGGTTTGAGCGTAAGCACAAGGCCCTGGTATTGTCGGAATGCGACATCAAAGGCGAAGATGTTGCAGCTATTCGCCCTTGTACCCCTCTTCAAAAGGGTATGATCTCGCAATTCCTTGCGAACGAAGGTGCAGTGAACATGAACTATCTTCGGCTGCAGTTGGAGTCCGGTGTAGACCCAAACAAGTTAAGAGAGGCGTGGACCATGACAATGAAAATCCACAGTATACTACGGACTGGCTTCGCACATGTCAAAGACGCTCTTCATCCATTCGCCATGATTCAGTACACCCCAAATGCTGCCCGCCTTCCTTGGGGTGTAGGGTCGGATGATGACTCGTCTCAATCGATCGACAACTGGCTCCGAAAAATCCAGCGCAGAGCTCTTCACAAGCTTCAATCCCCAGCTTGGGAGATACGGACTGTCCAACAGGGTGGGCAGATTTACCTCGATATAGCCATCTTCCATGCCCTTTTCGATGCACAGAGCCTCCAGTCCATCTTCATGGATGTCGCAGCGGCTTACCATGGCCAGTCTCTTCCACCACCCTGTTCTCTGGATGCAGTCATTAGCGTCATTCTAGGTTCGAGCGAGCAAGACACCAAAGGCGGGAGGTGCTTCTGGACTGACCTGGGGAAAAAGATAAACCCATGTCGCTTTCCTAACCTCGCGCCTTTGAGATACGACCCAACGTCTCTTGAGGTCTGCACGAGACAGTCTTCCAGGTCACTTCTTGATCTGAAAAGCGGATGCAGAGAGGCAAACACCACTCTACAGGCCGCCGGTATCGCGAGCTGGCTGTCACTATTATCTGCATACACTGGAGAGCCATCAGTGACTTGCGGAGTTGTACTTTCCGGTCGGAACTTCGAAGCTGCTGAGCATGCTGTTTTCCCATGCATCAATACCGTACCGTTTACATGCACTGCAACTACAGACAGAAGAGAGATGTTGGCCTCAGTCATGAAATTGAACGCAGAGGTCCAGCAAAACCAATTCATCCCGCTCAATGAGATACAGAAAATGATGGGGGTTCCAAACGGGGCTTTGTTCGATACAATTTTTGCTTACCAGAAGTTACCAGGTGGTTCGAATGAGAACGATATCTGGAGCGTGGTAGACGAAAGAGCCACCACTGAGTACCCGCTTTCCATCGAGCTGGAGCTCAGGAGAGGATATTTGGAGTATCGCCTCACCTTCCTGCCACATGTCATACCAAAAGAACAGGCTTGTCTAATTCTTGATCAGCTTGACCACATGATGGAATCATTCGTCTTTCATGCAAACCTCAACGCTGCCGAGACGCTTTTTCATCAACAGCTTTACTCCATCACCCCCGCCAGAGAGCATGAGTTGCCATCTCACCCTAAGCTGCTCCATGAGCTGGTCGAGCATACTGCAACAAAGCATCCCCACCGTATCGCTTTAGAGTTCGTATCTGCGAGACCTGACGGCGGTCGCGCTGTCAATCAGTGGACATACTCCGAGTTGGATGCCGAAGGTGTTCGGATCGCACAGTTGCTCATCGCTCACGGCATTCAGCCGGGCAGTCTCATTGGTGTCTGCTTTGAAAAATGCGCCGAGGCTTCTTTCGCCATACTGGGAATACTAAAGGCTGGATGTGCTTTCGTCGCAATCGATCCTGGAGCACCAGCAGCACGAAAAGCATTCATCATCAAAGACTCGCAAGCCAAGGCTGTACTCTCCATGTCGGCACAGTCTTGTCGGTTCGCAGCAGACGTTGACGTACCAATATTGAATCTCGACGAGATTGAGTGGCACTCTCTGCCACCAACTAAACCCTTGCGCAACCGTGGGATTAGTCCTCAAGACCGTAGCTACTGTCTGTATACGTCCGGGACCACCGGTACGCCCAAAGGCTGTGAGCTTACTCATGAGAACGCCGTACAAGCTCTCCTTGCGTTCCAGCGTTTGTTTGCTGGACATTGGAATACAAAGTCACGATGGCTACAGTTTGCATCTTTCCACTTCGATGTGTCAGTCCTGGAGCAATACTGGAGCTGGTCCGTCGGTATTTGCGTTGTATCAGCACCTCGAGACCTTATCTTCGAAGACCTAGCAAAGTCCATAAACAGCCTTGGCATCACCCACATCGATTTGACACCAAGTCTTGCACAGATACTACATCCGAACGACGTACCTAACCTCTGCGAGGGCGTTTTCATTACCGGTGGTGAGAGTTTGAAGCAGGAAATCTTGGATGTGTGGGGTCCAAAGGGTGTCATCTACAACGGCTATGGGCCGACGGAAGCAACCATTGGATGTACCATGTACCCTCGCGTTCCAGCGAATGGCAAGCCTTCGAACATTGGCCGTCAATTCGACAACGTAGGATCGTTTGTTCTCCAGCTGGGCTCAGACATTCCTGTTCTGCGAGGCGGTGTTGGTGAGCTCTGTGTATCAGGCAAATTGGTTGGCAAGGGCTACCTCAATCGTCCGGAACTGACCGCGGAGCGCTTCCCGTATCTTGAACGTTTCGAGGAGCGCGTATATCGAACTGGTGATATGGTCAGAATACTGCATGATGGCACTTTCGACTTCCTGGGACGTGCAGACGATCAGGTCAAGTTGCGCGGCCAGCGACTAGAAGTTGGTGAGATCAACTCGGTAATCAAACAGTCGGGAAAAGACATTTCTGACGTCTCAACGCTGGTGCTCAAGCATCCAAAGCAGCAGAAAGAGCAGCTTGTGGCTTTCACTGTACTAGGGAAGGGCTCGGGTACTGAAGCTCGCGTTCTGTTGAAGAACGCGCGTGGAATATTGTGTGCAAAGGAGGCTTGCCACGAGAAGTTACCGCCATACATGATCCCGACGCATTTTGTGCCACTGACGTCCATGCCATTGAACGTCAACAACAAGGCCGACGGTGGAAAGTTGAAGGAGATTTACGAAGCACTGTCAGCCAGCGACCTGCAGAAGCTTTCAGCGACCTCTAATGAAGACGACGAACCTTGGCCCGAAAAAGATCAGAAGATTCGAGAGGTGCTTTCGGGAACACTGGATGTAAGCGAAGAATCCATTGGCAAAGATACCAGCTTCTTCGAGCTAGGCATGGATTCGATATCTGTGATTGGTGTCTCGCGAGCTATGAAGCAAGCTTTCTTCGCAAACGCCACCGCGTCTGTGGTCATGCAATGCCCAACCATCCGACGTCTCTCCAAGGCTTTATCAATCGAGCACCCTTCCAGTAACAATCTTGGATCCGTACTCGCAGCGAAACAAGCCATGTCTGCAGTCCAGCACCGCCACAAACGAACTGTCGCTCGGTCGCTATCCATCGAGACCTCCGATATTGAAGCTCTCGCGCCGTGTACGCCTCTTCAGCAGGGTATGATCGCGAGATATCTGAGAAGTGAGAACGCGCTGTACTTCAACAACTTCCAATTCGTGTTACACGGCAACATCAACGAAAAGAAACTCCAAATGGCTTGGAAGAGTGTGTATACGTCGACCCAGATCTTACGGACCGTGTTCCTCAACACTGATGGAGGATATATTCAGGCGGTAATACGCGATTCTTCATTCAGTGGTGTGATAAAGACTGTCGCGATGGAAGAGCGCCTGGTCGAGCACTTGGTCTACCTGAGACAGAGATGGCTAGATCTCAATCACACTGAACTCAGACAGCCATTCGAGATTCATCTAGTCACAACCCCGAAGCAGAAGCTACTGATCGTGCACATCTTTCACGGCCTCTACGATGGCAACAGCATTGGACTCATCTTCAAGAATCTTTGGGACGTTTACAATGGGCGGAAAATGGACAATGACGCACCTTCATTCCACTCGGCCCTTGCACATGGTCCACTGCGAGTAGTTGAAGGTGCTAAGAGGTTCTGGCAAGACCATCTTTCTAAAGCTACTTTCGCTCCATTCCCAGTGCTCAGTGATGAGCCCGCCGAAAAAGCCACCTTCGTCACACGCCAACTACATGCATTGACAGCCTTCGAATCTATCAGAAGGCAACTGAATGTCACGGCGCAAGCTATAGCTCAGGCTTGCTGGCTCAGCGTTCTTCAAAAACACATCAAAGGAACGGTAGCAACGGGTATAGTCGTTTCAGGGCGCAGTATCGACCTCGAAGGAGCAGATCGGATCATGGGACCGATGTTCAACACCCTTCCATACCAGCCCGTTCCTCAGCGAAGCGAATCCTGGGCATGTGCCATTAAAAGAGTACACGAGTTCAATGTCGCTTCTCATCCGTACCAGCACACTCCACTGAGAGATATCACGAAATGGTGCAAGAGAAGTCCAGATCAACCACTCTTCAACAGCCTCTTCGTATACCAGATAAAACAAGATGATGAAGAATGGGCAAACAACGAGGCTTGGGAAGTTCTGGATGGAGATGCTGTTGCCGACTACCCTTTGGCCTTCGAAGTCGAGCAGAAGCCAGACGACGTTCTCAAAGTAACCCTGGTCACTCAGGGTCACATTTCAAGTGAACAGACATCCAACGAGCTTCTTGATCGATTCGAAGAAGCGTTGCGAAAAGTCTTGTCAGATCCATCGGCAACACTTGAGCTGCCGGTGGAATCGACGGGTATCGTAGAGAACGGAGCATATGCAGAGGCTGCGACGAAAAAAAGCAATAGCACCTCGGACTTCAAGTGGACGGATGACGCCATCAAAATCAGGGAAGACCTTGCCAGTATTTGCGATATCGAATCTAAAGAGATCGACGAAACAACATCCATCTTTGAGCTCGGTCTCGACAGCATCGATTTCATCAAGCTATCTTCAATGCTTAAGAAGCGCAATGTGGATCTTCCCGTAAGCGGCATCATGCGTGGTCTCACCATCGAAAAGATGCTCCCCAACATTGCAAGCAAGGACACGCAGAAATTGCAAAGTTCATCGCACTCGAATTTCGTTGCGCGCCAGCAGAAACTCAGAGATTATCTTGAAAAATGTGAGATCGACATGAGCGATATAGAGGGAGTACTTCCTCTGACACCTCTGCAAGAAGCTATGATCGCAGAGATGGTCGCGTCGGGATATACGAGGTACTTCAACTACGATGTGCTGAAGCTGGACCCCATTACCGACATCGGGAAGCTACGGGATGCTTGGACCAAAGTTGTTGCAGCTTCGCCAATCTTACGCACTGGTTTTGTGGAAGTAGATGATCCTGAACTTGATGATTCTTTTGCGCAGATCATCCATCGACAACCCCACGGCTTCTGTTCACACATCAAAGTGACTCACGAGCCCAGATTTCCTGAACTCTTCGAAAGGCTACGTAGCGACACTATTGGGACCTCGTTGTCAACACCTCCGTTCCGCGTCACTGTCGTCGAGTCACCAAATCAGTCTTACGTTCTCATGTCGATTGCCCACGCTCTCTACGATGGATGGTCGCTCGGTCTGCTTCATTCTGACGTTCACCGCGCTTATTCTAACCAGTTCGCAGCTCGGCCGAGCTACGAGCGTACTTTAGCAGAGATTCTATCAGCATCCGGTACTAATGCTGCAGGCTTCTGGCAAGACTACCTTGCGGGAACTAAGACCAGCTCGTTGCCTCGGCTACCGACCGATTTGCGTGAGACTGGCGGCATCGTTCATCGCCACCAACAAGACAGTGAGTTGGCGCTTGCTGATATTTTTTTGTTTGCAAAAAAGAGCGATGTGTCATTGCAGGCCATAGGGCAGACAATCTTCGCTCTCGTTTTAGCGTCCTACACCCAGTCTCTCGACGTCATATTCGGCTCCGTTCTCTCCGGTCGCGACGACAACCACCGCTCCCAGCTGCTCTTCCCGATAATGAATACCGTTGCGATAAGAACTATCATCCATGGGACAGGCATCGCGATGTTGCGCTACGTACAAGACAATCTTACAAGCATCAAACAGTGGCAACATTACCCACTTCGTAAAGCTTTATCGCATGCTGGTGTTGACGGCAGGCTATTCGAGAGCCTATTTATCTACCAGAAGAGCTTGGAAGAAGGGCCGATCGAGATGGAGAAACTGCATACCAGCGTTGAGGGACATAGTGATGTCGAATATCCGATCTGTGTGGAGATGGAGGTTGTGAATCGCCAGTTGGTGTGGCGATGCGCCTTGAAAGAGGAGGTATTTGACGAAGCAGGGGCAAAGCAGTTATTGTACCGACTGGACTACGTCTTGAGATACATGATGGAGCGACCAAAAGTACCGGTCATTCATGTCACAACACAGGGCGCATCGTTATGCGGCTTACCGGCCTTCGAGGAAGCTAGAAACTGTATCACGGACGACAGAGCAGACATTGACGGAGAGCATGACGAAAATCTCTCAAATACGCAGACCGCGCAGACGATCCGCGAGGTCCTAGCGGCTGTATCCAAGACGTCCGAAGATGAGATCACAAGCGATATGACAATCTTTCACATGGGTCTGGACTCCATTAGCGCGATCAAAGTCTCGTCCCTTCTTCGCAAACAGAGCATAGTCCTCAGTGTGGGTGAGATGCTTCGAGCTGGCACGGTCGAGAAGATGGCTAGGATCGTTGATGCTCGTGTTGCTCATTCCACTGAAGGTAATGACGACTACAATTCGATCATCCGAGACTCCTTACGAGGTTTGGATCGAGCGGGTATTTTAAAGCGTGCTGACATCGACGACGCCAACGTTGCCGAACTCTTGCCAGTCACTGCGGGTCAGCTATATATGCTGTCGATGTGGCTCAATACGAAGGGCGGAAACTTTTACCCTGAGTTCACGTACAAATTGCAAGGAAGTATTGATATCGGGATACTGCAGTTGTCGTGGCAAAAACTGATTACGGCGAATCCTATTCTGCGAACAGCGTTTTTGTCGACCGACGATGCCCAGATGCCGTATGTCCAGATTGTGCTAAAGGAGGCAGAAAACACTGTCATAGACACAACTGGCTGCACTGAAGAAGAGGCAGTTGTCCAAAGCCGACGAGTCGCGCTAAAGCAGCCGTGGGCGCACCTTTTCGCCTCACGAACTTTGAGCGTTTGGAACTTGAAGCTCAAGATACACCATGCGCTATACGATGGTGTCAGCCTGCCTATTCTGATGCAGCAGCTTCAAGACATTTGCAATAGCGTCCCAACACCCTCAGTGGACAACACATTCGCGAGGTTCATCGCTAGCGGTTGCATTAAATTAGCGCTCAAGGAACAGAAATCATTCTGGACGAAGTACTTGAAAGACACAAAGCAGGTTGGCTTGTCACAGCCATCCACCACACCAACATCCCGGGTAGAGGAATTCAGGCCAGCTCTTCTTCAGACCTCTTCGTTGGACGCAACTGCTCGCAAGCACGGCGTCTCAATACAAACGCTGTTCCTCGCTGCATACGCGAAACTCTTTGCTGCGATGAAGAACACTCCGAGTAGTGGAGACGTGCTTATCGGGGTGTATCTCGCAAACCGCTCGCTCCCCATCGACGGCATAGTATCAGCGGCTATACCGACAGTCAACATCCTACCGCTCCGCATTTCATCGCCACTCAATCACAACCTCGTTGAGTCAGCAAGTCAGATACAGAGCGATCTGCGAGACATTAGCAGTCCGGCAATTGCGTTTTCGAGCCTGTACGAGATCAGCAAATGGACTGGCGTTAAAGTTGATACATTTGTCAACTTTGTCAGTTTGCCTGATGCCGAGGAAACGGAGAAGAACACAGCGGGCTCGAGTGTGATAACGATGAAGCCAACTGAGCAATGGCAAGATCTGGTCAGCAGAGTCTATGCTGGCGAAGACAGAAGCTCGGAGTTACTGAACGAGCTCGTGAACGAGCGTTTCAATGGGGCGTACATGGTAAGTCAATATCTACAACCTCAAAGTGAAAGGATGCAGAAGCTAATCAGCGTACAGCAGGGGATTGATGTCGAAGCTACGATCCGCAATGGCTCACTGGATGTGGGTGTTTTTGCGCCGACGGATATGCTGAGTTTGGAGGAGGGCAAGAAGTTGGTAGAGGATATTAGGAGGCAATTGGAGAGTGTGAATTTCAACGACTCTTAATTCTTAGAAATGAACAGGCGTTTAGTTTCCTTTGGTGACGGTCTATAGGCGTGAAGCACTGCTGGTGCCCGCGTTACTAGGGCATGTTCTGTTCTTTCCTTCGGCGTCTTCCGGAATTATGAATAGTCAATGTGTATACATATTCTATTTCTGCATATCCCAACCCTGAGAAGCACTCTAATTCTCCCGTCCTTCTTATGCGCCCAAACACGCCACTCAACGTCGCAACCCGATTCACCCACAAAAACAACGTAATCCACACATTTCCAACCATCACCTCATTGTACGCCCTAAAATCCCAGAACACAGCACTCCACATACCCCTATAGTTCGCATACATGTGCCCCATGTCCCCACAGGCCAGGATCGTAAGATAGAATTTCGTAGTACGTACGTCGCGTGTGACGGCTGTGCATAGGATATTGAGCAGGCCGAGGAGCGGGAATACGCTCCCCAAGCTGTACGCGAGGAGGATGGCAGTCTGGGGAATGGGTGGGGATATGATGGAGGCGCTGAGAGGCAGGGGAAGTTGGCGCGCTGTGAAGGACACGGGGTCGGTGAAGGCGACATGCGCGCCGATGAGGACTGATACTGTGAGGTTTATCAACTACCACGGTTCTATAGGGATTATGTTTTGCACTTTGGAAGGGGTGTTGTGTTGGGGGTGGAGCGTACTTGGCTCGAGGTACGTGAATAGGAGCGCGGGCCAGGTGGATAGGTTGGTTCCAAGAGATATGCTTGTAGGTTCGCGGTGCGCTGCCTTGAACACTACTACGTATATCTGCAAGACCGCATTGGAAATTGGAGTAAGGGAATTTACTTGTGTGAATATGCGTCTTCTACACAGTGTTGCTTTGGGTGGTATGCGTCTATCAGCATGTTCGAAATTGATCCGAAGAAGTTGGAGAGTGGGCACTTCCACACGGCACAGCTGAGTATGAGACGTCAAAAATCGGCATGTCAATCTTGATTGCTTCCATCATTATGTCAAATACTAGTATAATAATTACTTAACAGACCGATCTCGACAAACGCCTCCAACACCTATCCCTCCTCACGACTCCTCACACCACTTCTTCAGATCCCGGTTGTACCCATTCCAACCCTTGACAGTCTTCTCCACAAACCCCAGCTGTCTCGCAACAACATTCTCGCCCATTAGAAATCCCAGCGCACCGCCAAAGACCTCTTCTTGCGTGAACTTTGTGCCGCTGGGGATGGACGTGCTGGGCTCGAAGCGGAAACTGTGGTTGCCGCTGAAGAGAAGGGGAATTGAGCCACCCCATTTGAACTCGTCGGGATTGTTCTCCTGGGGTGTGTTAGCAGGGTTGAAATTGAGAGATGCGTGAGGGATTTGAACAAATGTGAGACGTACGAGGATATTCGCGTCCATCTTCTGGCCTGCGGCTGAAAACTCGACGCGGGCTTTTGTGCCTGGCGAGGGGACTTTGTTGGGGCCGAGGGGGGTGATGGAACGGAAGAATTCGGTGTGGTATTTTGGGAGGGAGTCGAAGTCGAGGAACTGAGAGGTTATTAGATGGGAGTTGTCATTGCGGTACCATAGTGGAAGTAAAGTACCTTTGCTCGGACGACGGCAGGGGGTACTGCGATGTCGATACTTGCTGTGACGACCATTTTGGAGGTATGATGAGATGAAGGGTGAATGGGGGAATGAATTGGTTGGCTTTGGAGTGATGCGTAGGATGGAGGTTTGCAGAGCTGTATATGATAATTGTACGAGATGAGAGAGAATATGAGTGGGCAGCTGATGTTATGGAATTTTATAGGCCTGGGAGTAAGTACTCTTATATACACACCTACAAATAACAATATTTAAGCCCTGGAAAGCTTTACTAAACTCCTTGAGGCTCAATGCGCGAGTATCCACTAAGGTCCAATCCCACGAGGCTGTTGGAACGCCATCTCAACTCGGACGAATCGGACGAGAAATTTGAGCTGACTCTGGCAAGTACGGGGAAAAGTTGCGTTGTTGATCCTTTGTCGACACAACAACAGGGATACTCGCGCAATCAGCCGCAAGAGGCTTAGCGGGTGGACCCCGCGCAAGGCCTCCAACACTGCTACCAACCCATCGTACGTTCTGGAAAACACGATCTCTCTCTCTGTCAGCCAAACACGATTTCCCTCTCTGTCAGCCCCATATGGTGAACGTGGCGGGACGGTCTAAAGGATGTTCCACGTGTCGCAGAAGGCGCGTTAAATGTGGTAAGGTGTTCCTCTACAACGAGACGCAACATCGGACTAACACGGCTCGAGATGAGACAAGGCCGACATGCCAGCGCTGCCAGCGGCTTGGTTTAGTTTGCGATGGGCCGAAAGATACCGCCTTCGTTGAAGCAAAGATTGTGAAGTCAAGGAGGACTAGGAAAGCGGCTGTCACTACCACCACCGTGTTAGCCCGAACACAGCCAACCGTATCGAAGAGGCAGGAAATTGAAGACTCATTATCAATGTCTCCTGACCGGCAAAATTCAATCTTGGAAATTTGCCCGAAATTCAACGAGCATGAAGTCTACATCTGCCATATGCGCCACCAGCTTCTCACCAACGGTCCCGTTGATGCAAGAATACAGGATTTCCAACTCGCCGAAATCACAACAGACGGCTCTCTCTTTGGCCAAGCTCTCCTCAGCTCTGCAACTACCTGGTTTGGCATCCAATACCACCAGCCCAACATCCTCACCAAAGGCTACGTTATGCACGGAGCAGCTCTCCGACAACTCAACCTGGCTTTGCGTGTTCCAGCATGTCAAGCTAGCGACGATGTTCTTCTTTCGGTCATCCTCCTAGCTATGCGCGAGATGGTCGAGCCGAGCGGACCAAAGAACTACCTCAAACATATGCTCGGGCTGGAGCGACTTTTAGAGCTCCGTGATCCAACTTCACTCGCAACATGCTCCACCAGGACGCTGGACATATACAAAGGCGTGCGACAAATGATACTTTTAGCGTCTTTGCGTAACAGGGTGCCATCCATCTTCGCGAAACCGGAATGGAAGGCTGTGCTACGTAGAGGGTGTTTGCCGAAAGATTCTGATGAGCACGATTTGCTTGATGTGCTGGCAGACTGTTCGATACTAACTGCCGCGACGGAGAATTGCAACGGACATACAGTATGGGTGCTTCGGCAGCGAGACGAGATAATTTGCAAAGCGGTAAACCTGCTAATATACCTGCGTACCTGGAAACTACGCTGGGACGACGATACAAGTAATTCCTACGCCGAAGATCGTATATCGCTATCTGGATACTTGGTCTACCGATTCAGGAACGACTCTGTGGCACGCATGCTCATGCTATATAACACTGCCTTCATCCACGTCCTCCAAATCCTCGCGTCAACGACACTCGATACTTTTAATGCCCTTAGAAATTCAGTCCAAGTACAATTTGCCCTACCCCGCACATATTACGACCAAAGCGACGTCTGGACATTAATATCAAATGGCGATTACATGGCTGCTGAACGCTGCGCAGGCTTGGAAAGCGCGCGCTGTATCGCGGATTATTTGGACCACAAACGCGCACGTGGAGGTAATGATTCTACCTCGCCCGTCGTGCAGTGGGCCTACGTGACGGCTTGGCGGGCACTCGGTGGTAATGAGTCGGTGGAGGGGATGTGGATGATGAGATTGCTGGATGGTGAAGATAGCCAGGCTATTGCAAAGGGCGTGTGGGAGCTATAATGTCCGTTTACACTACTGGAGGTGTTGGATGGGGAGCGGAACAAGACCACTGTAGAAGACGGTATGTGACTGACCGAAAAAAAGTGGGCATCTTAGCTCGAACATTGTTTCAAGAAGCACGTGTAAATCCCGAGACAAGAGTAGGTGATTTTCTTCATTCATGAGGTTTATGCCGCTTCCTATGCTACCTATGCAACATAACTGTACAAGCATTACAAAACTTAAAGTTTGCTACTTTCCCCCCTTTTTTGAGTTTCGAGAGAGAACCATTGGAAGAGACCCAGTGACACACCAGGGCGGCCGCAGAAAAAACAAAGCGCGAACATTCTGTAGTTTTCGCAATAGAAAATTGAGTCGACGCCTAGTATAGTCCTGCTTCCCCAGCGAGGAGTGAGAGATAGCGGAGCGACCGCAAAGAGCAAACTCACAAAAACCCTTCTAGCCATTTCAAGTCTTCGCAATAGAACCTTCGGTCGACACCTAGTCCAGCCCGCTTTCCCAGCGAGGAACAAGAATGCCGGAGCGACCGCAGATAACAAACTTCTGAAAACATTTTGAGAAGAGAGATCCAAAGCAAACAAGCAGAAGAAAGCAAGACAAACAAGCAAGCTAGTAGGAGGTGACTAGGTAGTATACTCCCCGTCTAGAAAACTCGTGTACGCACAAGTGTACCAACCGAAATGTTTTATCACCACCCCATCACTTCTCTATTACTTCCATCACCAAACACACAAGCCATGCACCGCATCTTACATGAACCAATCCGTGACCCCATCCCAGGAACTAGCCTCCTCGTCGTCTTTCGTACTACTCCGACTCGGCATGTTATTTCGTATCCGCCTTAGTTGCATAGCTTCCTGTAGTGTAGGCCACTCCACAGCGCTCGTACTCGCCCGGTCACACGGCCGTCTACAATCGAGATTTGTTTCAGTTTGTGTTTCGCAGGGCTCCTCCTACGGAGATGGGGTCGAGGCCTCATGCGGAGACTGGATTGCCTCATCCGAAGACTCTTCGCTCTCGACCAGAGATTGCACTGGGGATAGCAGCACCCAAGGAATCGGCCCCGAGGGCTCGATGCCTAGGCCACTCGCGGATAGGCTCCGAACAGGACTCCCTGGAAGTGAAGGTCGGAAGCACGCGGGATCCATCACATAATCCTCATCGTCTCCCATTGTCGACAGACTGGTCGAGGAAATAGATCGACGTCTGCGGTACTCGGCACTCAGATCTCGGTCCTGCAGATGGGCAGGGATGACGACCCAGTCATAATCTTCGTGTAGGGACGAAAAGGAGGCCTCTGAGGTGTGAGAAGACAGAGATCGGTCCGAGACTAGGACTGCATGTGTGGGAGGTGAGGTCGGCGTTGCGGGGATGATCGGGCCAAGCCCAGGAATAGGGGTTGGCGTGGGTGGAATCACTCTGGGGCCATCTGTGAATCTGATCGGGTTCATCGGGCCAGGCTCTCGCAGTGCTCGTGGAAATGTACAGGGAGTCTCGACCCTCGTGGGCGAGAAGCTTGCCCAAGTGTTCGGGATACTGTGTGCGGGGCACCAGCATGGGTTTGCATGCCCGTGAACATAGAATAGATCACTCTCCTGCCACTGTCCTGCCGTAGCAGGAGTTGGCGAAGCTTGCGTGAACGAATTGTTCGGTATACCTGGTGGCGGTCGGCGATTCCAAGCGCTGTAACTGGGCTCTGAAAGCTCTAAGGGTGGCGTGACCAGCGACGAAGGCGCCGGTTTAGAGACGGTGGTATGATTGCCGAGACTCTCCCAAGTTTCCCTAGAGACGAACTTTGGCAGAGGCAGAGGCAGAGGCAATGACCGAATCGCATTCGCAGTCGGTGGTGGCCTCGGGAAGAAGCGCGATTGATGTGTCGCTGACGATGAGATTGGAGCCGCAATTGATAACGGTCTCTGGCCTAAGAGACTCGTCCTTCTAGGCGGGTTCCAAGGGTCAGAGGGTGCTGGACGAAGGGGAACCATCGCGAAGAAGGTAGGCGACGGAGTCTTCACGGGACACGACTCAGGTGCAACGGGACGACAGGGAGGACTTCGAGTTTGCGTATTTGATAGCGGCGACCCTATTGCCGCCCATTGAGCACCTAGGGTAGTGTCCAGTGGTGTCGGAGTGGTTTCAGGCTTCCTTAACACAAGGGCACGGCATGCTGCGGACAGCACTGCTTTCTGTGCATCGGTCGGAGGTGGCAGAGCGAGGGGAGTTTTTGTAATGGAAGAAAATTCAAATGTGGCTGTTGGATCTGCGAACTTGGATTTGGATGGGTAGCGACTCGCTGGATCTGGACAGGCAATAAATGCTGAAAGCGGGAACAATCGTGGTACTTCGCGCTTGATTTCTGGGACCTCTGGAATTCCCAAATCATAATCGCAGAGATTAGCGGGAAATAGGCACCGTTGCGGTTTCTTCGGCAGGCTCGTGTGTTCTGAGCTCGCTGGCTTTACCGTGGCGGTTGGCGGTGGCGGCAGCGAATTCGGTCGGAACTGTGGCGCCCAATGATTCCTGACGCTTTCCGAAGAGCACGCAGGGTTCGCTTTTTCGACGGTGGGCTGATGGTCGTGGTTATCTGGTTGAGGCGCCGTATGCGACCCATCGTCGTTCAGACGCAACGCGGCAAGTCTCTTGCATAGCTCACCTATTGCCTCACTTTTGCGTTTTTCAGGTGGCTTGGGTTCAGCTTTCTTGCTTCTGTGATGTTTTCTTCCCCGCTTGCCCCGCCGTCTTGTACCATCGGATGAGGTGGGGATAAAGTCAAATGCCCATTTCGTTTCAGTAGGTGATGATTTGAGTTCCGCCAGTATACTAAACTTGTTCGCTATGATAGTATTAGGTCTCTTGTGCTGTGACTTTGTAAGAGATGACAACGTACGAGTAGGAGCAAAATCTTGCTGATGAGGACATGTTTCCAGACAGTGCCTTGTGGGCGTGGTAGTGGAGTAGCGCAGCCGGCAATCGGTGCAGCGGTTATCCTTGAATGGTCGTACCGGCTTTGATAGGCGAGAGGAAAGGCTATCGTAGTAGGGAATGGGTGTTTGGCCCAGGGTCATATTGTAGGTGCGGCAGTAGGGGCTATGTAATCAAGAAATATAGGTACACAGGAAGATGAGGTATCTCTAGGTTCGGTGTTACGGCGTGAGGATAACAGTGAGATAACGGGGAGGTAGTCATTGCATGTCATGGCGTTATGTATGCCACGTGGGTGGTATTGGCGTTTTCGACGAGCGAGAAGGTGTTGTCGATAAGACCAGTGCTTGTGGAAGGAGCATCTTGGAACTATCAAATAAGTTGTTTGTTGTAGCCAAACAAGCACGGTCTCGCAAGACACACTCCAAAGTGTACTCGCCATGGTACAGAGACATAAGATTGTTCCAAAGTGCGAGGAGAGGGTCGGAGTTGTCGACCCACGGATGAAGTCGAAGCTGACAAAGCCTGAAGCTGTGACCTCACCTCCGAACTAGCCGCTTCCATCGCAAGTAAAAGTGCTCCCCACATAGCAGACTGTCGTGGGTAGCATCATTGCACATTTGCCCTTCAGACCTCGCCACCCATCCTTCACCTCCGCCTCCGTCCTCGGTCGCATCTTCCTCGGGCGCTCCAGGATAATTGGCAACACGCACGACGCTGCAATTGCCTGGAGCCGCTGCCGCACCCTCGCGCCTTCCCCGCAGATACTTCACGGCCATGGCGCCTGCCCCGACCACTACGGCGGGCTTCTCGCAGAAGCAGGCGCGCCGCGCGGGCCCACGCATCGTACCTGCCATCCCCCATCGTCTGTCCCGGCCGCGGCCGGCTGCCAGGCCCATGACGCCGGAGGAGTCTACCAAGGGCACCGTGACTAAGCACGAGCCGGAGTCGGCGCTGCAGGTCGTGGTGGAGACACAGGCGGACGAGCAGACAGAGGCCCAGCAGGTGGGCGTCATAGAGACGCCTCTTACGCCCGACTCCAGGACCTCGGTCGCCGACAAGAGCGAAGGAGATGCGCCAACACTGGCCGACTCGCCCGCAAGCTTTCAAGACGACCATGTCGAGCAGGCTGTAGCCGCTCCGGGTATGCATTCACTCCAGCCCATGGTCGCCAATGGACTGACATGTGCAGACATGTCCTCCGAAGCCCCGCTGTCGCACCGACACCAGCTCAGCGCGGGCGCTGTGGTCTTCCACAGCGCAAACGTGTCGCCCGCCGTCCCCACAACGCCCCAGGAGACCGAGACGGACGTACACGCCCCGCAGCAGTCGCTGTCTCGGCCTCCGCCCGGCTTCGGCCCTACGCAGTTCGCCCCGTTCTTCCCCGGCCACTCGCACCATCCATCAGAGGCCGGCGCACCTTGGCTTCCGCCGCCACATTCGGGTGCGCCGCCGGACGCTGCGTACGAGAACGCGTATCCGAGTGCCTACAATGCCCACTTCTCCCCGAGGGACGCGACCTTCGTCGCGAACGGGACCGCCACGCCGCATTCGCAGTCACCGAGTAAGGCACACTTCGGCGAGACGATGCCGGCTTCTGACCATGGAGAGGATCAACATGCAGTGTCGTACCAGAACGGCACTGCGCCTCCCACAGAACGTCTAGAGGAGTCGCCCTTCGAGCTAGCGTCATATCTGTCGACTCAATTCGGCAACCCCGAATTTGCAGATTTCCTCCTCCAGGTCCGATCGCCAGAGTCTGTTCTTGTGTCGCTCCCGGTTCATGCTATCGTTGTGGTACGCAGCCCGGTCATCGCTGAAGCTATTCGCCACAGCCCTGCCCCTGGCCATCGTTCCAGGGATGTGCGGCGCCTGGTCGATGTTCTTGCGCTGGACCCCTTCACTACTCGCGAGTCCTTGGAAGAGGCTGTCAAGGTTCTGTATGGCGCACCGCTTCTGGCGGCACAGACTTTCTTGTACGGACTTGCGCCTTACATGTACGAGAGCGACCAGGCTTCCCCATCAAACGATGCTCGAAGACGCATGCAACAGGCTCTGAGCTATATCGCTGCAGCTAGGACATTGCATATGCCAAGCATGCAGGGCCGTGGTGTCGAGATGGCGAGAATGCTTCTACGCTGGGACACCGTTGACCAGCTTCTACAATATGCATTGCGCGCCGGCTCTGCATCTCATTCCAGGAGTGAGGGCCCGGATACGGATGACCCCTTCGTCGCAGCACTGCTCAACTACGCTATCGATTTCATAGCGTATACCTTCCCGGTCGACTTCACATTGTACACAGTCGCCTCCGAGCTCAAAGATGCTCCACGTCTTCCGACCCTTGTCGAATCTCGAACGCCCTCGCACAACCCATGCTTGAGCAAAATTCAATTTGGCGATGCGCCACCGGAGCATGGCCAACAAACAAGCTATGCCACAAATGTACTTTCCACTATTCTTTTATCGTTGCCATTTCCGCTCATAGAGCGCTTGTTCAATCACCACGCAACGGCGAACCAGATTGGCTGGACTGGTGCTGCCAGCATCATGCGAGACGTGATCAACGAGCGCGAGAGTCGACGCCAGAAAGCATCGCGAGGTCAGCTGAAACAAATTCACCTTGGTACCGTTCCGGCCGCTCTCCTTAACAACGTCTACATCGAGGAGCGCGTGGAGCAGGTTGAGCCTTCGCCCCTTCACCCTTCCGGTCACAGACTGGCGACAAAACGTGTGACTAGTGAGGCTTGAAGGGCCCGTCTGGCTCAGTGGAGCCTCAACAAAATCACCTTCTTTCGCATCTAGCTGAATGTGCTTGTCAAAAATTACATCTCGGCTCGGCATTCCGCGCCCAAAACATACAACAATTTTCTGGTAGGATGGGTTCTTTCTTAGGTGTAACAGCATAGCGAGCGTTCAGGGCGTTTGCGCAGGGCGTTGTGAGCGCACTTCTTTTCACATGGCCGTACTTCGGTTATCAAAAGCGCGAAACGATATGACGATGCATATTCCCCCAAGATCACGCAAGCATGGTAGCTTGACCTTGCTTTGTACATCATTACGGCATACCGATTTTCTTGTTTTGGATTTGAGGGCGTCTGGGGATAATTATCGAATCTAGGCTGCTGCAGCTGCCCTACCAAAAACCACGACTGCTTCGAGCTTCAAACACCGAGGCTTATAAAGACTGCGCTGAAAGGCGGGAATATTATATCACATGGTCTCTTGAACTAGGCCGTGCATGCACTTTGTGAGCCATCTGCACTTGATGGGCGAGAGAGGAGACTGCTACAACATATCGGACCATGTTTTGAAACGATACCTCGGACCATGTTTTGAAACGATACCTCGGACCATGTTTTGAAACGATACCAACACTCTAATCACAGAATATTCACATCCTCGGCCAACCTCTCTTGTAGAGCACAATAAAAAGTAATCCCCTTTAGCCAAAAGCGGTACAAGGGCCCGGGTATCAAGCGGTACAACGGCCCGGGTATCAGAAGGATATAACGCCGATCCCGTTTAGTTGGTTGACGTGCTTGCCCTAACGCCGTTGTTGGCTACGGTGAGTAATCACCAATTGCTCGTTATACCCGTGCGTACCATTACTAACAGAAACAGCCAGAGCAGGCGTATGACGTTAGGCGCGCCCTGCAGCACACACATTTTGTGACTCAAGACGTCGCTCGGCCATAACTTTGAGCGAGCAAGGTGGAGTGGAGTTGAGTCTAGGCCCCTTGTCCGAAGTTCATATGATCTGCAGGAGCCCCGTTTGTAGATCACTTCTTTTGCCCGATCGATACATAGCCCTTTTCGCATCGCGCAGCTAGGAAGTCAAGCTTCTTGATCGGCCTGCCTTCTTTAGGTAAGACCTGGATCCAGAGATTCGGTAACTACCAGAGTCAACGATATCACTTTCCCACGGCATTAGCATCGTCAGTTCCTCAGGATGGATCGTCCTGCAACCCCAACCCCAATATCGGGACACGCAGCGTCGGATACGATCCGGTACACAACATTCGATGAGAAAACATTCGATGAGAAAGAGGAATCCAGCCAAGTTCCGTCACTTGCATCGTCAGAATCCGTACCGAGTGCAGGTATGCCAATGGCGAGTCATGCATGCACGTGTGAGCAGGAGAGGAACCAGCACGTAACTGATGATGAAGCATTAGCCGGAGAACTGGAGCCCGTAAGATCCGCACACCCCAGCGTTAAAGACATTTCCACAATCCCTGACGGAGGGCTATGGGCCTGGCTGCAAGTCCTCGGCGGTTTCTTCCTCCTGTTCAACTCCTGGGGCATCATAAACACATTTGGCTCTTACCAAGCATACTACGAGACCACTCTCCTCCCCGAGTCAACTCCCTCGTCCATCTCCTGGATCGGATCTATTCAGGCTTTCCTATTAATGTTTGTCGGCGCCTTGACCGGACCAATATACGATGCGGGCTATTTCCGCGAGCTCTTGATTGCGGGCAGCGTCTTGCTGGTGTTGGGCCAGATGATGTTGAGTCTGTGTCAGTCGTACTGGCAAGTCCTCCTCGCACAGGCATTCTGCATCGGCATCGGAACCGGGTGTCTATTCATCCCCAGCGTCGCTATCCTCTCAACATACTTCTCCACCAAAATCGGTACCGTCGTCGGCATCGTGGCGTCTGGGTCCTCGTTCGGCGGTGTCATCTACCCCATCGTTTTCCATAAGTTGTTACCGCAGATTGGCTTTGCTTGGACGACAAGAGTTCTCGGTTTCATGATTCTGGCCACCATGGTCCTCCCGAATATCATCATGCGGCCCCGCGTGCTACCGGCGAAGTCGCGCTCCCTGCTCGATCTAAGGGCTTTCCTGAGCCCGGCGTATAGTCTACAGGTTGCGGGCTTCTTCATTGGGTTCACGGGCTTGTATTTGCCGTTTTTCTACGCGCAGGTTTATGCGCTGAAACGGCAGATTACGAATGAGAACTTGGCATTTTATCTGCTGGCGATTATGAACGCATTGTCGGTTTTTGGGAGAAGTATGTATTTTTGTCCCTACACAGCTTTGTTTGAGAAGATGGACTAATTATGTTTAGTCCTGCCAAACATCTTCGCCGACAAAATCGGCCCCTTAAACGTCGTCATCCCCTGCTGTCTCATCTCAGGCATCCTCTGCATATCCTTCATTGCTGTATCCAGCTCCGCCGGCATCATCGTGCTCATGGCCTTTTATGGCTTCTTTTCTGGCTCCTTCGTCTCTCTCCCGCCAACAATCATTGTCCACCTTAGCACCGACGCCAGACACAAGATCGGCACGAGGTTAGGACAGAGTTTCGGGATCATTGCCGTGGGCGTTTTGATCGGCACGCCGATTGGAGGCGCGATTTTGGATCACAGTGGGTTTGATGCGCTGTGGATTTTTGGCGGGTGTTTGCTGTTTGGGTCGACGGTGGTGCTGGTGGGGGCGAGAGTGGCGTTTAAGGGGTGGGGGGTTATGGTCAAGGCGTAAGAGGGGGTCACACATGTGGCGGAATTGTGTATCTTTCAAGACAGTCGCAAAATAATTTGATCAATTGTTCATCAAGGTTACCATCCGACTCGAATGATGTGTTTCTTATTGTTCCAGCAACCCCGGTGTTCAGGGGGGACCTACATGTTCTGTCTTCCGATCCGTCTCGTGGACGTTCTCCAGGATCTGACAACGCGATTCGTTTGGTAGCGCGGTAGCGCAGGTTTTATTCAAGGCTTGCGCGAGCGAGTTGCTTAGTTGGGAGAGTGGAGAGCGCAGTATGAAGTTATGTTGCGCATGGCTTGTACCCTTTGCTCTGCTGATTGACTGAAGCTACCCAAGCCCAAGTTCAGGGCTACACGTTTGTTGCAAGTATCGCACAAGATTTCCTTCGCGCTTCTGTTGTACGCGTCCGCAGCGAATTGCTTTTGCCGCCCACCGCCCGTGCATGTAACGCAATTTGCCTCTGCCTTGCGGAACAGTCCCCATGGCTTCCTGCCGGACTCACGGAACGGCTCTATCCGCGTCACATCTAGAAATCGAGAGGCTGCTCGTTTGCTCACTGGAAGTTATTTGCAGATTCTGCAGGTTGAGGAGATGAATGAACTTGAGGCGATTGAGCTGTTTAGTAGGAAATCCGGAGGTAGCTATGAACATACTGAAGTGGCTGCGTTGGTGAAGAAGTTGGATTAAATTCCTCTTGTGATGTCTTAGGCCACGTCCCATACTGCGGAAAGAGCTGGACGTGTGAATTTTCTGATATATCTGGTTGATCTCGAAAACCTGGATCAGAGTGCGATGAAACTGTTGGAAGCCAGCACCGGAGAATCCCATAGATAGGGAGGAAGATCGAACTTGGTCGTCGTGATATGGATGATTACGTTCCTGTACATACATAGCACGATGCCTTCTGCAGCAATACTGCTGTCGCTCATGTGCCTCTTCGATCGGCAAATAATACTAGAAGAACTTCTTACAGGAGATTGCACGCCTGAACTGATTACGAAGGCCTAAAATATCTCCTGGTGGAGGAAACGAGGATGCTTCCAGCGGAGGAGGAAGCTGTCTAAGGGGTTTAACGAGAAGACAGATGCTACAGTAGACTATAACTTCGACCGCGACTACACGACCCTGAGAAACTTAGCCCTCATAAAAATGGACAAGGACGGTCAGCACTTCGAGATGAATCGACTCGTCCAATAGACCACCAAGCCATGGCTCGAGCTACAAAAAACACTTCCTTAACGGACATCTAAATACACCACCCTTATGCATGACAACTATCCGTGGCCAAATGAAAGCCCCACCGCATGGAGTAAATGCTACGCACTATTTCCATACGCCTAAATAGCGCAGTCATATTGGCCCACCGACCCAGCACTTCTCCAAAACTGGGGCTTCCTACTACAAAACAACGCATCGTTCGTTTTCAAATGGGACCCTTGCTAAGAGGTACTGGATTTGGATCGCGACGCTATGTTTGCCTAGGATAGCACTTTCGGAAAACTCGCCCCAATACGCTGCGTCTCCTGAACAACATGGGCAACATGCTAGATGACCTTGGCCAGTTAGCGGAAGCGGAGGGTACCTTCCGTCGTATCCTGCTGCGAGGGCAGATGTACGGAAAGTATGATGAATAGACGCTGCTGACTGTGATTTTTGTTAGTGACATATTGCGCAGTCAGGGTAAACTAGGCGATGCGGAGAAGATACATCGTGGTGTGTTTGAGGGCAGAGAAAAGAGGTATTAGATAACGCATGGAGGAACACGATTGGTAGTTGGAAATCTGACAAGCACGTTGAACAGTCTAGGGAGGGAAGAAGAGGCAGCGGCGATTCTCGTAGACGCTTTTCCAAGACCTTGATGTTGTACAACCATGTTAAAGACTGACTGTTTTAGTATCATAACTATTATGGGAATAAGGGAGACGGGAAGCACACTGTATATCTAGTTACGAGAACATGTCATAATGATCGTCCAAGTAACTCGCAATGAATACTACTTTAGCGAGATCTTTTTCTTCATTTGGGTGCAAAGCAAACGGATCTGCAGCTACTTTCACTACACTAACACCGCTTGGACATATGTAAGCAGCGCGGATCTTGCTATTCACTCTCGTACATATATTACCATCAATTGTAGTCCAGGGCCCTCAGCTAACTTGTATGTACCCTCAAGAGTGCACAAGAGAGTGAATCCACTACTACCCAGTCGCACCTGCCTCATTCACAATCGCACCTTCCGATTTGTCACCGACATCGACATCGTCATCGCACCATGAGTATGCCATCTAGAATCCCGCCCAAAGCCCCCGCGCTCTCCAAGCCGCGCGAGCTACAAATGTACAAGGAATGGCGCTTTCTCGACTTGAACGCTACGGCTGTGGATGACGCAAGTGTCCTTCTACCCACCGCGATTGAATACGCAGAGTATCTGGACTAGCGCACTACACAGCGGCGCGCGCGGCGACTACAGCGTAATTCTCTTCACTCAGAGGATGCCAATGCGGAGCCGCACCCAGATAATGCAGCACCATCACCGCTTGGTTCAACATCTGAGAGCGGGTTTATGCTGGCGGAGCGGTGTAAACACGCGCTGCATCCTGAAAATCCTAGTGTTCTGGTACAGCATCGGCAGCAGAAGGATGGAGATGAGGTGTGTGAGGAGGGCGAAGTACAGAAAAAGCTTCTGTGGTGCCCGAAGTGTATCTTGAAGATCCATCTCAAGCTTCTCGACGAGCTATGGGATAACTGGCTCGATGTCGGCGGGCCCTGGCGGATCCTACCCCTCGGAGTTGCAGGCCAAGACTTCATTTTAGCAAAGCGAACGTACTACCAGCGGAAATTCGACACGATCAACGCCATGGATGGCGTGGAGGATATCGCGCACTCGGAAGCTGCGTGGGAAGCTGTACACGCTGCCGAAGACGTTGCTGCTGCGAAGGAGCATGGGGCTGTCAAGGCGGTGGAGAAGTATCGAAAGGGCATTAAATTTCCTGCCCATTTAGTAGAAGTATAGCATCCACACCATCGGACGCCGCCGAGTACAGTGCGCAAGAAGCGGCTTTCTTACTCTCCTGGAACGCTAGATGACACGCGTCATCGACCCAACGCCTTCTACACTCAGCACATGATTTCCTACGACCCCGACTCGCCGCAGGCATGTCCAGATGACGACAGGAATGAGGATGAGGATGAGGACGAAGATAAGGAGGGGGAAGATAAGTGGGCTGATCCCATGAATATCGACGACGCCGATGACGACACGGTCGTCAATTCTGCTGAGAAGGAAGGTCATAATTCATGACACCATTATCAGGGCGTAAAATATGAAGGACAGATGGCGAGATGGTAAGATGAAAGATGTGCGATGTGCGAGGTCATTGCCTCGTCTCAACTATAGAAGCCAGGTATAGACGTCAAACCAGAACAAGTATATTGCCAAAGCGTGCGCAATATTCACATGACGGTACAGCACGAGTTCTGCTTCTTGGCCTGTGTGTAAAACATCTTGCTCTGCGCGCTCAGCCCGTCGCTCTTTGCGACCAAGTCGTCGATCTTCTCCCCGCGCGCCAACACACTCTGAATGGTGTCGTGCAGGACGATCTTGGTCTCGTCCAGCTCCTTTTGGATCTTCATGACGCTGTCCGCCTCTTGTGGGTCCTGGTACTTGACAATGTAGTTTGCCAGCTCAGGGAAGGGCAGCTTCGCACTGTCCTTGTTGGCCGCAGCTTTGGCTTCGGCGTTGGCGTAAGCGGTGCGCGGGTACTTGGAGGTGAATTCGTCGACGATTTTGGAGAGTAGCTGGTGCGCTACTTTGTTAGGGTACTCTTGGTCGGTGGCGATGATGCCGCAGACGCCTTCCGAGCGGGCGTAGGCGTGGAACATGTAGTCTGCAGGCTGTGTCAGACGGACTCTTGTCCAGAGTGCATGCATGCTCACCAGTATCCTTATCCTTCACACTCTGCCTTTGCCCTGGTAGTGTGCGCCCGGCGATTGTCTCCGCCGAGAATGACAGCTTTGCTGCTATCAGCTCTTGTGCTCCCTGATGCCATGCAAACGTACAAATTCGCCGATGCTACCCCGTGTGAAGTAATTGAAGCCCGCAAGCGCGCGCTCAGCGGAGAGTTCGACTGACTTGCCCTCATTCTTGATAATCTAGGATGGTCAGCACTCTCCGAGACTGACTGCGGTGGTGAGAGCGCCTACACCGATATAGACGATCTTCATGTTGGCGACAGTGAGAAAGAGAGTTCCAGGGTAAGAGAGGACAGGGCAGGGGCGCGAGACGGTTTTTTGTGAGAACCTCAAGGTGTTGCGTTCACAGAAAGAGAGCCTGGAGCGGTTACCATGGGATAGCACGCCTAGTGGCTCAAGTGCTCACATGTGCAACGCCAGCGAGATGTGGCGGTGCTGATTATGTCATGGCGCTAATCGTGGGGGCGGGGCAGGTGCAGCCGAGCACGGGCAGTAATCCTTCATCATTTCGCCAAGCGGTGAACTAGAGGTAAACGACGACGACTACCAAGGGAGAGGTACTCAGCAATGTCGCTAGCCATAGAGGACGCCCACGCGCAATGGCGCGAGCAGCTGGCTGCTATGCGCAAGGCAATCGCGGACCTGAACCTGCCTGCCAATGCGGAAAAGGCACCCGCGTATGGAGACGACCTCGAATTCGACGACGACGACTTCTCTGGGACCGCTAGCAGTGATGATATCTGGGACGTCATCAGTGACGAGTACGAAGAAGATTACAGTAGCGACCACCTCGACCAGCTCCCGGATCGCCAGTTTGGGGTCAACGCCTACGACCAGCAATGGTTGGCAGGAAAGTGCGCCGAAGTTGCTCGAAGAAGCTCTGGCCTGGAGGCTGGGCCCTTGAACGAGCAGATCTCGGCGATTCTGGCCAGCGATAGCAACAGTGAGGTCCAAGAAGTCGGTGAGCAAGAGGAGTTGCTGACAAGCAGCAGACGAAGAGTTACAGATGATGTTAGCAGAGATCGTTGGCTATGGCGAGCTCGACCTGGTGGCCGACCTCATCTCTCACCGAAAGGATATCACGCAGTCCCTGCATGAACCAACTCCTGCCCAGGGAAGCGGCATCATGGGCCGTCTGCAGACCCGAGCCGAGCGCGAAGAAGCATTACGTCGACAAGATCTGGAGCACAAGACTGCTTCCCTAGCGCCCGCAATGGACCGTTCAGGCCCTCATTATCCTCACGTCTATCGAGCTCACGAAGCGGGAAACAAGCTCTCAGCTTTTGGCAAAAAGTATGCGCTTCCTCCAGACACTGTGCATCATGACAACAACCTCTACGAAGAGTACGAAATCCCGGCAGCGCCTGTTGGCACCATAGGTGTTGGCCGCAAGCTACTCGAGATCCAGGAACTGGATGGCCTTTGTCAACGCACTTTCAAGGGCTACAAATCACTCAACCGTATGCAAAGCCTAGTGTACCCAGTTGCTTACAAAACAAGCGAAAACATGCTCATCTGCGCCCCCACTGGTGCTGGTAAGACAGATGCAGCCATGCTCGCCATTCTCAATACTGTGGCCAAAAACGTCGTGCCAAATCCCATTGACGAACCTGAGGCTACTGACTTCACAGTCAGAACGGAAGACTTCAAGATCATCTACGTCGCGCCCATGAAGGCACTTGCTGCTGAAGTCACTGATAAGCTTGGAAAGCGCTTAGCATGGCTGGGTATCAAGGCTCGCGAACTCACTGGCGACATGCACCTTACGAAAGCTGAGATCCTGGACACACAGATCATCGTTACTACACCAGAAAAGTGGGATGTTGTCACGAGAAAAAGCACAGGAGACACGGAGCTTGTGCAGAAAGTACGACTGCTCATCATCGACGAAGTCCATATGCTTCACGATGAACGTGGTGCTGTCTTAGAAAGCTTGGTAGCTAGAACGCAGCGACAGGTCGAAAGCACACAGTCGCTCATCCGCATCGTCGGTCTCTCCGCTACTCTGCCGAACTACGTCGATGTAGCCGACTTCCTTCGGGTGAACAAAATGGCTGGTCTGTTCTACTTCGATGCCTCGTTCCGCCCAGTTCCGCTAGAACAACATTTTATCGGCGCCAAAGGAAAGCCAGGTACTGCAAGGTCTCGAGAGAACGTGGAAAAGATAGCTTTCGACAAAGTCGTCGAGATGCTTAAGCGAGGTCACCAGATCATGGTCTTTGTGCATTCCAGGAAGGACACAGTCAAGACAGCCCGAAGACTATATGACATGGCCATGGAAGAGCAATGTACCGATCTGTTCGACCCAACGGGCCATCCGCGATATGACAATGCCGTGCGCGACATGAAGCAATCCAAGGGTCGCGAGCTGCGTGAGCTACTCGGCAAGGGCATGGGCACGCATCACGCAGGTATGCCTCGCTCCGACAGGAATCTGATCGAGCGTCTCTTTGCCGAAGGTGTTCTCAGAGTGCTTTGCTGTACAGCGACGCTTGCCTGGGGTGTTAACTTGCCTGCGGCTGCAGTTCTCATCAAGGGCACACAGGTATACAACGCTCAAGAAGGTAAATTTACAGACCTTGGTATCCTGGATGTCTTGCAGATTTTTGGTCGTGCCGGTCGACCTCAGTTCCAGGATACCGGTATTGGCTTCATTTGCACAACGCACGACAGGCTCGACCATTACATGCGAGCTGTGACGGAACAGCAGCCGATTGAATCTAGATTCTCCGCGAAGCTCATCGACAACCTCAACGCCGAAATCTCTTTGGGCACGGTGACCACAGTGTCCGAAGCCGTGACGTGGCTTGGATACTCATACCTGTTCGTTCGGATGCAGAAGAGTCCCCTGATGTATGGTATCGACTGGGCGGAGATTCGCGACGACCCGCAGCTCGTTGGGAGGCGCCGGAAGCTCATCATCGATGCAGCGCGAATCTTGCAAAAGAGCCAGATGATCATATTCAATGAAACCACTGAAGATCTTAAAGCCAAAGACGTCGGGCGCATTGCTAGTCAGTACTACGTGCAGCAGTCAAGTATCGAGATCTTCAATACCATGATGCGACCTAACAGTACGGACGCTGATGCTTTGGCAATGGTCAGTATGAGCGGCGAGTTCGACCAGGTCCAATCTCGTGAAACTGAAGAAAAAGAGCTCTCTGCGCTAAAAGAGGAAGGGTATGTGATCACCGAGGTCAAGGGTGGGTATGCTACGTCCCACGGCAAGGCGAATTACCTCCTACAGGCCCACATCTCAAGAGCACGATTGGAAGACTTCACCCTCGTCTCGGACACCAACTATGTCACCCAGAATGCTGCACGTATTGCACGTGCGCTGTTCATGATAGCGCTTAATCGGCGATGGGGATACCAATGTTTGGTGCTTCTCAGCCTCTGCCAGTCGATCGAGCACCGATGCTGGCCTATAGAACATCCGTTACACCAGTTCGATCTCCCGCAGCCCGTTTTGCGAGCGCTCGATCACAGATTTCCTTCCATCGAGACGCTACGTGACATGGACTCAGCTGAGATCGGAGAGATGGTCCACAACCAGAAGATGGGTGGTGTGATATCGAAGCTCATGAACAACTTTCCCACGTTGGGTATCGAATCTGAGATCGCTCCACTCAACAGAGATGTGCTTCGAATCAAGCTTTACCTTGCGCCTGAGTTTGTGTGGAATGATCGTCATCATGGAACTTCCGAGTCGTTCTGGATCTGGGTCGAGAACTCCGAGACGTCTGAGATTTATCATCACGAGTACTTCATTCTGTCGCGCAGGAAGCTCTACGACGATCATGAGCTTAACTTCACGATCCCGCTCTCTGATCCCCTGCCCACCCAGGTCTATGTTCGCGCTGTGTCCGATCGTTGGCTAGGCGCAGAGACTGTGCACCCGATATCTTTCCAGCATCTCATCCGGCCAGACACGGAGAGCGTTTATACCGACCTTCTGAACCTCCAACCATTGCCAATATCTGCGCTAAAGAATCCTTTGTTGGAAGAGGTGTATGCCCAACGCTTCCAATATTTCAATCCCATGCAGTCGCAAATCTTCCACTGCCTATATCACACTCCGGCGAACGTCTTGCTTGGATCACCTACCGGTAGTGGCAAAACCGTTGCTGCTGAGCTTGCCATGTGGTGGGCATTCCGCGAGAAACCGGGTTCGAAGGTCGTGTACATTGCTCCCATGAAAGCACTCGTTCGTGAGCGTGTGCAGGATTGGGGCAAGCGCCTTGCTGGACCGATGGGTTTGAAGCTCGTTGAGTTGACGGGTGACAATACTCCGGATACACGGACGATACGAGATGCTGATATCATCGTAACAACACCTGAGAAGTGGGACGGTATCAGTCGTAGCTGGCAGACTCGTGGTTACGTTCGACAAGTGAGCTTGGTCATCATCGACGAGATCCATCTTTTAGGCGGCGATCGTGGACCCATTCTGGAGATTATCGTTTCTCGCATGAATTACATTGCATCACAGAAGAAGGACGGTTCCATTCGCTTACTCGGCATGTCGACTGCTTGCGCTAATGCGTCAGATCTTGGGAACTGGCTTGGCGTCAAAGAGGGCTTGTTCAACTTCCGTCACTCGGTTCGGCCTGTACCCCTTGAGATCTTCATTGACGGCTTTCCCGAGCAACGAGGCTTCTGCCCGCTCATGCAGTCAATGAACCGGCCTACATTCCTTGCCATCAAGGCACACTCCCCAGAGAAGCCCGTCATCGTATTCGTAGCTTCACGACGACAGACCCGCCTTACCGCGCGCGACTTGATCAACTTCTGCGGCATGGAAGACAACCCTAGGCGCTTCCTCCGCATGTCTGAAGATGATCTCGCGTTGAATCTTGATCGCGTCAAAGACGACGCACTTCGAGAGGCACTGAGCTTCGGTATTGGCCTTCACCACGCCGGTCTGGTAGAAACAGATCGATCACTATCAGAAGAGCTGTTCGCAAATAACAAAATCCAAATTCTCGTTGCCACTAGCACGCTTGCTTGGGGTGTCAACTTGCCAGCTCATCTTGTCGTTGTGAAAGGGACGCAGTTTTTCGACGCGAAGACGGAAGGCTACAAAGACATGGATCTCACCGACGTGCTGCAAATGCTAGGTCGCGCTGGACGTCCTCAATTTGACGACTCGGGCATCGCTAGGATATTTACCCAAGATGCAAAGAAAGAGTTCTACAAGCATTTCCTGCACACTGGCTTCCCCGTCGAATCGTCACTACACAAAGTCCTGGACAATCACTTGGGCGCCGAAATATCTTCTGGAACTATTGCTACGAAGCAAGACGCGCTTGACTACCTTACTTGGACCTTCTTCTTCCGCCGCCTACACAAGAACCCGTCGTTCTATGGTCTCGAGATATCTGCTGAGGAACACAACACCATAGCTGCGCAATCCATGGCCAATGACTATATGGTGGAACTCGTGGAGACTTCGCTCAAGGAGTTGGACGAGTCGTCGTGCGCAGTCGTTGAGCCAACTGGCGAAGTTGACCCTACCCCACTCGGCAAGATCATGAGCTACTATTATCTGAGCCACAAGACCATTCGCTTCCTCGCCAAGAACGTCAGGCGCAACGCTACTTTTGCGGATGTTCTCTCGTGGATATCGCATGCTACTGAGTATGATGAGCTTCCTGTACGCCACAACGAGGATCTTATCAACGTCGAGCTGTCAAAAGCCCTGCCCATCCCTGCCGATGACTTTGGTCTACCCATGTGGGACCCCCATGTCAAGTCATTCTTGCTCCTTCAAGCACATTTCTCTCGCATCGATCTACCGATATCAGATTACGTCGGTGACTTGAACAGCGTTCTGGATCAGAGTATTCGTATTGTACAGGCTTCCATTGATGTGCTTACCGAACTTGGCTATCTCTCCTCGTGCGAAATGATGATTGCGCTTCTACAGGCTATCAAGTCGGCACGCTGGCCAACCGACGGGCCGTTGTCCATTTTTCCAGGTGTTGAGGTTGAGCAGGAAAAAAAGCGTTGCGAAGACGCGAAATCCAGTCCAAAGACGCTCATAGAGGTAACCTCGACGCCTCCAGCAGCGCTAGAACGCGCAGCAAAGCTTGCAGGTGTTGGCTCGGCAGCTATCAAGCGTTTCACAGAGCCCGTTTCCCGCTTGCCTGTTCTGCAACTCGATTTGACCAACGTCAACGCAGTCCAAGTCGACTTTAGAATCTCTCGACTGAATCCCGCAATGTTGCAACAAGGCGGCATACGTATCTTCGCACCGCGCTACCCCAAGCCGCAGACCGAAGGCTTCTTCGCCATCATTTCATACTCCAGTACCGACGAGATCATTGCACTAAAGCGTTTCGGTTGGCAAGATGCTAGTCGCAGTGCCGGTGCTGGCCGTGGCGGGAGGCGTGGCCGCGGCGGAGGTGGAAACGGAGGAGCAAACTCGAGATTACAATCCTCGGCCAAGGTATTGTTGCCACCGGAGGCGCAGGGCAAGAAGATTGATGTCACTGTGCATAGCGACTCGTATCCGGCGTTGAAGTGGAAGATTGAAGGCATTCATGTTCCAGAGGCACCGGTTGTGGATGCTTATGGCAAGGGAAAGGAGAAGGCGTGATTCGTTTGGTCTGTATATGCCATGTACACGGGCTGGAGGGCTCCACGAGATGCTGCAGCTTCAATCATAGAATTAGTAATACCATTTAGCCACCAAGCTTTATGAACCCGTACCTTTCCCTCATCACACACGGTGTCGCTTATATTCTTTTTTTTGTAGTGGCTAAAGACACATTATGAATGTAAGCTTGTTCCTCGCTCTCCTTAGGTAGTCTTTACCTGCGTCCAAACGTTTATGAAGACTCGCCTGCGATGAGAGCGAGAAGTAGGAATTGCATGGCATTGTAGGCTTAATTGCTAAGCTGCCTGGATTAGTTAAAGAGCAGAGTCAGGAAGGTAAGCAGATTTGGAATGTGTCAAGTATTGAATTGCTGTCATTGATGAAGGTTTCATTATTCATTATATATGCGTGTCTTCCTGAACACTGACGTATGCGCTATGAATTTTGCTCTTCTCCGTCCTTTCTAGGCTGTGAGTAGTACCTTCACTCCCTGCCACAATCCGACACTTCCAGAGTTCAAGACTTGAAAATCTTCACTCTTCTCCTCATTGAAGTCTGGCCTGATAACAATTCTCGGCACGTCAATGAGCCCAGCCCCTGATGTCTCCATGTATACTCCTCAGCGTAATCTGCCGTGCTTTGGGGGAGGGGTCTTGGTCTCTTCGGCTGTGTCGTCTGTTAGGCGACGTTGATGGTTCGTTGTGAACGGCTCGGCGTTGGTTGAAACTTCAGTTGTATGGTGTGCATGATGGTCGCTTCAGTCATCGCCGAAAACGATGAAACTCGTCTCCTCCTCAATCTCGAAGTACACGTCTTCACCAACTTCATCTATGTCCTCCCAGTCACTGTCGCCGTCATCTTCTTCGAGCTCTTTGAGCTCTTCGACTGAGTCGTCGGTCTGCAGTGCTGGTGTCTCGCTCTCGGGGTCTTCTGTCGCTCCGAAATGAAACACCCTTACTTGAGAGTAGTCTTCGGAATCTTCTGACACGTCGTCTTCGACTTTCTCTTCCTCCAGTTCCGCGATGGTATATTTCCCAGGTTCGTAGCGAGGCGATCGTCGATGGAAGTAGATGTTGGGTCTCCCCGGCTCGAAGTTGGTCTCTTGGGAAAAGACCACTGCCCTCTTTTTCAGCGTCCGCGGCCTATTCTCTTGATACCCCATTATTTCAGACCAGTACAGCTCCAGTGCTTTGGTGGCGGTCTGTGCGTCGTCATACTTCGTCTGTGGGTGCTGCGCTGCCCATGCAGCCTCTTCATCGGCCATGCTTTCGAGCTTAGCCACTTCCTTGAGTGTGCCGACCTTCCCCTGGCACCATGCACTGTACACAGTGTCCTGATAGTCAGACGACAAGAGAGTGCATGAGAAGGCTCGGCCGCCGGCGTTCTGGAGAAGTTCGGTAAGAGTTTTCATGTAGTTCATATGCAGATCGATTGTACAGACAGGACACCGTGATCGTGGTTCGCCCGCCGCTATGGGATGCATCGTATGCTGGCATACCAATGCAACGGGCGGACCCAGCGTCGATGCTGCCGCGTCGAGACAGGCAGGCGATACGTGGCCAGCGATGTCCTCGAAGATGTCGGAAAAATAACCCGAGTCCTGCCTCTTGAGCCATTGCTGGAATTCATCGTATTCGATTGCGGTGGGAATATAGGCCTGTTCAGCAGACTTGCGGTTCGTGTAGAGAAGCTGCCACCGCTTGTAGTCCTTAAGATGGCGCGGCGAGAACATGATGCTTGCGGGGATCTTATGGCAAGCCATGGTAACGTTATACCACGGCGTGCTAGTTCCACAGTTGAGCGGTGACTTGCGCAGGTGAGTGACTAGTGTCTAAGGTGGCTTTGTTCTCTTTGTCGCGAAACAAGAGATGTGAGTTCCAACTGTCGCTACGTCTTTCTTCTGTCAAACGCGGTCCCTCTAAGCACTGGTCTTCTTGCCAGTATGTTCTGGGTTGAATGAATATTTGGTTTGTAGGTGGCGCACTCAAACGCGGTGGCCAGTGCTGACGATGGCGCCCAACTTCTTGGCTTCGGGGAGATTGGAGTACCGCGCAAAGGCCATGACTTTGGGGCAAATACAATACATTCCTGGTTCTGTCGCAGACTTGTTGTGAAGATTTCGCGATGTCGTCCGCGAGGGATGCCGTCCACTGGGACCGGCGTCGGAGGCTGATGCGGGGTTGCGTCGGGCTATTGTGGCGTCGGGCTGTGGTGGAGGGCGGGGCAGCCGTGTCTGCTATGGATATCGCGTACGTGTGCTTTGCTGCTGGCGGATCACTGTAGATGGCGAGCGGTGTCGCGTCTTCAGTGGTGGTGGCGTTGTAGGTGAGTGTTTGTGTGAAAGGTCAAAGGCGAGGATGGGCATTGATGGGTGCCGGTGCGGCCGTGCGCGCGCGTCATGGCCTAGCATGACTCAATTGGGAAGGTGTGTGGCTGGTGCATGTGGCGGTGCATGTGGCGGTGCATTACAAACCATGGTGTCGTGATTAACTTAACTTAGCCTAAACTTGAGCGGATGGTCTGGACTACAAATACAGCAATTGCATTAGCAGGAGAACCCTTGTTATAATGCAAATTCAAACAGCATTGAG
Source organism: Clathrospora elynae (assembly GCA_010015635.1). Taxonomy (NCBI): domain Eukaryota; kingdom Fungi; phylum Ascomycota; class Dothideomycetes; order Pleosporales; family Diademaceae; genus Clathrospora; species Clathrospora elynae. The sequence continues at coordinate 1,276,369 of ML975997.1, forward strand.
CGCGTCTACTATCACCCTTTCAGCACTCGGCTTACAAAGGCCTAGTATGAGAGATACGAGAAGTACCGCTATCCGCCCCTCAGCCCTTCGTATTCAAGTACGCCCCAATGCACTTCTTCACCTAAGTCCTCGTCATCGTATCGCATGCTCCTGTTTCGCATACTAATCATCTTGTCTTAGCTACTGCGCCCGCTGATACTCCCTTCATTTATGAAAGTCAGCATCGACACGTCTTTTGGCCTGCCTGTGTTGATGTCTCACAGCCCTGGGCGCCTACTGGTCGGCCTGGGATCGTCGATATCCACGGGTGGCTTCCGCTTACAACACAACATACCCGCAGAGATGAACGCGACGCCGGGAGCGCCGTGTGAGCGTAACTCTGAGAGAACCACACACATGTGCGCCTTTATCTAGGGTGCTAAATCACAGCCTTTTGAGGTACTATCCATCGGATAGGTCGGCTTCGGGATACGTATTGAGTATCAGCGACAATCTTAGCTTGATGGCGGCTTGATGACTTGAGCCCGCCTCGCGGCACCGATGTTGCAGATCTCGCCTTCTTTTGACAGCCGCTAGTCTGTCCAGCTTTGCGGGGTCGCCAGAAATCCTCCACACACTACTTATCAAGCTTTGGAAAGAAAACCAACTCACCACTCACGCTATTACTACCAAACAAGCATGCGCTACATCGACTTGGATATTGGTTTTGTTTCCTCCAGCTGATTTAGGATCGGCTGTATCGGGCTAAGAAGAGCAGTGCATGCAGGATGACTACGCTCGACGAATGACCGACCTAATATTAGCTCAGCTGCCCCATTTCAGGCCTGAGCTCCAAGCAAGCCATCAATGTGCCCTTCGGGAGAGAATTCCATATCCCGGGTTGGCCCTCATGGGAACGATCCCCTGCAGAGAACGGATGAGACCTCTAGAGTCTGTGGAGCAGAAGTCGGCGATTCCATCAGCGTTTGATATCTCAGTCCCTGTGACGCTCACACTATATCTTCGCTGGCCTGATTACATCGCATACTTGGCCCAGTTTTATCTTACCGGAGTCGAAGCATGCACTTAGCGAGTACGAATGATAGCGTCGATCGCCCAAACGCTATCCTAGTGAGGTAGTGCTGACTGCGGCCTGGCAAGTCCCGATTGGCATATTGGTGGCTAGACATTAACTGCTGTGCTTACTGTTGTGCGAATGGCTCGGGGCCTTCAGAAGCATGCGGGCGCACTTTTGCATGCACCCTTTGTTCTCACCCTTTAGATTTGCTGCCCCGTTTCCCGTCGAGGCACAGCCGCATTGAGTATATGCCACTTGCCGGGATCAGAGCTGCTAGGTCTTGCGCGTTCGTCAAAAGCCCGACCCACCCCATCTCACCTTATTCCGATCTATTTCGCCGAAAAGATGGACCGCCGTGAGGAATATCGTGACGATATGAGCAGTCCTCGGAGTCATACTGACCGTCAATGGAGCCCTCCGCCACAGTTCCAGGAAAACGATCAGACCTACGCAGCTCAGGCATCATCACAGACCTACTCGAACCCAAACTCTCCGCCAGCTGTCTCTCCCCAGCTCAACGATTTCGAACAACCCGAGTATCACCAGCAACCACAGCCCCAACATCATGAGGCTTATCAGGAAGGGTATGTGAATGTCTATGAAAAGTCCACTTCTTTCAGTACCCTTCGATGGGCTGAAGTGCAGTGCTTTCTCATAACCCAACGCAGTGGTCTGACGTTGTGACAGGTACTCGACAGAGAAAGAGACACCCTACGCCACACGCGAAGCACTTGGATCACCAACACCGGATTATTCGGGACCACAAGTCGTACCAGGGCAGTTCACTCACTATCCTCATGGAGGTCGACCAATGTCGCCTTCTTCACAAGGAGGTACGACCCTCATGTCTCCGCAGCTAAGACCATATGGATTCAAAGAGCACGTCGACCCGAGTGATGGCCCTGAATCGTATCGTCCACCAGTCCCACCAAAGGACGACAGGAAATGCGGCATGAAGAAGCGAACCTTCTTTATCCTAATTGGATGCGTTGTCATCTGGATTCTAGCCCTTGCCCTGGGCCTTGGTCTGGGCTTAGGCCTAGGTTTGAAGAAGAAAAGCTCGTATGTCTCTCACGAGGAACTTGATCCCCAGATGAGCGCATCGCTGACATTTACAGAAGTGCGGAAACGATGGACCCGTTTTGTCGCACGAAGCCCGAGCTGTGCATTGGGGGCACTCTCAACGCCGACTACTTCTCGAAGAAGGGTGCTTTCAACGGCACCGGTATTGCGCTGGCCGGGGAGTCCTGGAACAAAGGTCAACGCCGGATTTTCACCCTATATTTCCAGCATCACACGGGCGATATCAGATTCATGCAGTACTCTACAGACCGCAAATGGGACGGCGGGACCAAAGCACAAACAGTGGCAAGCGATGCGAAGAACGCGTCGCCGATATCTGCTGTCGCTTTCGCCGTGAACCACACCCAATATGTAAGCTATCAGCGGTTCTTGTTCAAAGTACTTGCGCTGACTATGTCAAGTTTCATATCTTCTACGTTGACACGAATAACACCATTAAGCAAGTAACGTTGAGCAACGCCACTAACATCTGGGAACCCGGACCCCTCAGTGATCTGAACTTGAAGGCGTTTGACTCGCCCAGCATTGGTCTACAAGCGTGCTGGAAGGGCAACTACTATGGCGATTCCGACTTCACCAAGTTCCCCACCGCATCCGGTCTAAATAACACCCAACCCTTTGCCGATATCCAGGGAATGAACATCTGGTTCGCCATCGACGACTCTACCTTCCAGCAATACGCCTGGTACGACGGCCAAGACATATGGGTGCCCATCCAGAAATGGTCCGGCTTCAACGGCCATGCCGGTGTTGGCTGTTACAGTTGGGGCGAAGGAACAACCACATACGCCATGATGTCCAACAAGGACAACGACGTCGAATTCTGGTGGAAAGACACGAACACCACGACTGTCTCCGAGGTGGACCACCCCATCAACTCATGGCAAAACGCCACGGACGCCACCATCCGTGATGTTTACCCGTCTAGTTCTTTCGGTTACACGTCGTACTTTTACGCGCAAATGGCCGACAAGAGTTTCAAAGGGTATAATGTCACCTATCAAGCTGAAAACACGACGTTTGTTGAGGACAGCACGTTTTCGATTACCAATCCGGTTGGTCCGGTTACGGGTCTCGGCGGCACGCATCTGAGCGTCACGTCGTTTGCGGAGAAGGACTCTTCGCTGAAGACGCTCTGGGATAGTCTGTATGTGTTTTTCCAGACCGAGGGTGATGACATCACCGCCTTTACAAGGCCGATGGCTGGGGGTGAATGGTCGCAGGGATCGTTGGATATTCCGGACGAGTGACGAGAGTGTGAGTTGCACAAAATTCAGGAGGACGAGGAACTTCACTTTGTACATTGGTTCGTTTTAGTCTGGTCGTATAGGCGTACAGGATCGTTCGCTCGTTGAAGCAAGGGAAAGCTGGCGTTGGTTGGCGTTAGATGATACCTAACGACAAGATGAAGCTGTCGATTACGAAACGTGTATTTTTATCTGCTCGTGGTGTGTGGCATGTGTGTGACGTCGTTCCATTGCAAGAAACAAAACGAAAGGGGTTTGAGGAAGCGTAAGTAAACTTAATGGACTATTGCTTTTGTGATGCCTCATAACGTGTGTTGCCTGGAAAATCAAGTAATGCTGTACTAGGATCTAAATCACTACTTACCATGCGTTAAGAACCTCCTAGTTGCTTAATCCCTGTGACAGAGATACCTCCCTTTGCTAGCTATAAGTAAAACCCTGACACCTGACACTGCCTCAGACGTCCCATCCTTTCGTTTCTCGCTTTTTGTCGTGGGCGTCTGATTTATCTGCACGTTGAAATATTCGGCAACGACTTTACCCTTGGGATGCCTAATTTCTGAGCATCCCTTTCGTTTGGCTGACAGAGCTGAAAGATACTCGATTGAGGCGGGTAGCAGGCAAGCAACGAGGAGCAGACTTGAAGGTAATGCGAATCGCGAGTTATTCAATTATCTGTTGCAAGAACGCCATGCTATGCAATGTAGTAAATCTATCTTTAAAACACAAGCATCGGATACGTGCTTAGTCCTTTCGGGAGTCTCCGCGATGATCAATGGTTGGTAGTTTCCCTGAGACGTGGATGGTAAGCGATGGAGCCATATGGCGTACGGTGATGTCGGAGTTTGCACCCATCAGTCCTTGAGCCGCGTACCTGTCATGTCTTCCTGTGCGTCCCTCAGGAGGAAGCTCGTATTGTTAGTTTTTGCTCTCTTGGGCCATAATTCGGTCAAACTCACTTGTACCACAAAACCGTCGGCAGCACTGTACCCAAATGCCACAGGCTATGCGCATCAATCATGCCCATCCACGGCGGAAAGTCAAGCAGCTCCAAGCTCATGGCCACGACGATCCAAGCCACGCAGAGACCCGGCCACACTGCCCATGTGCGCCCTATCCTCTGGTACTGGACATAACTGAAGCCGCTCCAAAGCACGTTCGCTACGACACCGACGGCGACGTTTGCTGCCATGTTGTACGTGTAGTCCCAGGACCACAGCGAGAGGTAGAGAACGTGCATAGCGTACAGCAGGATGCAGAAGCCCGTCCAAATCCGCAACAAGCTCTGCTTCCGCGGCTCCTTCCTATCCAGCCTGAACACGCGTATCGGCGCATAGTACAGCCCATACAGCACATTCGCGCCCGCCGCAAAGTAGTCCAACTTCTCCGTGAGATTGGAGTCTCGTGTATGGAATATCATGCTGAAGGTCCAGCTCGCCAGCCCCACATATCCGAACCAGATGTAGTATTTCCGCAACGGGTATGAGGCCGGGATCTTTTCGCGTAGCTGTGCCATGCCCCAGTCGTGGGCGAGATAGTTGAAGAGCGAGAAGACGACGCTAAAGGGCTCCTGCATGCCCATGAAGCGGTAGAAGGGCCATTTGCCGTGGAATTGGTAGATGGGGTGCATATACGGCGGGTCGCGCGCGAGACGCTTGTCGGTGACGACGTGCTGGCAAGTGTAGTCGCATTCGGCGGGACAGTCCCAGAAGAGGATGCGGCGGTGGAAGGCTGGAAATGGTGAGTTGGGGCGTCTTGAAGGCGGCATGTCATAGCATACGTATTGGTGTCGCATTCTCGCCACAATTGGCTTCTTTGCAGACCTGGGACGATGGTAAGTACTGGGCCTCAGGCTCCATGCTTCGGGGCATTGCCTACCTGCACGCAGTCCTTGAAGTCGGGCAGCCTGTCACCGAGCGAAGCAAGAGCTACTCCGCCGAGCAAAAGAAGAACCGCAAGGGTTTGCCATGCTGGAGCTGTGCGTAACCTCATTGTCGCCGACGTGGAACAATTGCGACTGCCATACGGTGCTTCCAAGGTTGTGTGAACACGTTCGTCGCGTGTCTCGGTATCATCGCCAGCGTCTTGGCGGGCCGATAACGCCGGCGTCTTTTGCAAGCTAAAAAAAGGTATGGCCGCTCAACAAAACAGTGCTTAAGCGGGAAGAACAGCTGAATGACCCGAGAAAAGCAAAAAGAAGTGGAGAAGCAGGTGATCGAAACCTGGGCCTCCCGCAGACATGCTAGATGCAAAGCGGGCGCTCTACCACTGAGCCACATCCCCTGTTGATATGGGTATTTGTCAAAAAATAATAATTATAATGTTATTAAAAAATCCTGATGCATAGTCGGGCTGCACTGGGATCTTCGGCATGTACAAAACTATCGGTGGGGCATGTACGGTTCAGTAGTGTGCAGTTTCTGAACGTCACTTCCATTCACCATGTACGCTATATACTAACAACCAACAACCCTTAGGAAGACCACGTACCAAGTTGAGAAGTGTACAGCACACAATGGTGTAGGAGGGAACATGGGATGCTATAGCGACACAAGAGCAACATACAGCAGCCAGGATTCGCTGCATGTGAAGCATGCTCAATGACATGTGGAACAACTACATGCATTATTGTACAAAACAAGTTTATCCTTGCATTCCACAGATAGAGTGCCCGTGAAGACTCATCACCTGCATACCCATTCCCTATTCCTACCTTACACATCGGCCTCTTACCCTCACCTTGCGGCCACCTTCATCTTCTCCTCCTTCTCCCTCCACCTCCTCGTCTTCTTGGCCAAGAAGTTTGCTCCCCTACTACTCATCACCTTCTCAAACACCCTCTCCTTCCCTGCAACTCCTTTGCCTACCCTTGCAACTCTCTTGCCCTTGTTCCCTAATCGGGAGGGTACACCAGTCCCCAACCCGCGTTCCCACAGCGCGTACTGCACAACCTTGTCGAGACCAGTCGAGGTGCGCTTCTCCGCTTTTGTGGGCTTGACGCGGCGGAGGGAGACGTTGCCGAGGTTGATAAGATCACCAAGGTCCGGTTTCCTCTTGGCTGCAGAAGGGGTGGGTCGTGTGGTCGTGGCTGACGCGAGAGATGGTGCGTGCTTCTTCGCGTTCTCCCTTGCCCTCTGCCCTTCTACGTGCATGGCGGCGAAGAGGCTCGTCGGTTGTGGCTTCGCAGCCGTGCAGAGGAAGTTGTACAAGTCGCCGAGGGTTCTTGTTGAAGAGAGCTGGGGGTCCGAGATGCGGTGACCGGTTAATTGGAAGAGGCGTTTGAACAGCTATATGTGTTAGCAGACCGTCTAATGTGACCGATGGAGGAACCTACAGCGAACTTGAGTGCGACATCACCGACGAGGATTTTCCGCCACTGCGTCTCTTCGACATTGGGAGCTGAAGCACCTGGCTGGCCTTGTTGGAAAGCGTTTCTCAATGCCGCAAAATCGGAGGCCGAGCGCTGTGCCCTTTCTTGGAGCGCGGACAGGCGCTGTTCATTGAGTGCTGCATCGAGTTCGGGCGCGGTGGCGGGGTGATGGTCGAGGGACTCCTGAGCTTCGGATATGCCTTCGGTCACGGGCGGGGCAGCAGGTGTCACATCTTGGGGTATGAGCTCCTGGATTTCGGCTGCTTCCTCTACGACTGGTTCCTCTACGACTGGTTCCTCTACGAGCTTGGCTCGGGGTACAGGGCGATTCGACATGAAGTCAAACGGCTTCTTGTCGGGGTCCATCTTGATTACGGCTGCCCTCTTGAACGCCGGTATTTCTGGGTCCATGATGAGCGGTTGCTCCGGATGGAGAACTGGGTCCAACACATGCTCGGCTTCATCCTCGGCCTCTTCAACGAGCAGTTCCTCTTCTTCGGCCGGCACTGTCTCCCACGCCGGTGCGGTCTGCATGGCCTGCAGGAACTCCTCCAAACTCTTGTGCTCAGGAAACGCAAGAGTTGGTTCGCCACTGTCCGTCCTAGACAGCTTGATGTCCTTGACCCAGGGCGGCACATCGTAGACTCCGCGGTTGGCCAAGTTGGAAACGTCCATGTCGAGACCAGCCTGTTTCAATGCATAGACTTCGGCGACGGCCTGCGCGAATCGGCTGCGCAGTTGGCGCGAAGTCGTGGCTTTCCTGTACAAGCCAAAGTTGTGCATCGTGTAAGGCCGTCCCGTCACCTGATGCACCGTCTGCGCCATCATCAGGTTCTCGTCCTTGAGCGTGTACGGCGTGCTCGTCAGCTCCTCGATCGCATCCGCCATTTCCAGTGTCAGCGGCGTGTATGTGCGCAGCGTGAGCTTCTCAAACTCGCGTGCCATGTCGCCCTCGAGCTTCTGCCGCAACCATTCCTCGCCACCCACATTCAACAGGCCGCGACTGGTGTCGGCCGGCAGATAGCGGGGGAATCGTGACTCTTCTTTTTGCTTCTGTTTCTGCTTTTCCTTTTCCTCGTCCAGCACTTCCTCATACTCGCCCTGCTCCTCGGGCGCTATCCGCACTGGTGATGTCGGGTCGTAGGGGTCGACGTGGGCGCCAATGGGCTCCGAGTCTCCGAGCAGCCGCTTCTGCCATCGTCGCACAAACTGCTGGTGCTTCTTCTTGTCCTGCTTGCCCGGGAGGAGGAAGGCGCTGGGTGGGGTGGTGGAGAAGGCGGCGGTGGCGGCGGCGGAGCGGCAGGGTAATGGCGACACTCGTTGCCGTATTGACGCACAGAGCGCGTATGAGGGATCAATTGCCCGCGAGGGACGCGCTATTCGGCGCATTGGGGTCGAGTTGCAGGCGATGGGTGTTGGCGGGAAATTCTTCGACATGCAATTGCCGCGGCGCCAAGCCGCCGCTGACAGGCCAATCAGCGTCACAGCAACCCCGAAGCATGCACCTGGAGATTTTAGATATTTGGATGCTCGGACATTTGGACAAAGTTGTTGCTATTGTTACGGCTATCTTCATCAAGAAAACTTTTTCACCAGCCACGTGGACCCCCTCTCGTCGTACTCGGCCTTCGTCACAAGCACCTCTCTCAGCAGCTCCGGCTGGCTCGCGAGATGCGCTCCTCCCAGCCAAGTGTGTTTGATCGGGTCATCTGCCCGTACCATGTTCAGCAGATACGCTGCCGGCACCAGGGCCCTCAGCTCCGCCTCCAGTCTGTCGATAAAACCAGCAATCAGCGAGTTCCCGCCCACGACGACCACATTTGCCAGCAGTCCGATTTTCAGTGCTTCGGGTAATCCGCTCAGCGACTCCAGGATAGCGCCAGGGAGACCAGCTTCTTGGATGCCGATATCCGACGGACTGAAGAGCAACTCCGGCACAGCGAAGCGCTCGTTGCCCAGGGGTAGCAGGTCCTCTCTCGGCCCCTGCAGCGGTTGCATCCCGTGGCGCATGCGCGAATTTGCAGCATCGTGGGGTCGCGCATGGCCATGTATCGCATTCTCGTAGTCCGGCAACACGTAGTCGACGACTACGCTCGAGTCCAGCTGCCTCTTGTCCCCCAACCTTCCCTTCCACGTCCGCTCCAAGTCTCTGTCGAATTGCTGTGGCGAGGGCACCACGTACGAAACGGCCTCCTTGATCTCGTTCAGCAGATACGTCTCCTCCATCATGTTGTAGTGTCGCAGCGAAGAAAGCTCCTTGAGGTAGTTCGTGAGCAGCTTCCCACCGACGGTGAGGCGCCGCACAGCCGATTGTATGAGCCTGCCGTTGTACAGAGGCAGGATCGTCGTGTCTGAGTACGACGTGTCGATGAGGAGGAGGCATTCCTGGGGAAGAGACGATAGTGAGGCTGCAGTGGGAGTGTTGTAGGCGTTCAGCGTCGGGCCCACGCAACGGTAGTATGCAGCGAACTCGAACTGCTCAAAGACGATCTCATCGCAGTTCTTTTGCAGCTCTCGGGGACAGTTCGGCTTCTCGGTCAGTAGCAGATTCGTTTCCTTTGGCTCACACTGTGAAGATTAGCTTCCAGATCTTGGGGGCTGTCATGAATGTGCGTACCCACCGCATCGCCCATGAACTCGTGCTCCCAAATCGCCTTCTCGGCCTCCCAGTTGACGATGAAGCCCTTCTCGACCGGGCGCCGGAATGCGAGCTCGCCAAAATCCTTACACGCATCGAGCTCAGACCCAATGTAGGTGCGCTTGTCGCGTGTGCTGCGCGCGACGCAGTTCGGAATCACCCGGCAGTCGTCGTACGTGGGAGTTGCGCCATTGGCCACGAGGCCGGCCTTGATTGTGTATGCGCCATTATCGAGGACGAGCGTGTTGTTTGGTGTTGCGGCTGCACACTTTCTGGAGCCTTTTGGTGGCATAATCGTGTTTGGAGCAGCTGTTTGTGGGGTTGCGACATCCGCGACTTTCGGTATCCATGGACTCTTGGCGACGCCTGTTCACGTGGGCCCCACATTTACATGATCAAGACTACCCCGTGGACGCAGGCAATTACTATTCGGCTATAGCTAACATGTGTAGTATCAAAGCGCCTTATATCTCTACTCCATCCTCGCCCCAAGTGACCTGAGCATCAGACTCGGACCGTGATACGATTTTGTGGCCTGTGAGCGCTACGTTCTTCCACTTGAGGCGTGTGCAGTTGATCGTGCCCTTGAACTTGCGACAGTCGTTGCCGGAGAACACCATGTACCCGAGCTCCGTCTCCGTCCCTGTAGGACCAGCCTCTTCCGGAGTTTTTTGCGTGTTGTCCGTGGGTGCGCCACTCCATCGAAACCAGAATTTGGGCGAGCGGAAACTGTTCTTCTCAAATGTTTCGAAACGATCCCGTTCCGACTCTTCCTCATCCGCATTATCATCGCCATCTTCCTGATCGTTTTCGTCATCTTCCGCTGCGTCGCCATCGACGTCAACTGACTCCAGTTCTGAGACCGTTTTCCGGAGGCTGTCGCGACTCCCAGCCAGAATGACCGACGCGTGCAATACGCTATGTAAAGAGAGTTCGCCGACGACGCCCTCGCCATTTTCTGTTAAACGGTACAACTCTAACGTTGCGTCTTGTTCCGAATGCGCACTATCCGTAGCGTTCAGAAGCTTTTGCCATGCTGGACATTTGACTGCGTAGCTGCCGAATGTCTTCCGAACGTCGAAGGCGCTTCTGTGCTTTGCTTTGCCGCTGCGATTGTTGCGGTTGTGCATGTGTCGCGAGGAGAAGGCGGCGTCTTGCCAGTCATCCATTTGAAGAGAACGAGATGTCGATGTTAGTAGTTGCTGTGATTGAAGTTGTCCGTATCTATCCTTTATAGTATTCGCTGACGTTTTGCGCTTGTAACGGAAGCTAGCTTAGGTTCTCTACTACTTTATGGCTAAATAGGCTTGTTCAGCAGGTTTTTTGGGGGGGGGGGGGAAAAGGGGTTTTGGGATCAGGGTACTTGACAGTAAAGTACAATTCTCGGATATATGTAATTCGAAGACTTGTGATGCATCAGGTGTCACATTATCCGAGCCACCAACCCCACGGTTCACCCCATGGGAAGCCTACGGAGCTACAACAGCCCAGCATAGGGTATCTCACGCGCTGTACTTGTATATATTCCCTTACAGAGCCTTGATACCTTCTTAAGGATCCGTTTCAATATAAGGGTGCACATATATGTCTGATTCCTGCCAAAAACACCTCACAGAGATGCTGACATTTTCAGGCCTTTGGCCTCTCTCAAGGTCAAGTCCAAATGCCGACCCAAGCAGACTATTTCGAACAAGAAGAAGCTCCCCCCCGGCTTCCTGCGACCTTTTCAGATAGGAGCATGTGATGAACACCCAGAACACGACAGCAATGGAAGCAGAGCAAGAAGTTCCAGCCCCGAAGACTCAGAAGAAGACTGTTTGCAAGAAGACCAAGGAGACCACCAACACTATTCTAGAGAAGTGTAACTGTAGGCAGTTTGAGATGCTGTTCAGACAATAGTTCATTCCGTGTTGCGTCCCCGGATGTCCGAGATGCAGGTTTATGTACATGGAGTAGTGGACTGATTAGTCAGTGGCATATCCACATGACTGATGTAAGGTCCCGGGCTTACAGTAACAGGCTGAGCCCGAGGTCATATGACTAGGCTGCAAGCCTAGTCGCTTCCTTCTGTCCCTCACTCTTTCCTCAAGCAGCACAGAGACCGTGCGCCAACACGAACAACATGGGATGGCCGCCCACCTTCCTCTCTTACTCCTCATCTTGACTGTAAATAGCATCTGGGTTAGGTAGCTGGAATACAGTGCCTACAGACCGTTCACACTATCCAAGGTTTACTGCGACAGAAAATGGGTGGCTTCCAGGCTCAACTCGATGCACTCAGGCCGCAGCAGAGTGTTTTCATTGCCACCTCCCCTGCCGAAGAGAGCCTTTCAGACGACGACAATGATAATGAAGAAGGTGAGAACCGCAGCTCCAACATTGACTACAGCTTTCCTGCACATCCTCCAGAGCGCTCTCGACCTTCACAGCCATCTCACAGGGCCCTGAGCACTCGAAAGGGCGAAGTAACTCACCATGGTCGACCACTTCAGGGAAATTAGATCCTGTACAATGCAGCCTAAAGTATAGTTGACCTCTTGATCAGCCGGGTCACTGCTGGATCCCCAACCCCCCTAAACCCACAATTTCCCGCCTGTTTAGGCCTATATATGGGGGCTCTTTCGCTCTCTCAAGCCCTGGTATTATTGGCGGATATTGGTTGCTCAAGCAGACATCGTCAGGGTTCCACCATCCTTTCGCAGCTCAATTTCCCTCCAAAGTTCTTCATTTTTCAAGCAATTTGATTCCCTGGCGTTCATAGAGGCTATCCAGAATGTCCTCCAACAGAGCTATAACCAGGGCTTGTATAGGTTCAGTACGTGAGTAGCTAAGGTAGTGGTGAGGCTGGGGGTGTGGATGTTTGTGTTTGCGATCACGGTGTTCTTTCACTTCAAACCTGCCCCCAACCACGACCATTCACTCACATATTACATGAATTTAACTGTAGCCTAGCAAGTTATATAAAACACTGTATTCTAATTTGAATATCATAAAGCATGTAGTTGTGGCTTGGTGTGGCCGTGAGTGGGTGAAGTATTGCCGAGCGGATAGGGGGATATCTGGCGCACACCGCAGCTGGAAGACTGCTGCTGTAGCACCAAGCTTGAGAGCCCTAGCAAAGAGGGTTTAGTGGGGGAAGCGCAGCGCTCCATAGCCTTAGGGCTGCATGAGCATCATTGTATTTATGCTAGCAATAGATAGTCCAATGTAAAAAAAAAAGGCGGGGATATCACCAAACGGCGTTGCCATGTACTGCTCAGAACGCCTTTGAGTACTTCTCAGAACCCCGTCGAATATGAAAATGATCCCGCCCAGTAGAGGCTGCCACGTGGCTGTTTTGTAAAAGTGTATACAAGGTTTAGTACGTCTCCGGAGTTCTCTAGACCTCGAGTATCATTCATCATGGTAATCTCAGTATTTCTCCACATCCTATTAGCGATATCCAGCCATGCGCCCCTAGTCACTTCCCAAGTCACAAACCTCCCTCCGACAACCCCAGGCGTCTTCTCAGCCGGCACACGCATTGAAATTAGCAGCACAGCAGCAGCGGCCTATCAAGCGCTTACCGACTTCCCCAACTATGCAGCCTGGAACCCCTTCGTGCGCGCCGCAATTGTTGTGTCACCCCTCAACCATTCGTTGCCAGAGCAATACCCCATTGAAGGCAAAAATATATTCCTACGCGTACAGATCCCACCCTTGGCGTTCCCCGTGGATAAGGATACGCCAGACAATCCACTAGCGACACAGTTCTCCTACGAAAAAATCACGGCCGTGCAACCCGAGCTCGGGCGACTTGCGTGGAAATTCCAACCGGATACGCCGGGGGTATTGCAGGCGGAACGGTGGCAGGCTGTGAGTGATTTGGGAAACGGGAAAGTGTTGTATGAATCGAGAGAGGTATTTCGCGGGGTGGGCGCTGTGACGTTGAAAGCGACGCTGGGAGAGAATTTGCAGAAGGGGTTTGATGCGCAGGGCGTGGGGTTGAAGACGTTGCTTGAGAGTGGGAGTGGGACGTGAAGAGGTGCAGGAGGAGGGGTTTTGTATGTAATGTTTGACGTATGTGATAAATGTGACGTTTGTGGTTCATCTAATTGTGTCAAAAATGTGCTGTTACGAATGATGTAGTGTTATATTGTTCGATCGAGGGTAAGTCTACACAAGGACCAATTGACTGCAAGCTCCGGGAATAGACAAAGACTGTACACACTCGGCATGATATATATCCCAAGAGTTAGACACCTTCAAGGTCCCCAAATCCATGGTACGCATCTCGTGGTACACTAGTTGGCTAATCCCCACGTACGCCCACAGCATCAACTCCAACGTTTTTCCCAATTGCCACCTCATTTCAACACTACATCCCCACATCACATCTCCACCATGCCACCCAAAAAAATCGTCACCATCCTCGCACCCGCAGAAGCAATCCTCGTGGGTAAAACACCCAACAACCGCCTTAGCCCCTTGTACCTCTCCATCACAACCACCGGCTACCATATCCAATCCCACATGCACATTCCCGATCCAATAGGCATCTTCTCCCCCGGTCCCCCCAGGCTTCAAGTGCACCAGTGAAAGTTGTCAGCCTACCCGGGTTAGTTTCCTTAGGTAATCTCATCTATATATTGCCCTCATTGTACACAACTTGTAATACAACCAACTCCTCTTCTTAGTCACTTGACCTCTTGTGCAGGCTAATAAAAGGCATGGATGGATTGGATCGTCAAGGATATCCACATGGATACCAAGCTCTTATCGGTCCGTTAGGATTGCAGCGTTGCGGGCTGTCCCAGCTACGACGACAAGGACGACGGGCAAAGGTGAGCGGTTGGTGTTGGGCGGTTCGCAGCTAAGAGTGTGTCGGGCAAGGTTGTCGAGCGTGTTAGGTAGCGTGCATTCAAGGCGTCGCGGGCTGAGGCGGTGTGAGGCTTAAATTCGCTGTGTGCTAGCTGATGCATATTTCCGGGCGAGCAGAGTCGTGAGAGAGCATGCGAGCTTGTTAAATCGTGTCCACGCTGTCCTGGAGGTCGCTCAGCTCCTCGTCAGTCAGGCAGCTGACACATTGTCGGATACTTCTCGTTGGCACGCGAATCGACTGCAGGTGCTTCTTCCTCGTTTTGTGCTGACTATACCGTTGAAAGAGAAACTACTTATCTTATAGCTTACAACCCGTCATCCCTCCCCTTGTCCCCTGCACGCGACCGCGATTTCCTATGGGCTGCTGAATGTTATCATACTCCGCACTACTCATCTCGTACCCCAGACTATACAGTTGCATTGAAATCTGAATGCTCTTAAACTTCTCCTCACATACACGTCCTCGCATGCGCACGCGACGCAGGCAAGCACAGTCGTTGACACGGTCGCTATCTAGGACAACGACGCACCTCCCGCAACCAGCACGCCCGCGGTTTCTACAGGCTCTACGCCGATTTTCAACAACAACTTCGCAATGTCAAGAATGTTTACCAGTACGATATATAACGTTCCATGAACTGCTTGATGCATCTTGTGCTGTGGAGCATGTGACTCTCTGGCAGGTGATCTTCTCCGCGAGTAGGCGACGGGGGTCCTTGCAACCAGGAACGTTGTAGGTGATCTTGCCTAGTCTCATGAAGCCAGCAAAGGCGAGTGAGAAGGCGGCGTTAAGGTTTCATCGTGCTAAGGCCTCTGGCAATAGGATTGTCGACAAGATGTGCTGAATCTCCTTGATACGCTAGTCGCGCTCTGGCGGGGCTAGTTCTGTATCTTTAGCCGCGAGCGGCGCTTCATGGGTAGGAGGCCTAGCTGAACGTAGAGAAGGTCCACGCGGTGGCGCGTTCCGTCAGTTCAATTGGGTGGCCGGGATCGTCGCAGGCCCGTCGAGGAAGAGAGGATACTCCACCATCCTAGTGATGACGTTAAGTCAAAAATTGAACGATCTACGATAATTTCTAGATGTGGAGGTGGAGTTAGAGTTGAAGATTGTTGGCGACGTGATTTTGCTACTTGCTCACCGCTCACCGCTCACCGCTCACCGCTCACCGGAACGAACCTGCGCTAGTGTAGAACCTTCCAAATGATGTTCTAGCGAGCGAGAGGATTGCTGGCTACCGGGTGAGACTAGCGCATCTGGTTAGCTCTAGCTAGCTCGTATGGGACTAGCCCCTGCCTTTATGGAACTAGCGCGGCTGTATAGTCGCAGCAACCAGCAAAACCAGAAGTGACTATCACGGTTGCAAGAAACGGCCTCAAGACCGAAGACGTCAGTCTAACATCAGTCAGTCCAGTGATGTCCGGTGGCTTTGACAACTTACTGACTGCTAGCCAGTCTGCTTTGGCCGGCACTCCTGCCGATCCAAATGGAGCTTTGGTCTTCACTCTGGCTGCTCAGCCAGCTCAGATATATATATATGATCATTGCTACCTCATATTTGAATCAATCATTCCGATTTCCTCACCTTCTATCAAGCCTAATCTACCTCTCTCTTCCTTTTCTAAATCATCGCCGAAATGGTCCGAATCTCCTCCGCCTTTGCGCTTCTCCTTACTATCGCCGTTGGTGCACAGGCTGCCGCGTACTGCCAATGCCTATACGCAGACAGTTCGCACTGCTGCGTCGCTGTAAATCCCTCGAAGCCTTTCCCAAAGACAAGTATGGAACTGACCAGACCCTTAGGACAACATCGGGGACTGCAAGAGTACCTGCATGAACGCTGTTCCAATCTTCCAATCCAAGGCCTGTAAAGCTGGTGGCAAGTACTCCAACGTGAGCTTCTTCAACGCCCAGGCTCGCACTGGATGCAAGCCCTAGTTATGCGGACGCCGTGGCATAGAGCAGACGGGGACGGGACGGGTACGGGTACGGGTTAGGGTACTAAGATATATGCTGCAAAAATACCGACCTCATTTCTTTCCTTACCCAATCACACTTCAACCCTTCCTTGCTTAACCCCTAACCCCTGCTAGTCCTCGTTTTGCCCCACAAGACCCCTTTTCCCTACTAAACCACTAACCTTGGTTCACATAGTAGGGTCTGTTTGGTTTTGTACTAAGTGACTGTCAGGCGTGCAAGGCAAGATGCCGCTGCAATGGCCTGTACATGTACTGTATGTATGTATGTATGTATGTATGTATGTATGTATGTATGTATGTATGTATGTATGTATGTAT